>CM021757.1:4308473-4478156 GCA_011075105.1 Heteronetta atricapilla
CCTTCCCTCTTCCAGAAAAACTCGCTGGAGAACTCCTTGGCAGAAACCGAATCTCGCTACGGCTGCCTGCTGCAACAAATCCAAGGGCAGATTAACTCCGTAGAGGAGGAGCTGGCCAGCATCCGCTGCGAGATGGAGAGCCAGAACCAGGAGTACAAGATGCTGCTGGGCATCAAGACCCGGCTGGAACAGGAGATCGCTCAGTACCGCGCACTGCTGCAGGAGGGGCAGCAAGACATTGTGTACGTATCCTGTTTGTAAATCAGGAGTAAATTCCATCACAGTCTTTTGTCCGGTGAAACTTGCAGAGGACAGAGCACACTGTTTAAGCAGTCCCTGTCTGTATTCTGAATCTAACATTTTTCACAGTAACTGCATTGAAATGTGTGTACTGCAATGTTAATAACCAGACAGAGGAAGTGGGGCATGCACACCCACTGATACACACCTCTGTACCCGCTGATGTGCTTTCATTTAACCAGCCCCTCCTGGCCTGTTTGCTCAGAGTGAATTCCATGGAAGCAAATCAAAGCCAAACTCACGTAGTGCCTTCAGTCAGCAGGGGTGCCAGCATGCTGGACCGTGAGAGCAGATCTACACTTGTACAGCCTTTTGTCATTCCTGCTTCCACAACTTCTCACAGTATATAGCTGGAAGGGGGTGAAATAAAAGGATATAAAGAAATATTTGTAAGGTCCAGGGACAGTCCAGCTGTTACACAGATTGCACAGTATGTCTCAGTCTGTCTGCTTACGAGTACATTTATCATTCCCTTCATCAAAACTCCTCTCCTTGCACAGAATGCCTCAAGGAGCTCTCCCAGGCGCTCTCCAAGGAGGAAGAACCTCCCACTCCTATTCTTCCACTTCCTACTCCCACGGCCAATCTGTTGAGAAGTCAGGTAAGAAACAGCTTCCAAAGAGGATCCTCATTTATCCCGGCCCCACAGCTTTCATGTCTCGTACTTCACCTCTTGCCTGTCAGTATTAACCCTTGTGGTATGGCTTCCACTTTTGCACTTATAACAAGGATTAAGTGATTCACAGTCAAATCTCTCAATTTCAGGCTGTCTTGGCTTCATTTAAAGACACAGGTTAAGCTTCTTGCCTGTGCTCTTGCTAAGTGGATGGACATTTAAATGCTGGATACATCTGCAATGTCAGTGCTGCAGGAGACTCTTGACTTCCCCCTCAGAGTAATCGTTTCTTCTTTCCTCCCACAGGGCAATCAAGAGTGTGTTAAGACACCACCAACGCTCTGGTCTTCTCTGATCTTCCTACTTCCACCTGAGCAGCCCTGGGTACAAAGTGTTAATACACAGCATGTGCATCGTGGTGCGCCCACCCAGTGCACTGATCTACAAACATCATCCATGAAGTCAAGAGGAATCACTGCCAGGACTCTCCCCAAATTATCTTACTTCTTCCTTGTGTACTGTTTTTCATAATGCAGTCACTGTAATCCTCGTACAGGAATCTGCAGGGCCATTGGCATCTTCTTTCTGCTGGTAACGGTGCCTCTAATAAAACTTTACTTTTCTGCAATGCAAAGAAACCTGTGTGTCCGACGAGTTATTTGGCACATTAATGCTGCACAAATCCTCTAACGTAGGTGGGACAAATGAGATACACATTCACCGAAATATTGCAGTTGGTTATATCATATAGTATGGCCCCAAAGAAAACTCATATCCAATTTAAGCAGACAATGTCTGGTTAAACTATTAAAGAAGGAATCCCTGTCCAAATTCAGATTAAACTCAAGAGTGACACCTATGGGGAAGAAAAAGGGTGGGAGAAACCCTTCTTCACAGCGTACATTGCAAAGGATGTGTGTGCAAGTAGCTGATTGTTGCTTCTGTAGCTTGACAGAAACTATCTGGATTGATTAAAACCCCGATTTCAGGGAAAATTTGGTAATCTAAAACATTTCTCTTTGGGTGACTGAACAAGGCATCAACCACATTCGGGCAGCCTCCTCTCCCAGCTTTTAGCGGAGGGCTCTAACCAGTCTGTTCAATAAAAGCAATGATCAGATCAGGCAGGGACAAGTACGCAAAGAACCTCTTGTATCACAAAGTTCAGCTGTTAGGATTATTCCTCCTGATACGTCGGAAGATCTGGGCTCTTGTCTTTTATCTGATGGTTCAAAACAAAGGACCTGAGGTGGGTTCTTTTATTTCATCTGAGCGTATTCCCCAGCTCCACGGCTGTACAGAACTCCGCAGGGCCATTTTTACTAAAACTGCTCCACTTCATGTAGCACAATTGCATTATTTGAGCTAGACAGAGGAAGAAAGACTGGTGAACTGACGCGTTTAAGACTTACAAATCTATGTTTCAGTCTTTCATTTGCAGAGGGCTGAGAAAGCAGCTGAACAGGGTCTGCCACATAACAGGTGAGTGATTCAAGGGCCGCCCTGTAACAAGCAGGGTGGGTCTCACAAGCCTTCCTTGTTCCCTGAACACCACAGAAATCACCAGCATTTTTTATTCTGTCAGATAGCTTTGTCCTTCGGTTTGCAAACGGACTCAGGCCAGTTAAAGATCATCTTTTCAGATAACACTGGATCACTCACAAAGGCATCCGACTGCCCACACGTTACAGTCCACGCAGAATCCAAAGCACAGCAGAAAGAAAATGAAGAGATGAGTCAGGGGCAACCCTTCCTTGCAAAACAAAGGGGATTTGCAAAAATACCTCTCTCTCGAGTCACTACATGACTCCCAGGCTGCTGTATAAGCTAACAGAGGTTCATGCTCTGTCTTTCATTCCACTTCTTGTACCAACTGGAGCTGACTACTTCAGAGCAAGGTCCAAAACTCAGCATTACTCAGCTATAATGGACTTTGGGATGAAATACCTCATTTGACCACAGCTTTACTAGAAATAATGTTTCAGAGCCTGAAATGGAGCCGATTGCTCTCTAGGCTGGCTGTCAGGAACGTTACGGAGTCTCCTGCTCCCACCGGGGCAAGTCCATCGTAACCACAGAGCCCCTCGAGACAAGACGGGGGGCTGAAATCAGCGAAGCACAGCCTGCGTTTGCCGATTCCATGCAAGGGAACGCTGGTCTTTTGTGTGGCTGCACAGTTTGGGTCCTTTGGATAACCACAGCCTGATGGTTTCACCTTTTGCAGGGCTGACATTGCAGCATGTCAGTTCCCACAGTGTCAGTTCCCACAGCATCCTCTAGTGGCAAATTCAGAAAACAGGCATCAGGATTTTGCAACGCACTCATACGGCCTCAAAACGAAATTCAAGGCTCAGACCCGGGAAGGTCTTAGGCCACGGAAGGAACAGCTTAAAACTTTGAAAATAACCTTACTGGAAAACAAAATCCCTACGTGCTCCTTCTTCTGTCTGCACTAACACGGCAGCCTGCGTTCAACCCTGACGCCACTCTCCGCTCCAGTTCAAGTTTCCTTCCCACACTGACACAGCTGCCGACACACCTGCAGAGGAAACACACTGGGGGGAGTGTTATAAAACACCGGTTCCTGCTCCTTTGGCTCACGGCAGCCCCGCTCCCTGTCTAGGGATCTTACCTCCTGAGAAATCAGATTCTTGAATCAAGACTATATGAAAAGATGCAGCTTAAAATGGGTTCCTGGTTACTTTTCCAATTAAGAAACTGCGCTGCCCAAAAACAATGATTTTTTTTCAACAGCATTTGTAGGAAAAGTGACATTTTTAAGGAAAAAAAAAAGTAATGAAATGGATAAATCTTTCCGGAGGTTAGCATTATGATGCCAGATGGGTGTTTCACCAAAACAGGCAGTAAAAAGGTTAGAAAATCATTCTGAAGGGCTGGGGAGGGAGGCACTATCTGCTTCGTGTAACTGTCTGAAAGCTTTGAGGTAATTCCATAGGAAATCAGCAAGTTCAGATTAAGTCAAAACCCTCCTGGATTGCTCCTGCTTGCATTTAATTAGCACGCAAGCTGTTCCGCCTCTGAGCTCGGCTCCTTTAGCAGCGGTGGCTGCCAGCCACAGCCGGGGAGCCCGGTCTAACCAAGGGCCAAGAACCTACCAAGAACGAGGCTCCAGCAATGGGGCTGTGTTTAAAAAGCAGGCCTGTAGGGGGGACTGGAGAGGTACAGACATTTTGTACTGTTACTACTCACAAAGGTAACGAGGGATAGTCCGCCTCATAATCTTTGGGTGTGTTCAGGTTTCTTAATTCTGGAAATTAATCATCTCCGCCTGCATAATGCAGCATTTTCAGGAAGTCGGGGGGAAGATGAGAGAGGAAAATAACTGGATAGGGAAGAGCTCAGAGCAAGCAGCACCCAGCGAACCGAATCCTCGGGGGTGCTTCATGCAGGGTGGGGACAGTCACCCAGCGCCGCCACTCGAGCTGCTGCAAAGGCAGCAGTCGGGCACGGGCAGGCACAGCCGCCCGACAGCCGCCCGCTGCTTCCAAACCTTGCAGCTTTGGCGCTCTTGGCTGCGAGGAAGTGGCATCGCTGAGCTGCTGCCGGCAGCCTTCGGCCAGCGGAGCTTCCTTCCCGGCCCCTGCCCCGGTCTCAAGTAATTAACAGAGAAAATTTGTCATTTACTCCGCCTCTGATAAAAAACAGATGGATGAAATGAGCTGAAAAAGCCGCTTCTGTGACACTTCTCACGTTTGCCAGCCTGTCATGATGATGAAAAACAGCGGGCAAGCTGAGCAAACGCAGAAGTTCTTGCAGGAAAATGCATTTTGCTGTGCTGCAGGTAACCCATTGCTGTGAAGCTTCCCGTAACACATAACATTCAGGAGGAGAAACGCCAAGAAACTTCCCGAGTGCTTGAAATGTTCTCACACTACAGCAGACCCGAAGGGCAAATGTTCCCGCGGCTGATGCAGTGAACGTCCCATTTCCAATTTCGGGTGAGCTGGAGCTGCCTTTCGCAACTTGTTTAGCACTGCCTCAAGAGCAGTTTATGCACGGTGCAATTATTGTTAACAACCCACGATTTAGGAACCCACGCTCAGATGTGCACTGCAAAGACTGGCTGCAGGGAACACCTTTCTGCTGGCATGCACTCCGGTACTTAACCAGCCCTGGCAGCAGGAGTGCGACTGTGGATCAAAGGCACTTAGAGCCTTATTCATCTACCTTTCCTTACCACATTTCTAATCTTAGTTCAGTTCTTCCCCGCAGCCTGACGCCGGTTGGACTGTCAAAAATGATGCCTGTACCAAAGGGTCACAGCGATTACATGCGCCTGAGTATTTTAAATAAATGCTGAAAGCTCCTTTCTGTTTAAAATGCTGTTAGTAACCGTGTCACTAGAATCATGCCGTTTTTATTAGTTATTAAAGCTGAACCCATCAGAAAGGAGTGCAAAGTCACCCAGCAAGGATCTCCCTCAGCTTCGTTTGGTGGTAGTGGGCTGCCCAAAACACCCAGACAGCCCACACCGACCTCTGTGATCAAACAAGGGAATTTAAAGCAGAACACGAGTGTCAGCCTGATGGAAAACCCTGGTTTTCAGTTAGTTACTAGGCAGGACTGCCCCAGAAGGTAACCTGATACACAGGAATCCTGTGAAATTTGCCTATAAAGTACTTCTTTGTGAACAGGGAGCCAAGCGTGGCAGCGACTCCCATGCTCTGTGCCTCACTACACGGTGCGCGGGATGCTCCAACACCGCTGCCCCAGCAGCAGCTCCTCAGGCCCAGAGCTGCAGGATTGGCAGTTTTCTTGCCAAACCAAACAGAGATGTCGAGGCTCTGAGAAGTCATCTCAAGCAAGAAGCAGCATGAAGCCACCTGTAAGCTCAGGAGAGGCCAAATCCTGGCGATGTGTCCCTCAGCAGGGCGCTAGGAGAGCTCCTTGTTTTCTCATTCGATCCAGAAGGCGCGTTTGATGCTCGCACTGCCAAACCTCTGCCCTGGCTGGAAGCTGTGGCTTGTCACTCTGATCAGAATCTACACTTACAAAATAGCAACAGAAAGAATAATGTTCAAATAGAAATGTAGACATAGGATTCTGGGATTTAAGTATATAAACACACAAATGTAAATATACTTAAGTATGTTCTCCAAACGTTTTATAGACTTGAAGGGAATAAAACAACTCATGTCACCTTCTTCTATGACACCCACTTGCTCCTTTCTCTGTATTTCTACCAGAACTGGATTTTTTTTTAAGTAGGAATTTTCCATGTGGCCTATGGGAAACAGCCCTCTGATGAGCTCTAGGGCTCTTGTAACATGAATCACTGCAGAACTGCAGCTGACATGGCAAGCACTCAGCACGTACTTGGTTCCTCTGAAGCCTGGGACAGGTTTAGTCTATTCGGTTTTGGCAGTGGGCTCTGAGTGAGTTGCCTATTGCTGCCTGCAGAAACCTGACTTTTGGAACACCTCCTCTCATCAGTTAGAAGCTGGACTCTTCACAATGGTTTCCAGCCCCACCGTAACTTGCTGAGATTTACCAAGCAGATATCAGGCTAAAGGAAGTGTATAAATACATCCAGTGACTTGTCTTTCACTCATCGGGGCTGGGTGTCCTGGCTGATCCTATCTTTCCACACCATCTTTAATCACGCTGTAAGAAAATCCACTTTATTTTCTTGCCTCGGGAAAACTTTGTGCATTATCATTATGGTTCTGGCTTGACAGAGAAGTCAATTCCAGGTTTATAAAGTTATTTATGCTAACAGGGAAACTGACAATATCGAGGTGTTTCAAAGTATGTATCATAGCCAGTTTCAAGTATGTCCAAGTATTTACACTGTTCCCTGTTTAAGTATTTGAGTTCGTCATGATCTTTCATGTATTTTCCTCACAATAACCTATTGAAATATTATAAAAATGAGGAACATTGAGGAATGAAATGATGTGTTCCAATATCACAAAAGAAGCCTCTAGCTGGACAGGAATCCAAATCTCTCAAGTTCAGCTCAAATGCTTCCATTTCTGCTATTAAAGAACTAGACCCCTGGATAAAAATGAGTTGTCCTGCTGCGTGTTATGCTCGGAATTCCTTTCAAAAGTGAAGCCTTAAATCACCTCATTTCTCATTTCTCTCAATCCAGGAATTGGGGCACCGTGTGCATTTCTCTTCACCAAGTCACATTCCTTCTACTCTGCAAAAATAGTAATTTTGAGAAAGTTAACAGTATTGCCCTCTGCTCTTATCCACCCTCTTTTAAAACAGTTAACAGCTGTGTGTGCATGTGCTGGGACCTGCCTTTTCAGCACGTAAACATTCTTGTCTTTGAATCTCTTGGCACATGCAGAGAATATTTGGCAAGCCAAGCTTTGTGAGGATTTGAAAAAAAAAAAAAAAACACATATAAAAATGATTAATTAGGGATATGAAAGCAAGAAAGCTAAGAATTGTATCTTGGGCAGACAATCGTTTCAGTACCAGCCGCAGATCAGTTCTTGGTATCGCTGGTTCTTCCCACAAGGAAGTTTAAAGAAAAAATAGAAGAAAGTTTTGTGTTTGAACTATTGTTTCAAATATTCCATGGTATAAGGTTCAAATATTTCATGCCTGTGATCTTGAACAGGAGAGAAGAACATACAACGTTAGGATCTTAAAAGCATACACGGCACAACTGCAGCCAAAGTTTTGATAATCAAGAGAAAAGATGAGGATTGAAAATGTGCATACAGAGAAGTCAGGAAGGTTAAAATGTTCACGGAGTTCACTAATGGCAATTGTATTACGAGTTCAAGAACTTCACTGGAAGTAAATTTATCAGCATGTAAGAGAAATATATACCAGTGTTACGCAAGGGCAATAAAAAATGGTTTACAACACAACTCATTAAAATGCCCTGGCAAATATTTACCGTTCTATAAAGCAGTAGTAGCGAGGAAAGCAGAGCAGATAAAGGCAAGGCAGGACCAGGTCTCAGCAAGGAGCTTGGGTGTGGACTGTTTCCACGGGTCTGCTGGATGGCTTGGCTTTAATACGGGTGTCTCCCTCACCCTCAGACAAATTGCAGATAAAGGAAATTCCCTTTGCTGTCCATTCATTATTTTGCCTTAGGGCAAAGTTCAGTTTACTCTAATTTAAGCTTATTGTAGTGAGAGAAAAAAAGACCCGTGCAGAATGATAAAAGCACCTTCTTTCCCGAGGGAAGGCTTTGCCACATTAAAGGCTTTTCCAAGCATTCAAGTACCTGTTATCATCTTAACAGAGTCCCAGCAAAACCAAACACATCTAGAAGCTCGTCGCACATTTGGAGGTATGAACAAGATGAAATAGTCACTCCACTGGACAGTGTCTCCCAAGCTTTCCTCTCCTGACACTACCAGATGTACTTCCAAATTGCCAGGGAGAATTGCAAGTCGTTCTGCAGGAATTTTTCCCTGTATGGTGAAGCAAACCCAACCTGCTGGCGGCACTTTATCACTGTTCTTGTAGTACCATACGCGATGATTGCTGCTTTTACTCAAAGGGTTTCTGAGAGAATGCAGAGTCCTCTCAGACCCCAGTTTTCCTGAATTAGATCACAAAGCATTATGCAACACCATTAACGTGCATTTTATTTCACTAAACCCCCAAATGCGCTGCTTTGAGGACCTCAGAAGGGAGCCTGGGGAGTAACGAAGCACCCGGAGGGAAGGACGTTCCTCTCTGCGTGCTGCAGGACACCAGGCAGAACACTCCGCTCTTTGTTTAAGCTTCTCACGTTTCTGTTCAGTGAAGAACAGCCCGTGGACTTACGCTCTTTACGCTCTAACTATGGACTTTAGCATTTAACAATAAAATAACTCTTGTATAGTTTTCTCTCTGCCTGCGTGCAGACACTACCTTTCTGATAGTGTTCGTTCACCTCCTCACAGGACCTGGAGCCTGCTGGGCAGGTTTTTCCTCCCCAGGGCCAAAGAGAACATTCAGATCCTCAGAAGGGACGACCGGTGCTTCTTGGCAGGAGGAACGGCCCCCGCAGCTCCTAGTCAGGGCTTTACGGTGCAAGCTGGAGAGCTGCGTGAGCACTGCAGTCCCTACGGAAAGCAAAGAAGTGGCTGGCATGCCCCGAGGCTGCGCAACGGCAGGCAGGGAACACAGGGTGCAGGTGTTGGATGGAGGAAGTGAGACTGCACGTTTCCTCCTTCGGATACAGCCTCATCATCGGATACAGGGGAGTGTAAGCTCCTCCAAGGCCATGTGGCTCCTTCTCACTTGGGGATACAGATTATGTCCACGGGACGCGGCTCTGCAAACCAACAGCGTGCGAGCCCCCTAGGAGACCACACGGTGCCAATAAGTACATTCGACTAACATGACCAAATCCTAGTTAACTGGCAAAGGCCTCCTATCAATTACAACTGAAAAGTCCTGTATGTAAATGTGAGCAAAAAGGACACGTCCGTCTGCATAAACGGCAAGTTGGGAAGCACCAGAAGCTGTAAGGGAGGCCGGCGAGGGGTGGGCTGTGTTACGGCACAATGAACAGAGTACACGAGGGGCAGCAGGAACCCAGGGCCTAACTGCAGGATAAAGGATGAATACGTCTCCATCCCATAACTATCTCTTTTCACTATTTGGAATGAATGAGGGCATCAAATACATTCATTAGAGATCCAGTGGATGTTAAACAATTTCTGCTGTTCACAACATCTCTCGTTTAAAAAGCAACTTCCTTCTAGAGAACCTAAAAGGGTAGCGAAGCATTTTTAACAGCTTTCAGGACAGTGGCAGACGGAGCTCTTCATCTCTGTACAAACATGTTCTAGTACATCACTAAGTAATGAAAGAAGATATTTACTGACTGATATTTCAATAATTATTAGCTCTATTCAATAAATTTGCAGTTTAAAGAATCCGGACATGTATCTGTACCATCAGTACTCTGAGAATTTACTCCGATTTCACGGACAGCCACAATTTAGGAGTTTCCAAGCACTACAAGTGGAGAAGGAATGAACTTGTAAGGAACTGAAAATTAACTGCCGAGATAGAGCACATCCATTAGCAGTGTGCAGGGAAGGCTGCAGCGCGCTGGCTGTGCACAGAACCTCCGGGAAGGATCAACGGGGCTGTTGATACAGGTTCCTTGGCCAGCTTCCAGCTGCGTATTTATTCTTAAACCCTCCCTGTATTTGCCCTGCAGTTTGACATTTCTCTTTGGACAAAGTGGGTAAAGCACTAGCGTGTGGTGAGTGTGTTTTTATGGGTATACAAAGCGCAGACATGCCCTCACGTCGAGTATGCAGTTCATTTGGCTTATCTTTAGTTCCTTATCTTGGCGTTAAAGGGATTTCTCATCCGAACGACACAGTCTGCATCTTGTGCTCCAAATGTTCGGTTCAGTGGAAGCACTTCTAGGTGCTGGCATTTCTGCCCCGGCCTTGTTGTTGCAAGTGCTGGAAGGCCAGCTTGCTCCGTCGTTCCTTACGGCTGTGTCTCCTGGGGAGTCCCAGGGCTGTGCAGGGAATGGTGGCAAGGGAAAGAAAGAGAATGGAAGAGGAGGTGGAAGCGCCTGCTCATCTGTTAGGGATGCTCAGGGAGCAGCTTGCAGTAATGAAAGCAACATTGCTTTTGGAAATTCATCTGGGTAACAGAGGAAAATTCACCTGGGTAACAGAGGACTTGAACATTTGAGAGAGAACATCTTCATTAATCTCAGAGCCCAGAAGACCATGCGATTGTGTTTCTTCTGTTTACTTCCCTCTTCCAGCAGCAACGCAAGGACTGACTGTATAACCAGGCCCTTGTTTCTGCTGTTGCTGACTCCTCGGGTACTGCTCAGGGAAGTTCGGTGCTCATCTCTGCTGCAAACACAGCTACAGCTCCTCAAAAAGGGCTCCTGCCTCTGTACAAAACCAGACACTTCCACACAAGGCACGTTATCTGTCAGATTCTCTTTTCTTCCGATGTTCCAAAAGGAACCGAGGGCAAACAAAGAAATTAAAATTTTAGAACAGAGCAGCATAGTTCAGTTTGCAAGGACCTTCAAGGATCATCTAGTCCAGCTGCCTGGCACCTCAGGGCTGACCAAAAGTTAAATCACAGTCGTGAGGGCATTGTCCCAACCCCTCAGGGACACTGACAGGCGTGAGGCTTCAACTGCCCTCCCAGGCAGCCCCTTCCAGTGTTCGACCACCCCCACGGTGAAGAAATCTTTCCTTCTGAACGGATTTTTCCCAAAGGAAATAAGGAAAAGGAGAGGTCGGAACCTGTTTTTCTTAGGTCCACACAACTGTTGATCATTTGGGCTCTTTTCAGGCTCTGCTATCAGTCTCTGAATCATTTATTTAATCGCTGAGTATTGTAACACTTTTCCTGAGATCATACGAAGCGAGCCGTGCTGTGACTTCGCCGTGGATGCAGCAAAGGCTGCAGCAGGGCTGTGCCCCTCCAGCCCTTTTGTTTCCATAGAGGGAAACTTGGACTGGATTTATGAACGTCCCCCTCAGCAGGGCAACACCTCCTCTGAATCCCACCTTGTTCTTCAGGAGGCAAGGGGAGGGGATCGGCTCCTGTGTGCAGGTATTTCGGAACCACTCACTTCCCAGCAGCTGACCAATGAGAGGAACTGCCGTGTTGGCAGAGGGTTTAAGGCCGATAAATTCCACGGGTCTCAGATAACACATTCTGGAGACAACTCCCATTGTCGGAGGCATAAAAGACGTGGGGTGGGGGAAAGGAGCACACATTCCTGCTTCAGGATCTCAAACTGCAGCTTGCCTTAGGCCCTTGGCATTTCTCTCTATGGCGAGTTACAGCTTCAGGCAAACTGCCTCTTCCGTGGCAGGGGGACCCGGTGGCTGCTCCGTCCGTTTTGGTGGAGGCTCCTTTAGGGCTCCAAGCATCCACGGGGGATCTGGTGGCAGGGGTGTGTCCGTCTCTTCCGCTAGATTTGTCTCTTCTGGTCTAGGAAGCGGCCTGGGTGGTGGGTTTGGAAGCGGTTTCAGCAGTGGCTTTGGTGGCGGTTTTGGTGGTGCTTACGGGGGTGGTCTGGGTAGCGGTGATGGCCTCCTCTCAGGAAATGAAAAGACAACGATGCAAAACCTGAACGACCGCCTCGCATCTTACCTGGAGAAGGTTCGGGCACTGGAAGAAGCAAACTCTGATCTTGAAACTAAAATCCGAGACTGGTACCAAAAACAGGGACCAAGCCCGGCTCGAGACTACAGCCCTTATCACAACACTATCGAAGACCTTCGAGACAAGGTAGGTGTTAACACTGACTACAAAGCACCTGAGATTTGCACAAACACTTAGGAAGGAAGCATAAAAAAAGAGAAAAGCCTCACTAGGAAAATAGCCAGGAGGCACTGCAGGTTGTAAAAAGAAGGAAGATGAAATGAATATGTAATGATGGTTAGGGTGGATAAAGAAAATGCTTAGTAAGAAGTTATCCACCTTTTTTAATGTTAGCTAAGTGAATGTACAAAGCCAGACTGAGATTCCTCGTTACTTAATTGTCTGATGATATTTTCCTTAACAAAGCGTATACATATTTATCTGCTGGCCGTATGACCAGTTAATATATGTACAACCCCAAATATTCTGATATATATATAAAGCAAGCTAAACAACGACAGCAACCTGCGTACCTCAGCCAGGCACACACACACTGCTTCTACTGTAAAAATAAAAATTGTTTATTATTATTTATTTTTATTTTTGATTTTAAATTCTGTGAATGTATAGGCAGTAGCTCACAACTACATCACCTTAAGTGTATTTTTTTGCATCTCTCACCTAGTTAAGCTTGAAATAAGACTGCTGAAACATTTGACTTATGGGAAATGGAAGCAGCAGACATAAAGTAAGCGATCCCATACACAAATGCCAAAACTGCCCCAGTAGCCCGTGGGTAGCTGATAACAGGTTACTTGGCGATGATACACACCCCGGAAAACATCGGTGGCAGCTGACTAACCTATGTAAATACATGAAAGAAAACTTGAGGTTTACTTTTCACAGTTCAGCTTGGAGTTCATGACCGCTCCCACACGCTTCACTTTCTCTGTGCTTTCTCCCATTCACATTCTTTACCGATTTCAGAGGCTGAGCTCCAGAAAAGGCAGAACTGGGAATTAATTTTCTCCTTTTAGTATTCTTTTTCCACCTGCCTTTTATTCCCCTTGGTTAGAGGAAGGAAGATGTTCTTTTGAGTACTGAAAGTGGCAGGCAAAAAAAAGACATGCCTTCTAGTTAAAAATTAACAGGGATTACTTCTAAGTAAACAAGATTTCCTTTATGGCCTTTTATAATGCATTAGAAGAGTCACTAAACACTGAAATGAGTATTGCGGGAAATAAAAACATGTTCAAGGGCTATCCAAAAGCAATATGACCCTATATTGTTTATGACCCACAAACACATCATTGATTTTGAAATCATCCAGTCCTTTCAATCACTCCCCTCGTTAAGAAAATGCAGAAGGAGAACAAGTTCTGCCAAGAGGGCTCTGCAGACATTGCTGCTCCCTTTGCTTCTCTCCAGGAAATGTTTTCTTGCCTCAGTCACCTACTGAGGTGACTCCAACAAAGGTGAGCCAACAGAGTTTTGTCTCAGTGTGGGACTTCTGGCAGAAAGGCACTTCATTTGCCAGACAAAAGTAAGGGAACCTACCCACAACTGACAATAACAAGTCTGTGCTGCATATTTGCTGTAGATCTTTGATCCTTTCCTACTGAGAGTAGATAAAATACACTTGTATTTGGTGTAGCTACAGGTGAGATACAATCTTAACTATCTTATCTTTTGTGTAAGGAAAGAAAACAACAGTTGTTTAAGCCTCAGCAATGAACTCTCACTATTTCTAGATCCTTGCTGCCACTATTGACAACTCGAAGATCGTCCTGCAGATTGACAATGCCAGACTGGCTGCTGATGACTTCAAGACCAAGTGAGTAATTTCTGAAAGGAAAAAGGTCTCTTGAGGAGGCAAAAATCCTTATTGAGACAAAGGGCTGTGAAAAAAACAAAGGAAAGTGTATAAAATCTCTGTGTTAACATTAGTTTGATCCTGTTGTTGAAGTTTTGCCTTGCTGAAAACATCATCTATACCACAGAAAAAATTGTATCATGTAAAATACGTGGTGAAAAGTTTAACTGGACAACTTTTGTCATCTCATAGTTCCTTTATCAGATGCATTTATAACAAACGATGTGTTTCATAGTGCCTTACCTAGCCTGAATAGCTTTGTTTTGCTTTCTCAAGGTATGAAACAGAGCAAGCCCTTCGCATGAGCGTGGAGGCTGACATCAACGGCTTGCGCAGAGTCCTGGACGAGCTCACGCTGGCTAGGACGGACTTGGAGCTGCAGATTGAGAGCTTGAAGGAGGAGCTGGCCTACCTAAAGAAGAACCATGAGGAGGTAAAAGCAAAAACGACCACCAAGACACATGTTTGGAAGTGATTTTAGAAAAACACTGTGTCGAGTCCCTCAGGTTCTCCATCAGAGCAGAAAAGACTTCTGGGCAGATGGGGAACCTAAAGATGCCCCCTGCCAGTAGTGAAGGGCAGTCCGTCAGACCTCAGCCCTTGAAGAAAGGACAGAGGTTCATGGTTTTGGTAATGATCATACTCTCTTTTGTTTTCCTCTGCTATTCCACCTAGGAAATGAGTGCCCTGGGAGGACAAGTGGCTGGCCAAGTCAGCGTCGAACTGGACTCTGCTCCAGGCATTGACCTGTCCAAGATCCTGGCCGATATGAGGGACCAGTATGAACTCATGGCCGAGAAGAACAGGAAGGATGCTGAGGCCTGGTTCCACAGTAAGGTAGAAAAAGCTCTGTATTATATAAATACTAATTTAAAAAATCCACAAAAGAAACTAATTATTAAAACTTACAGAAAACTCCTGTGAAAGCCTTGTGACCTCCAGCCAGAGGCCCCGCAGTTCTCACGCAGTGCTTTCCCTGTTTCAGACTGAGGAGCTGAACCGCGAAGTAGCTGTCAACACTGAACAATTGCAGAGCAGCAAGTCCGAAGTCACTGACCTGAGACGCACCCTCCAAGGGCTGGAAATAGAACTTCAGTCCCAGCTCAGCATGGTATGTCCGAATCTGCACCGCGTAAACCCAAACACGCTGAAATATGCCCCTAGTTCCCTTCCCGTAAGCAGTCCTGCTCTTGGCAGCAACCTTTTTGTGGTTTGCTCTCAGAAAGGCGCGCTGGAAAGCACCTTGGCAGACACTGAAGGGCGTTACAGTGCCCAGCTGGCCCACATCCAGGACCTGATTGGCAGCATCGAGGCCCAGCTGGCCGACCTCCGAGCTGATATGGAGCGGCAGAACAGCGAATACAAGATGCTCATGGATATCAAGACGCGTCTGGAGCAGGAGATCGCTACTTACCGACAGCTCCTGGAGGGCCAGGAGTCCCAGTGAGTAACTGCTCACTGCAGGAAAGCTTTGCGCTTAGCCTCATGGCATTTCACACGCCATGGTGCTCGTGTGCCACACCATCACTGTAAGCACAACTTCAAACACTCCTGGGATTCTAATTTTTTTAACAAATGATTTTTTTTCTGGGCCATGGTAAAGCTAGAAATGTTACATTTCCCATACATTAACTGAGTGCCTCTACGAGCTCCTAAACCAAAAGGCAAACTGACGAGCAATAGAAAAGATTAAATGGCACTAACAGTGAAAGCAGTAAGTACTCCTTAGCTGCTCGACGTTTAGGGAACAGTGCAATTAGCAATGGTTTATAGAATATCTGCATTAACACCGAATTCCCATAAACTGCTAGCAGTGAGGTGGCTCTCACCTCATGGGATTCGGTGCAGGAATAAATATTCTGAACAGAAGTGAGTGCGGACAAACGAGCTCTTTTCAGACAGCCACCTAAGCGGACGTTCTCTGTTATCTCATGTATGGCCTCGAGGAGGAAAACAGCTGTAGCCTGAAACAAAAAAGTGAGGTCGGGGTAGAAAGGCTTTGATGTCCTCTATACCTTCTTTCAATAATTCTCTTTTCCCACCACCTAGTTTAAAAAAATACACTTCCTACAGCAACTCCTTCTCCTGAGCTGAAAGGGAGAGCAAGGAGATTAACTCCTTCTTTTCCTGGCTATATACAAAATGCGCCTTGTAGAGAATTTGCTTTCATGCACCCTTGTCTCACATAGCATCCGATGTGTAACCCCTCCTTTCAACTATTATCTCTTTGTTCTACAGGATGTTTGGCTCCCTTTCTGGAACTGCCGGTAAGGATTCGTTCTTCTCCAGGAAACGTTTAGTAGTGAAAGAAGTTTTATTTTCTAAAAGGAAGAAATCCGTACATTATGGCCGCTGTGTCCGTTTCAGAGACGGGGCTGCTGCACTGATGTGTGTCACCGGAAAAATCCAGGCAGTCATGAGTGATGACTGGATAGAATTTAGGTTTTAGTCATCCAAAGATGTTAGACATCAGAAAAAAAAGCTCAGACTTGGCTACCATAAAGGCTAAGTAAAGCACAAAATGTGTAATCATTCCCCCAGATGAAGGGATACAAGAACTTTCAGCTCCCCAGCTCAGGGGAACTGCACCAACATGCAAGCATGACTTGCTTTTTAAAGGTCAGCTGTACTGTGAAAGTGATGTATGATTCAAATCAGTGCTATGAAGAATAAAACTTCTGAGAGAAGGGAATGACAGATGAGACATAAACTAAGCTCAGTGAATATAGCAGAGTGGTCTTATGTGTTCTGGTTAAGTAATTGCTGTTCTTTCTCTCCACGTTATTGCAGACAAAAGAGACAAGTTGGCAGATGGAAATTAGTACTGGAAGTCCTCCAAATGTCATTTTAAAGATGAGAAAAAGGAATTAAAATGCAGAGGAATCACTCTAAACTGCTGGAAATTAATACGTTAAAGCATAAAGCACTGAAAATCCTTGACCACGCAAACTTTAAGTAGATTGGTGGTGATTAGTTTGCAAACTGGCTTAGCTTTTTAATTACTAACATTTTTTTTTCATGTACTGAATTGCTGTATCTGCTCTAATAAAGATAACCTTCTTCTTGCAGTCTCACCTCCTATCTGGTTATTGTGATATCATTACTTGAATTTGGCTTTAATCAGGCAGGAAAACCCTGGCCAGCCTCCCTGCCTCAGTGCTGGTGGGTGCAGGAGCTCCATCGCTGCTTTCTTCTGGCTCCTCTTGCTGGCAGCAGCTCGGAGCATGGAGGCAGTGGGGTGCCTGGTCCCTCGGAGTGGGAAATACAGGAGTGATTCGTGTCGCTGACTGCGCTGGCTGTGCACTCCGCTGAGCAGTAACAGGGAGATGTTAAGTGATTCTGGAAGAAGCAAGAGCTGGGAGATGCTTTGTTAGGGTAAAATAGAAAGCTGTTAGAACGACTTGAAGATACCCCTGCAGAAACACAGGAGTAAGGAACAGGGGTGAGATCTCCTCACTCACTATCTAGTCAGATGCATTTATCTTCAAACTCAAAAGTAAAGCCCTCAGTTCCTACACAGGTACCAAAGCTTCGGGCCCATGTTTAACCACCTCCATTCTCACGCTATTGAAAGGACGTTATCCTAGCTGAAATTCTTAACGTAATTATTTTGAGTTCAGGCCAGCAGAATCCAGAAACTTCATTCCCACCCATCACTCTGGAAGCTTTCAGCCAAAGACATTTCAGGGTTTGTGCTGAAAAATATCAGGGGTACAGCATGAGCATCCCCTTCCCACTCCCCAGCGTTGTAAGAGCGCGCAGTGACCCGGGGAACTGCGGGGGAACGAAAGGGCAGAATCAGCCCCCCCCAGTGCACCCCCCAGCAGGGACCGTCTTGCAGGCTGTGCTTTAGGGAGATGTCGTCAGCCCCTTCGTCACTTCTCCCCTTGGACTTGGGAGGGAGTAAATTATTTCTCTCTCGTTCATCACTAGTTTGCAGGTTAATGGAGTGTTTGCATAGCGAGGAGCATCCCAAAGCCGTGGACCTCCTCTGTCAAGGCCGGGTAATCCTCTGCCACTGACGAAGTGCTGGAGCTTGGGTTTGGTTGAGCAGTGACTCAGGTGGCCTGTCAGCATCAATTGTCGGGTACTGACACACAAATCCCAGCTGAGCCCCTGGGAAGCCAGCACAGTGACACTCCGCAGTGCCTTCGATACGACAGGGAAAAGCCGAGAGGAAAAAAAACAGCGCTGAAAAGTACAACCCAGCAAAGACACGCAGAGAGGAGGACAAGATGGGAACAGCCGCACCAAGCTGCTCCGGTGGCACCAAGTGCAGCATCGAGAGGGAGCAGCGGCATGCAAAGCGCTGCCATGCGCGCGGTGCAAGTGGCTCCGAGACGCACACCCGTCCGTACCCCGTCCACTCCTGCAAGCACGGGGTGAAGAGAGCTCTTGTGCGTGAACTGCTTCACTGCCGGCTGTTCCTGGGTGCCGACACTTCCTAGTAAATGTCTCATACCAGTTTTATTCCCTGCAGCAGTTAGAGCTGGAAGCCCTTCCAGACGAACCAACGAACTCCAGGTCTCGTTTAGAATCTTAACAAATTCCCTTCCCTGGGATAAATTCTTGTGACAAAACCACTCCGAGGACGAGATTGAGGGTGCAGGTTTCTTGTGCTGCATAGCTGCAAATGCCAACGAGTCATCCAGGCAGTTCCCATGCTCTGAGGATGCAGAATAGAAGTACAAGGACACTGTGCAGAAGCACATTTTGACCAAAAAGCTCCATTTGCAAAATCTGAATTAAATGTAAAAAAGATGCTTAAGAGGTAAATACTTCAAAAGTGTTCAGGAGGTTCAAGTGCCCAAAAGGGAATGAATTCATAAATCCTGTTAAAGACACTGGAGGCTTCAGAGACTTGAAAGAATCTTGAAAAGGCTTGAATTCCTGTTTTGATAACCTCATTTGAATTACAGTTTATGATTTTATTGGTTTCGTTCCATGTTTGTAGGGTAATGAAGGATCTCTGTGAAATGTTTAATATAAAACCACTCAGAGACGATAATTTTTGTGTTTGGTTCAGAAAAAAAAAAAAAGTCTGTAATGCCCGGGTGATGATTTTACCAGCAAAGACTGGGCCGGTAAACAAGCTGCTTCTTGAATGAAGCTCTTTGTCCTCGAGAAAGGAGAGGCTGAAGTGTGTCAGCTCGGTTAATGCTGTGACAGGAGTAATAAGAGTTTGCGCAGCGTGGACGTGTCAGGGAACGTGTTCCAGGGAAGCTCTGCTTGGCCAGCTAAGGAGCTTATGCACACAAGTACAATGGCGAGCACCGTGCAAGGGCTGAGACTCTGGCAGAAAATCTCAGAAGACAGTGAGAGCAGATTAAAGGCATAAGCTTGAAATACCTTCCCCCCCCACCCCCCCCCACCCCCTTCATGGATAGATCGGCTTCAATTTCCTTGTGCAAACCATAAGGAGAAAATCTAGGTTTAGGTTTGTGCTCCCACTGCAGAAAAAACCTAAAGGAAGAATGCACAGAACAACCCAGATCCTACCAAAGCAGACAGAGCTCCCATCTGAGGAGTTCCTTTAAAACTGTAAGAGATTATGAATCTGGAAGCATTATAAACCTCATAAATTTATAGTTAGGTAACTTTTTTTTTTAATAGAACCTGGCTATAATGCAGAAATAATAACTGAAAAGTGTGACTGCATCCACAGTTATACAATTATACCTAGATCTAGGACTGAGCTGAAGACAGATGACTTTCACATGTTTGTTCAAATTTGGGTATGAAATTAAGATTTATCAAAACACTTTTGATTTCTACTTTTTTTTTAATGTAAATATTAAATTTTATGTAATTTTTCAGCAAAGCCAGCTTCACTTTACACAGTCTATTATAAAATGACACAATCCATGCGTGTTTTAAGGCAGAAGTCCTCAGCCTAGAGACAGCGATAGAGCAGTACAACCTGTAGAAATAAATACCACGGGGTGAGCAACTTGTGCATACACACAGGCATTTGCCAGCAGTCTGCTCTCGGTGCAGACACATTCCCCGTTTTTCTCTTAGCAGAAGAGCCAACATCCAAGAGCAAGGTCTCAGAGGTGAAGGTATTTTTTTTTCTGTTTAGGAAAATACAGCAGCTGGCACGAGCTGCAAATAACCCATCCGTAGCAGCCCACCTCCAAGGCACCTTGTCTTGGAATCTCCTTTGGTTCGAAAAAACTACTGACAATTTCTAGGAAAGTATCTGAAACTATTCAGAAGTAGTTATTTAATATGGAAGAACAGATCAAGATGATGAAGGCGGGGTTCAGGCCCAGGTCTGCAAGTGTTGCACTCCGCATTGACAAGCTTTTGATCGTGGGGGACACACCCCAAGGATCTGAGTTTGACAGTTTGCAGCAAAGTGAAAACCCACCAAAAAAAACCTCTCCAATACGGTTTTCTGAATTATGGCATAGGGCAAAACCTGTAGAGGCTGCTTCATTTCTTTGTATTTTTCCCAGTGGTAAATGTTCCACAGGAAAGAAACAGCTTCCTGCCTGCTACCTGGCTCATCTGATAAAAACCGAGAGGAACACACAGGGGACTTAAAAAGCAGCGCCGTGTATTTCACCGGCAAGCTTCCAAAGGAGTTACAAAGGCTGAGTCAAAGAAGACCAAATGAAAAATCCCCCAAGTTTTCTGTGAACATTTTATGGTATTTTCTAAAAGTTCTTTGCTGGCTTTTGTGTGTGGTTTTTGTTTTTTGTGTGTGTGTGCTTTTACTTTTCTTTGTTAATGGAACTGCATCTCGCCTGTTGTGGGATCGTTCAGATGAAGCAGACCCGAGCAGCACTCCCGCCCCGGTGTATTTATATTACAGGGGGCTTAAGGAAACTTACTTATTTTTAGGAGAGTTTGTCTAAACTTGTCTCCTGAGATACTAACTCTTGGAGATAGGCAGATTTGGCAAGCTCTGCAGAACTATTAATCTGCCCAAAAGCAAAACTGAACTGCGGTGGCAAAGGGCCAGGTTCAGCCTGAGACATGTTTCCACAGCTCTGAAGTGCCCCGTCGCTTCCAGCTGAAGTACAAGTGGGCAGCCTCAGAACCAGGCTGTTCAGCTGCGTCTCCCTGCCAGCCTTTCGGGATTTCCTCCCTCCCAGGTGCTTCTTTCCACCTTTTCCTCACAAAAAGGCTGCCTATTTCCACGGGGCCGCCCTGGAGGGTCAACCCTAAATTGCAGAAAACCCCTCTGTTTGTTCCAGCAGCTGGTTCGAGCCTCAGTTTCTCTGAAAACACCCACCCTGTATTCTAGGGTCATTTTCTATCGCTATGTAATTACAAAAACTGTGCTAAGAAAAGCACGGTTGTTACTATGCTGCTAGGAAATGCATCTCTTCCCTTCTGTATTTGAAGGTTTTATTGTAAAACAAGCTTGGCGGTTCCAAACTAGAGATAAAGTTCCTCCCATCGCACTCGGCCCCTGTTTCTCTCCCTCCTCCCTCGACCCCCAGCTCCTTTAAGCCCTGCTCGGTGCCAGCTCTGTCACCAGTCCCCTGCCTCGCGTCCTCCAGCTGACCAGAGGCAGCCCGGGCACAGAATGGGGCTCCCTCTGCAAACCCCACGCTATTGCCACACTCCTCATACACATGATCCCCGGTGGCACACCCTGGCAGGGCAAACAAGCTGATACTTCCTCAAAAAAATCTCCCAAATCTGGTTTCTCACACTCGGTGCTGAGCCGAAGCTGAATTCCTGCCCTCCACATCTCACTAGCAAATTATTAGAATGAGCCCCCCTCTTAACAGCAAGGATTGATGTCACTTTGTAAGGGATTCTCAAGTCCCGTTTTCAAGAATTACTCCATTTCACAGCCCAGGTTGTTGTTACACACGTTAATTGCTACCTGAACAGTTTCATCTCAAACTCAGCTTGCCGAAGTTTTCAAGGAAGAGCAACTTTGTCACCCCACGGTCTTTTAATTGAATCGTTTCAGCCTTGTATTACCCTTCTTGACTACTTCACAAGCGTTAGTAAATTAAGTATGCCTACTCTTCCCAGTACATTGGTGGATGTTAATTATTCCTTACACAATGCTATGATTATATGCTTTTTCTAATTAAAAACAAAAAAAAAATTGATTCCAAAATCTAAATATTAATTCCGAGCAAAGAAGAGGAATAAGAACATCTAAAATTCAATTCCAAATTTTGACTGGGGAAAAACATGGATAGAAAAGAAGAAATAATGGTGAGATTAACTGGTTGCACATTTTTCAATGAGAGTAGAATTTTACTCAAACTTCAAGTTATTTTTTATAAAAATAACAATGGTGATTGCAGTAAATGGGTAAGTGGGTGCGGTTGAACTTGCTTTGTTTTTCCATTCTTGATTGTCAAAGAAGTAAACTCCAGGTTTCAGAACTATAGCCTGAAGAAAAAACACAATCTGAATCATCCCTTTAGTTTAATTAAAAGAAAAAACCAAGCCCGAGCCCCTGAGATGTACAGCCAGCTCTGTGTGTAAGGAATGTCATCATAATTGGCCTCACCTCTAGGGAGGAGAATCTTTGGAGGGAGGGTGCAGGTTGGGTTTGTCTCCTAACGCCCTATCTTGTGGCTATAAAAGAAGCACCAGGGCAGGGAAGGAGCACGCTTTCCTGCTCTGCACGAAGCTGAGTAGCTCCGACTAGCTCCTTCTGTGCTGCAGCCACATCTACTTTCACCATGCAGAACTCTTGCAGCATTGGTGGCAGCTCTCGCCTTTCCTCAGTCCGAACTGGAGGCTCCTGCCGTGCTCCAAGCATCCACGGAGGAGCTGGTGGCCGGGGTGTCTACATGTCTTCAGCTAAGTACACCTCCTCTGTAGGAGGTGGGTATGGAGGTGGCTCATGCGCTGGTTTTGGAGGAGGCTTCGGTGGCTTTGGTGGAGGAGCTGGCTTTGGTGGAGGAGCTGGCTTTGGTGGAGGCTCTGGCTTTGGTGGAGGAGCTTGCTTTGGTGGAGGCTCTGGCTTTGGTGGAGGCTCTGGCTTTGGTGGAGGTGCTGGCTTTGGTGGAGGCTCTGGCTTCGGTGGAGGTTTTGATGGTGGTGCCTTTGGTGGTGGTGATGGCCTTCTTTCTGGAAATGAAAAGATCACTATGCAGAATCTGAACGACCGGCTGGCCACGTACCTGCAGAAGGTGCGAGCACTGGAAGCGGCAAATGCAGAATTAGAAGTCAAAATCCGAGACTGGTACCAGAAGGAAGCCCCCACCAGCCCAGCTCGAGACTACAGTAACTACTATAAGATAATTGAAGATCTCCGAGACAAGGTATGACATTCATAAGAATGGGATTTATAAGAATGCATTGGAGTTGTGGAACTGCATAGTCCACTTCTTCAAAATCAATTAAAACAATTACAAAATCAATGTTGAGTTGCCCAAACCCAAATATGTTGTGGTTCCGAGCATTCCAGCAGAGAAGAGTAACTTTTCTTCTTTAAAATGCAAGAGTTTTATCCCAAAAATGAGATTTAAAAAATAAAATAAAACGATTGCACAGAAAAATAACAGAACTTGGCAAAATGTGCATAAAATTATCAATAATTTACAGAATAGTAAGAGTAAAGAATGTGATAGGTGGGCCTCAAAGTCTGAAAAAATAACTTTCCTGGCTAAAGGTAAGGTCAGGTATTGTAAATGTATTTTCTAATTAAGTTAAATACATGCTGACGAGCTTCTCAGTGATCCATCTAGGACTTAAGAACTGGTAAAGAAGGAGGGAAGTAAAGGCTCCATACAGAAACTTTGAACTGTCCAGCAAAGGAAAATGTTATCTACTGTCCCACAGATGTACCTGCCCTTCCTTGGGCTCCAGTCAGGGCATCTCAGCTCCCTGGTTTGCCTCTGGAAAATGGCACAGAGTTTAGCACTTTTGGTGTTTCTCTGTACAAGCTTTAGGAAGGGCAGGCTGAAGAGCAGCGTAACAGCAAAATGGTTATTGCAAACCAGAAAGCAAGTTTCACCAGTAAAGTCTCACCAGAGGTCTTCCTTCTGCCTTCTCTGATGGTTTACAGCCTGGGTAACCACTTACGATGTGCCCAGGACCAAGCTATTCCACCATTACTCACAGGAATTGTTTTCTGTATTTCCAATTGCCAGATCCTTGCTGCTACTATTGACAATTCCCGAGTCATTTTGGAGATTGACAATGCCCGGCTGGCTGCAGATGACTTCAGGCTGAAGTAAGCTTAGCTCAAGCACGTTTGTCTTCTCTCTCCTTTCCTCTCTCTCTCTAAGCAGTTTTCTGAAGTTTAGAATTAC
This sequence comes from Heteronetta atricapilla, assembly GCA_011075105.1. Classification (NCBI taxonomy): domain Eukaryota; kingdom Metazoa; phylum Chordata; class Aves; order Anseriformes; family Anatidae; genus Heteronetta; species Heteronetta atricapilla. The sequence continues at coordinate 4,332,574 of CM021757.1, forward strand.
TTCGTATGTAGGAAATAAAGTTCTTCACTCACTGGAGGACACGTTTCCAAATTATGGGTAGATGTTTTTCCTTGATAGCTTCTGATAAAAAAAATCCCTGGCAAAAACTTGATGTGATGAAGGATGAATCAGGAAAATAAACCTGGCAGAACACAGCATCCAGACTGCCGTGCTGTTTACGCAATAAATTATAGCTCTTGCCTTGGTTTTTAGTGATGCTCTTAACTATTTTATTAGCCTAAACCACAAGGGAAAAGAAGACAGGCATAGCTTGGGCTTTTCACTTAAAAGGAGGACAGTGGTTGAAGAGACTGGTGTTCATTTGCAATAGTTCTGTGAAAATTTTTAGTGAAACGTAGAAAAAGACCAAGAGTGACTTTGTGCTTATCCTGCTCATGGACTCAGCAGCACATCAGACACTGCTGAAAAGATGATAAAGATAGTTGTGCAATTGGTTTGTCTTACAGCGATGTATCTGCAGGTTTATACTTCTCTGGTGTCCAATGCAAGTACTTTCATATGTCATAGCTGGAAGGAGGAAAAAAGATCTTTACTCCCCCTTTACGCTTCCTTTAAATGTTCCTCCTACATTCAGCATAAAATAGTATGGGTTTATGGCTCCACTCTTTCCCATGTTTGTTTCTTTTTACAACCACAGGTATGAGAATGAGCTGTTCCTTCGCCAGAGCGTGGAGTCTGACATCAACGGCCTGCGCAGAGTCCTGGACGAGCTGACTCTGTCCAGAGCTGACCTGGAGATGCAGATTGAATCGCTGAAGGAGGAGCTGGCCTACCTCAAGAAGAACCACGAGGAGGTGAGAGTCCTCGAGAGGAGAGGAATCCCTCTGGAAGTACCACATACCACTGCAAGGATTGCTGCTGGCAAGAAGTCCATGAGAGCATAGAACTTAATTTTTTGTGTGTCCTCTGCCTTCTGTCCATGCAGGAAATGAAAGAGTATTCCAACCAGCTCAGTGGCACAGTCAGCGTAGAAATGGATGCTGCTCCTGGCATCGACCTGACCAGAATCCTCACTGAGATGAGGGAGCAGTACGAAGCTCTGGCTGAGAAGAACCGTAAGGACGCCGAGGCCTGGTTCCTCACTCAGGTATGGAAATGCCAACGAACTGCGAACTGCACCAGCAGGTGGGATGGGCCTTCCCTTTCTGAAAATAGTTTTTAAAAGCTCAACGTACGTGATTTGTTTCTTTCTTTCAGACTGATGAGCTGAACCGCGAAGTAGCCACTCACACAGAGCAGATACAGACCAGCAAGTCAGAGATCACAGAACTGAGACGCACGCTGCAGAGCCTGGAGATTGAGCTCCAGTCACAGATGAGCATGGTACGGAGCTGTCCCAAGCACTGCTAGAACTCTCCCCTTCCTCCCTCCCTGTCTTGCCTCCCCTTAGATTCCCCCTCTGTGGGACACATCTGCATGACAACCTGTTCTCATGTCTTCCTGCTCTAGAAAGCTGGACTGGAAGCCAACCTGCGGGACACGGAAGGCCGGTACTGCGCACAGCTGTCACAAATCCAGAACCTCATCACCAGCGTTGAGGAGCAGCTGAGTGAAATCCGCTGTGACATGGAGCGTCAGAACCAGGAGTACAAAATGCTCATGGACATCAAGAGCCGCCTGGAGCAGGAAATCGCCACATACCGCCAGCTGCTGGAGACCCAGGACTCCCAGTACGTTGTCATTTACAATCCTGTGATGATTAGATAAGGTTAATAACACGACACATTGTAAAGCAGTCATTTGTGGTTGTTAAGCTGACTCCAGATTGCTAAATCACACTGACGGCACATGCAGCCTTTTGAGTGCTGGCAAAACAGCTGCCCAGCAAAATCCCGGGAGCTGTCACTCAAACTAAATCTCCAGATCAATTGCGCTGATGATTTGAAAATATAAATGCACCCATATTGGCTGCAGTGAAGTGCAGAAGGGCCTAGGCACCATGCGCGTGTCTCACACATTCCTCTTGCTGCACTGCAGTAACGGCCTTCAGCCCGGGGAAGTTTGTTCTCAGCTTGCTCTGCCCTTCAGAGCAGAGAGCACCTCGCCAGCAGCCCCAGGAACACCCCAGTGAAGACGCAGCGTGAAATCGTGGCCGTTCTCGTGCAATGTTCCTAAATGACCCCATGCTTTCGGTCGACACATTCAGTGATGGTCTTTAATCAAACTTTTCTTCTTCTCTGCAGGATGACAGGAGTGAACCCCAAGGATGGTAAGAAATTTTTTGATTTAAAGAGGGGCTGAAATACTGACAAAATGGAATTCAATAAGCCTTTTTTCCTTGGGATTTCTTCTTAATACTGATTGCATCCTCTCCACAACATTCTTTACCATTTAGAGAGGAAACCATAATACTTTATCTTATTTTACGTGCCTTCTTGAAACCAATAGCTTGCCAAAATGATTCCATGAACTCCTCCTTTGTTTCTAAAACACGGAAATCTCTTAGGGATTCCCAAGTTCCTCTCCTGGTTCATACAGCATGCGAAATAGATCCACACCTGACTTGTGAGGTGCACTCTTCATTTACATCTTTCCCTCCCATTTCGTAATGCGGAACATTTATTGGTTGCAGACCAGCAAGGAAGAGAGGATAAGATGTAGACGTAGCTCCCTCTTCCATACATGAAAAAAAAAATATTGTCAGGAAACAACCAAACAAAGAGCACTGCATGGCTATTCACTGTGTTAGCAGCGCTTTCTTAGCCCCAAGCTTAATTACCTTTTTTCTCCTACCACAGCATCGTTTGCGAGCAGCGGAAGACCTCGCGGGGCTGCCGATGATGATGGAAAACCTGCTGCAGGTCGGAGATTCTAATAGCGAAATTCGGAGGTCTCCCGTTCCGACACCAGCTGTGCCGCACCAGTGACAAGAACAGCGCAGTCCAACAAGCTAATGCTACCAGAAACCTGCTTTTACTTTTGCGAAATGACAAGAATGTAATCCGAAAACGTGCAACAGCTTGATGTCTTTCCTTAGATTTCCTCTCCCTTTTCACATCATTTGGCCCTACAGGTCAGAGATGATGTGCTTGTTTCCTGTCCGTAGCTATAGGGCACCCTTATGAAAAAACCTACCCAATAAAGTTTCTCTTCTGCTTGTGCAAACACATTCAGTCTGAGGTCGTTTTTGTATGGTCAGCGTGGCGCCGTTCACACACCCACATCCCCTCCCTGACACAGGGCTCCCCTGAGCCAGGACAAGAGGTGCTGAGGTGTAGGGAACTGGGTGGACAACAGCAAGAACTTTAATAATTGTAGTAAGGGGGATGATGAATGGACAGGGAGAAAGTGCTGGAAGATTCTCCCAGGAATCTGAAGCTACTCTGAAGAAATCTAATGCTTCAGGTCCTGAAGGCCTTTGTTGTGAATTCAAATTGCACAACCTCCGAAAAAAAAATAAGGTATTGTGTGTTCCTGCACTTCCTGGAGTGGGAAGGCCTCAGCCCTTCAGGGAGGCCGAGGCGAGGCGCAGGTGACGGCCACCGGCCAAGCTCTTTGCCGTGACTCAGGCGTGAGGCAGAACCTCAGCAGCCCGGGTCACTGCCGTAGCTGTCATGTTGGCAACGCTGCCTGCTCTCAGCGGCGAGTTGGCCTGTGCAGCTACACCGGGGTCATTTCTGTCATAAAAATATTTAATTTGCTCTTCGATAATTGTGGTGTTTTGGTTTGGTTTGGTTTTTACCACAAAATCATGTCCTTTTCTGTGCGAAACCAGGCAGTCTCTAGGCATGTACTGTCACCAAGTCTGGGAAAGCAGCTTCGGAAGCCTGGCATCACATTTTCCACTCACAAAGCTTTAGAAACCGTGCCCTTCCTCCTAGCCCCAGAAAACAACAGTGCTGCACGGTGATGGTCAGAGCAGGTATGAGGATGCTTCTGCGTCTGAAGTAGGAGGATGATTTTCTGTGACATTAAACCCAGATCTTACCACGGCAGATGTAGCACTCCTTTGTAAGGAGCCTATCCACCCATCCACCTTTCTAATATAACAGATGAAGTAAAATGGACGGAAACATTCCCCAAATATATATTTTTAAGGAAATACTGCAGCTGTTGCAACACAACCTCTGTGACTACCTCAGCTTCTCATTTCTTGCTCCCTCACCTCCCACCTCCATTCCCAAGGCCGTGGTTCCCTTTCCCTGGCTGCTGAGACCCCCAGGGCCTCCTGTATGGTGCTGACAGCACGTCAGACCACTCGACCCCACAGGGCCGCCGGACAGCCCCTCTGCCTCCAGGGGTTCTCGCTCCCCCTGCAACAAAACGGATTTGCCCCTCCTGCTGCACAGACAGCAGTGTAAGCACCCGTGCAACCGAAGTGCTAACCCCCAGGAGTCAAACACACACACTGCTCTGGCTGATGCACTTCCCAGCACAGAGAACCTTCCTTTTTGGTTCCTTCCCATCTCTTTTTGGTGGGGGGTTTGTGCTGTTGCTTCTCCCTTGTGCTCTGAGCACTGCAGCTAAGCACAAGCAGTGCTCACAGGGGAGCCCAGCTGCGGACTGGAGCCTGCCACAGAACCTGTATGAGCCAGGGAGCCTCACGTACCGCTGCCACCGAGGAGCTGTCAGTGCCTTATTTTGTGCTGTCACGATCAATAGCAAGTCCCTGAAAATGTGTTCAAGTTAAGCTCAGTAAAGTCAGCAAGTGTCAGTTTTGTTATTGCCTCTCACATGGGTCAAGTTCTTACAGTGAGAGTGTGCCCCAGGGACCCACAGATTTTGCATTTCAGTAAAAAAAAACACTGATCTGTCACTGCTATCCATTTTTACCAGCGGCAGTGTAACTCTACTGGCAGATTTATTTGAATTAATCGCTGCTGATACGGAGGATACCGTGACACTGTTTAGAATCCTAATCTTTACATCGTTTAATATCCCCCCCCCCCCCCAAAATCTAACAATAAGTGTGCACCTTATGGTAACTGTTTCTCCTCATACCTGTGTGTAAATGATTGATGACCCATAGCGCCCACCATCGCTTTGGGTCTTCTCTTTCAGTCATCACGCAGCCACTCAGCACTGAAGTATTTGGAAGCATCTGAAAAATGCAGCTTTTTCAGATAAGTCTGCTTCCCTAGCAGATAATTCCTCCTGTTTGCCTGATTACCGCCTTTCACTATCTTGTAAGTTGTCTCTGATGTCTTTGTTTCCCACACGCAGCTAAGGTAGCTGAAAAGACATTCCTTTAAAGTGACTTAATGAGGTCTCGAAAGTAACCGGAGGAAACAAAGCACACTATAGATATACATTCCAGGAGCTGGGCTCGATGATCCTTACGGGTCCCTTCCAACTCGGGATGTTCTATGATGTTATGATTCTGTGTATGTTCAGAGCACACCTACCACGCACCAACAAAATCAGGCTCCTCACAAAGTGTTTTAAAAGCAGCTGCCAGGAAACGCAGCAAAGCAGCAGCAGAGCACTACCACCCTGCCCCGGCAGTAACAGCGCGTGTCCGACAAGCGGGGGGCTTGGCTGGCAGGACCTTACCAAATGAGTGTTCCACAGTCCCACCTTCAGATAATGTACATGGAACTACGCTGACCGACATCAGCTGGGGCTTTGTCACGAGGGATTTACTCCTATGATGTAGGGGTCAAAATATTCTGCCCATAAACTGCAGCCTATAAACTCAGTTCGGCCTGCTCTCCGTGGTGCTATTCAGTAAGAGAAGCAGGATTCCCAACGAAAGCAGGATTCCCATGCCGGGGCTGTGTGTTCATTCCCCCGTTCCACCAGCTTGGACCTGCCCAGCACCTCCACAGCTTGCAGGGCACAGCTTGGATGAAGCAAAGAGAAAACATCATCTCGTGGTGCCACCTGCTGACTGTTTCATTTTCTTACTCGGATCACTGCTTTCATTCTGTACGCTGTAGATTAAATAGCTAAAAACAAGCCCTGTAAAAAATCGAGTGGACAGCTGCGACTGGTTTTGAATTAAGTATTCTGGGCCTTTCCATGGGTCCTACACGTGTGTGGCTGATGAAAACTGGGCTATCTTTTCCAATTTGAAACAGCTGAGTTTCAGAGGAGACATTTGTGTGCCAAATTACCGAAGAATCACAGAATCATAGAACGGCTTGGGCTGGAAGGGACCTCAAAGATGATCCGGATCCAACCCCATGCCATAGGCAAGGACCCCTCCCACCAGCCCAGGCTGCTCAGGGCCTCATCCAGCCTGCCCCTGAGCACCTCCAGGGATGGGGCAGCCACGGCTTCTCTGGGCAGCCTGTGCCAGAGCCTCACCACCCTTACAGGAACGAATTCCTCCTAATCTCTAGTCTAAATCTGCCCTCGTTCAGTTTATAAGCATTGTCTGGGCCCAGGTGCAGCACCTTGCCCTTGGCCTTGTTGCACCTCACCAGGTTCTCGTGGGGCCCCTTCTCCAGCCTGCCCTGGTCCCCCCGGATGCCTCCCTTCCTGCTGCCCTACGGACTGCTCCGCTCAGCCTGGTGTCACCTGCAAACCCCCTGCGGGTGCACTCAATCCCTCTGCCTGTCGTTGATAAAGATATTAAACACCACTGGTGCCGAGGCAGCCTGGTTCTGTATTACTTGCCAGGAAAAAAAAATACAGTTTGTTTTGCATGATGGCATGGTATCCGTGAAGCTGTCAGGAAGTAAGACAGAGGCTATTCTGTCTCACACACAGTCACCTCACCAACAGCCAGGTTTTGAATTTCTCTGAGTAATTTCATGTGAAACAAAGGGTTCGTTTTATTTCATGTAATATTATGTTCAGCTTGGAGAAGAGCAGGCGCTGCGGAGACCTCATAGAGACCTTCCAGTACCTAAAGGGGCCCAAGGAAAGCTGCAGAGGGACTCTGCCAGGGAGTGTAGCGACAGGACAAGGGGTGATGCCTTAAATTAAAAGAGGACAGGTTCAGCTTAGACACAGGGAGGAAATTCTTCCCTCTGAGGACAGTGAGCACTGGCCCAGGCTGCCCCGAGGAGCTGGGGGTGCCCCATCCCCAGCAGTGCCCAAGGCTGGGCTGGATGGGGCTGGGGCAGCCTGGGCTGCTGGAGGGGTCGTGCCCATGGCAGGGGGGGACTGGGTGGGCCTTCAGGTCCCTTCCCACCCAAACCGTGCTGTGATTCTGGGATTATACACAGACGTTTGATTGTTTTTAATGTAGTATTGAGCTTGCTGAACTGCCAGACTAGAAAATTCAATCTGAATTTAATCTCTGGGGAGATGAACTGAGCAGCAGGGTGCCTGTGCCTCTATCACCGTTTTGTCTGGTGCTGCAAGCTCTTCTTACTGTCAAGCTACAGCCGGTAACGACCTGCATGTACCAAACTGCAGCTGTTAATTGCAGCTGTTACCAGAATAGTTTGTCATAGCTATACCTTGTATTTATTGGAAAATAGTATTTTCAATGATTAATTTACCAAAACGACTACAAAGGTAAGCATTGCTATACAAGGAAGTGCATGAGGAATAAGAAGGAATCTGTACTCAATTGAAATGTAACTGGTAAAAAGAAAATCAAGAGCTGCTGAGCAAAGCTGACACAGAGCCACAAGGAGGAGCTCAAATCCTGCCCAACTCAGTCACCCAGGACTAGGAGGCATCTTCTCCTGCCTCCTCAGGCCAGGATGAAGTGCAGCAATTCTTTATTTCTGAAAAACGCCAGCTGAACCTAACACTGACAAAAAGACTTCTCCCAGGAGAGCGTAATTCTGTCCTGCACAATCCCTCCAGCCCTGCCATTCGGAGTGGGTAACAGGTAGGTCACAACATCCCGTGAAGGAGCTGAGCTTTCACTGCTGCGGAGAAAAACAGCTCCTGCAAGCCCAGGCAGCCCCACACTGCGCCCCGCTGCTTCCTCTACCCCATCCCTCGGCCGTGCTCTGCAAGGTCTGCGAAAGACAGAGGCAAGTCGAGAACCCCAGCTCCTGCCACGGGTACCCTTCGCGATCTATCGCCTCCTTGCAAGGAGGAGGAATGGGAAAATCATTGCAGAAGCCAGACCTGCCCATTCTGGTTTTGATTTATACAGCTACAGAAGGTCCCTGACACTTTTGAGAAAGCCTGGTTTTGCTTGATTGCCAGGTCAATTTATAGCGCTGGTAGCTTTAAATAACCACTTTTGATTTGTATTGTTACAAACTCGTATTCTAAATATTTTCTTCAGCTAAAAATACAAATATCCTAATAGCACTCATGTTAGTAACAGCAATAAATTCCTGCATTACTCTCTACTACAAGACTATTGAAACTGAAACATGACTGCACCTTGAATCATGAAGAAGAATCAGTAGAAAAGACTGCTAAGTATCTAATTCTCGTGTATTTTTATGGGAAATAGGCAGCTGAAAGGAATAGCTGAGCCTGACTCACTTTGGACGGGAGTTTAGCTAAATGATAGAGCTTGGTTAACTTCATTAAAGTCTCATGTCTCACACAGGCTGAAGCTATTTGGTACGCTAATGACAGCTTGATAGGACATGCTGGGTTTCAGGACGCACAGACTGCTATAATTCTAAAGCCTGAGAATTATGACAGAAAAAAAGGGTTCTGGGAGACCTGTCCCTGCCCAAGCTCTGAAGGTATTCTGTGATGGGTGATATTTTCCCCTTCAAAACGGGAAAATATAATGTATTTACTAAAGGGTTAGAAAAAAGTTCGAAGCAGAGCTGATCCAGTTCCACACCTACTGCTTTTAGCCACACCTCACAATTATAATATGAAAAGAGAAGGAAAAAAAAAAAAAGAAAAGAAAACAAGCAAAAGGAAAACAATCCGGTATGTGGCTGTGATTCCAAATAATAACAACAGTGTGTGCATGCTCATAAATGCTTCAGAATTGACCAAGAGGAAGCACGTTTCATGATGACACAATCTTGTTGCTGTAGTCATTCATCGAAGGGAACTCCCACAGGAAAAGGCATAAAGCTGCTTAGGGAAGGCTAAGAAGCTGCTCAGTGCTAGTCAGTCAAACATTGGGTTAGATCCATAACTGAGCTAAACATGAGTACCAGCCAAGGCCCTTTTCAATTTTTTTCTGGGTCCCTCAGGGGTAGTGCAGGGTGTGGTTTGGCCCAGCAAGGAACTTCTTACAGACCTTCAGGTGCAGATGGTGGTGCCAGCAGCATACACACCTCTTTCTCCTCTGCCAGACCCCTCTGTCTGGCTGCCGGAGGAGAGGCATCTTGGGGATGCTTCGGCGAGCACCACAGGGAAAGCATCTTCCTGGGTGGGAATGAGAAACAGACCATGCAAAACCTGAATGACCGTTTGGCTGCCTATCTGGACAAAGTCCGTGCCTTAGAAGCAGCTAACGCTCAGCTCGAAAGCTGCATCCTAGAGTGGCACAAGACAAAGTCTCATGGAGAGAGGCATGACTTCAACCAATACGAGCAAAACGTCACTGACATGCAAAGACAGGTAAGTCAGAGCTATAAGAACTATGTCATTCTATGCTCCTTTAAGGAATCTGGGTACTCAGTTATGCTGATGGCTTTCCTTTAAAGAAAATTAAGTAAAACATTTTAAATGTCAGAAATACAGATGGAAGTGGTAGCAGGAGCTGGGCAGAAACATTCTTTGCCTCCACAAGGAGCAGAAGGGGGTATGAGAAAGTCTGGAAGGAGACAAAGGGGATTCTGCAAAGACTGAAAGCATAAAGAGCCTTGTATGCTGCCAAGTGTTCATTCCTGTACATGAAACTGTGGTTTGAGCAACTATGTCTGGCAGAATTTGATCTTTTTGACTGCACATGTATTCAAGCAAATTAAAAAGCAGGCAAACTGAAGAGACTGCCTTCTCTCATGCACGCTGCCTTTAGACACTCTGTTGCCTTTCGTTTCTTTGATTCTTGCGGCAGCAGACGATGAAACTACAGGAGTTTTGGGTCCTAGGAGTTTATGTAATCAGATGGAAAAATACTTCATTGTAATTAAGGAAATAGCAGTGACAAATTCCTTGTGGATGTTTTCACTATAATTAAAAGCAGAATTTCTGGTTCCCGCCAGTAGTTAATATTAACGTTCAACAGTAACTCTTTCAATCTCCCAAACTCACGTGTCTTCAAATTTAAGCATAATATTAATCTGTATTCATAATGAACATACTTAGCTCTGTAACCATCTCTGTGACTAATCACTGTAATTAACTTTACATAGCCATGTGGGGCAAAAAGCAGAGCTATTCCAAATGCCATGTTCTTGTTTCCCCCCCACTTTTTTTTTAATATGATGACTTGGCATTCTCAAAACCCTGAGAATTTTTTTTTTCTAAAGGGCTTGGAAACGGTGTTATCCCGCACATTTGCTGACAGAGGTCAGGGACTTAATCAAACTCCCTGCTCACTGCTAAATGTGTTGCCTCCAGGCAGAAGATGAGGCAGTCTGACCACAGGCAATGTGCAAGGAGAGCCAGAATTGTCATCACCTAGTTCTATTTTAAGGATAAAGAAAGGTCATCAGTCTCCAAACCTATCACTTAAGCACTTTTTTTTTTAACTGATCCAGAGATGAATACTCGTTCATCAAGAACATAATGCGTTCACGTTGATATGGAATTAACAGGTTTGGAAAGATGACACAACTAAAAGCACAATGCTGGTTGTAGACAAGCCCCCCCTTTGAACAGGTTGTACTCAAAATACCTTTTTTCTAGGTATTTTGAGTACTTCTTTTTACTCCCCACTGCAATAGCTACGCGCCCGTTCGACTAATGGCCACCGCCAGCCTTAATGTGGTGCTCGTACTGGAGAGGAAGGGCTAATAAAGGATTATTTGCAGGGGACAATTGAGTGATTAACACAAGATTTTCACTTTCTCTATAAATTATTGCAATTAGCAGCATGGCTGCCAGTAAAATGAGTGAGAATATAGTATCTAATTATTAACCATAATTAAATTAATTAGCCACAAATTAAAAAGGTGAGACTAATTTAGCACCCAAAATTAATTTTAGACAAAATTTAGGAACATCTATCCAATAACCCAGAAAGTTTGTGATGTAGCGGCTACCTGAACTGACGTGTATAATCATCTGGGTCCTACATTTGGAAGCGCACTCTTCCCGGGGTGAATTCACGATGAGCATGACAGGGCAGCACGTTGCCTTGCTCCAGCCCCACTCCACTTTAGCCCCAAAGTAAAATAGCACCAGTGCTTCAGGCATTCTTGGCTCCCTTTCACGTAAGTGCCAGTACATTCTACGGTCGTATTCAAGCATCTGGCACTGCTAAAAATCCAAACTGATTTACAGAGGACTCAAGGAGGCAGGATCCATGCTGTGGACCAGAAGACACAAGGCGTACTGAGGAACAAGTCAGTGCAGGAAGCCTTCTTGAAAAAAAAATCTGTTTTGAAAAGGAATTTGTGTGCATTTTGTATATAATAATGTGCGAGTTCTTAAATAAGACATCTGTAAATTTGTTGACTGGTGTTAGTGATAGATGGCATGTAGTGAACTAATCAGTGTAATTATAAACAGATAAATATCCACATCTGGAACGCACTGCTAGCTGACCTAGCAGCAGTATCACACAACAGTTGGCAAAACACTGACAACTGTAACTCCTCTGTTGGACTCTTTACTCTTTCGGACTGCACAGAGCACTCACAAAGCCTCTATATAAATTTCTACGTGCAGCTGTGTTGCACTGTTATGAAATGAGACAAAGTCAAAGAACTTAAGTGGTGCCTTCTCATGGCCCCTCAGTTATTACCTTCCATAACAGAATTTGCCATTATCTAAGGATGAGTTCAAGAATCGCCTCTTCTCTGACAACAAATTCCAGGCAGCGACACATTTAGAGTCTCGGTATAGTTCTTTAGCTGGCCTCCACCATGTCCCAGGGCAGTATCTGAGGTGTGCTGCTAATCACTAAGAACGTACAGTTTGTTCTGTCTCAGAGATTAGTTAAAACCTTCCACAGGCATTTTATTTTTTTAACTAAGAGAGTTAAACTTTTGACACTTCAGGACAATTTTGTCATTTCCCAGTGTGTCTTTGTGATTCATTTAGGTGTGGGAAGTTTTGCTAAAAAGTGCTGAGAGTTCTCTAAGCGGCTTGAGATTTCTCTGTGGCCGTAATGCACCTTGTTTGGTGTGTAAGCATTGAGTGGAGGCAGCTATAACCATGCATCTCTTTCCTTTCTGGTAGGAAAGGACATGAGTCCCACAATTAGTAGTTCCCCCTAATTATGCATGATGTTCTAGAGCACTTCCAAAGATTCTGAAGGGAATACTGAGCTTTTCGTATTCAGATCTCTAGCTCAAAGCTGCCTCACCGTAACAGGGACTTACAAGGCTTTTCAGCACACCCTGAGTACACCAAACAAAGGATGTGGTGCACTTTCCCCTTCACCTTTTGGAGCAAATTTCAACACTCCAAACCAAATTCAGAATCACGAATTAATGACTGTATGCTGCTGGAGGTTTCAGTACAGTGGCAGGTGAATAATTGAGTGGATCACGATAACTGGCCAGTGCTGGTCTCAGAACGACAATCCCTACAACTCCAGCACAAGAGGGGTCCTGCTCACGAGTTGCTGCTGTCATCAGCATTTACACCTCCGCATCCCAGCACTGATTCAGCAAGGTGTTTATGCACATGCTTATTTTTGAGCATATGATTAATGCCAGCGTTTTAACTGTACTCAGACAGAACTTAATGTTAAGGGGGAAGACAGTGACATTATTCTGCTGTATGCCATGAGATTTGTGGATTGTTATCCATATCCTCTGCCTGCCCAGGAATAGCATGATTCCTACTGCTTCATATCCAGGAAAGTTAAAAAAAGAAAAAAAAAAGTAAGATTATGGACAAAAATAGCAGAAGCATCTAAGTGAGTCGGGAAACTATGCTTCTTTATCTATACTCCTTAAAACAGGACTTCCATTTTTCTTTCATTCAAGCAGCAGGGAATCTTAAACAGCACAGGTTATTCATTGTCACCATAGATATGGCAACACCGAGTCTGTTGGATTCTCTGTTTTGCAGATTGAGGATGGCAAGATCACCAACGCCAGCATCCTTTTACAAATTGATAATGCTAACATGGCATCTGAAGACTTCAGGCTCAAGTAAGCTCTTTTTTGGTTTCCTCATTAAGTGTGAAAGAGAATTAAGCAACCTATTTCTTTTTCTTGAAAATCCAGTCTGATGCCGATTTTACTTTAGCTTTCTGGTGATACTGAATAAATAAAACCAATGTGGAACAAAAAATAATTTTAAAAAAAAGGATAAAAAAGGATGTAAAACACACAAATGATTGCTGAACAACCTTGAGTCACCCTGTTTATGATACTTAGTTCAGGTCCTGAAGAGCAGGTTTTACAGCAGACACTTGATACTTGTGACAAAAGGCATTTAAAACCATCATCTGGCAGTACAAATTAACCCTTCTCTGCACCCTACGCTTCCTTAATCCAGCCCAAATCTACTTCCTGCAGTTATCGCTTCTTCCATCCAGCTCCACAAGAAATACCTGTCCTTCAGCATCTTCTGCTTTGGATCCTCAGCAGTTTTGCCGCAGTAAATGGGCCAGGGCTTCCCTGGTTCCCAGTGCACAGTTTGATTGTTCAGGACATTTTCAGGCCATCTAAAAAGCCCAAATGCTTGCACTGAGAACTTCCAGGTAGATCTTGCCCAGGAAAGGAATTTACATTTCTGTAAATCAGGCTTCTCAGGAATCATGAAGATCTCATCTTATTTAATAGATGTGATCAGTTACTGAAAATCTCAGCATTGTAATAAATCTACAGACTCAGAGCACTCCATTCCCAAAGCTTTCATAACTTGGTGAATGTTAAAAAGGAAAAATAAAAGAAAAATAACTAGCTCATACCATAGAGGACCTGTGACAAGGAAAATAATAATAATAATGAAACGCATCCACTTTTTTAGACTACTCAAGAATTTATCAAAGACCTTTTTAGAAACAGAATCTGTTTCCTTGGGTTTTTGTTCCCTACACAGAGGACTTAAGCAAGTCTACTTCTCCGCGGTACCACTTATACACGAGGCAGTTTGTGCTCACTGAGCTTTCTCTTCTCCTTCCCCACAAAGGTACGAGGCAGAGAAGACTCGCAGGCAGGGAGTGCAGTGCGACGTTGAGAACCTGCGTAAGGAGCTCGACGGCCTGACCATTGTTACAACAGATCTGGAAATGGAAATTGAAGGCTTGCGAGAAGAGCACATCCTCCGGAGGAAAGACCATGAGGAGGTAGAAAAAGTTGCACTATCACACAAATCTTTGCTACTGTGTAATTAACTTTGAGTAAGATCCACAATCTATAAATGGGATTGATGATTCAGAACCCAACCATGTTTCTGACTGCGCCAACGAGAGTCGGATGAGGCACGAAGTTAGTGTGCTACTTTACCAACTAAATCAGGGTTTCAGGAAGGATAACAGACTGCTGTATTTTCTCCCAGGCTCTTTTCTAGTCCACTCCTCATTTGTCGCACACAGCTGATAATAATTTCTGTATTTGACAGAAATGTTCTCAGAAATACCTAGATCTACGTACACAGAGATTTCACGTAAACAGGAAGCGTTACTGGCTGCTGTGGAGTTTTTCAGACCGCAGCCTTTCCCCTCACCTGGGGATATATCATTTCACAGAGTCACGGAGAGGCTGAGATGGAAGGGACCTCTCGGGGTCACCTTGTCCAACCCTCCGGCTCAGGCAGGGTCACCTAGAGCAGCCTGACCCGAACCAAACAGATCTGGAATTCACAAAGGATCAAAACTGGAAAGAATGGTTAGTGAAGTCACGTGAGACTACTTATTCTTGTAAAACTCTAAGCATAATTAATTAGATAACACTCGATCCTGTTAAAAAATGTGCTGCTGTCTTAATTCAGAGCTATACCAGAGTAGTCTCTGTTATTCCATCTTATGTAATACCACTGGGGGACAACACGCTGCTCTCATTTTGCTTGATCTGGTGTTGTTTTCAGTTAATACCTGGTGCAGAACCAAACACCCTACTCGCTACCTGTGGGTTACTATAAAGGTGAATAGAAACACAAGGGTTACACAGCAGCAGCTGAAACTTTCTTCAGCTGGTCCCCTTATGGCCCAGGACAGGAACTGAACAGCTGTCATAAAACAGTTTTGGGAATCGAGGCAAGCAACAGAGACATCAGCATGTCCAGCTGATCTGCATTGCAGAGGCCGTGATGTCATACCCCAAATGCTACTTTGCCTGGACGCCTTTGAAAATGGTACCTAGCACATGAGATTGTGCTACACCAAAAGGAATGTTACCGTACCTGCTCGACCTGTCCTGTAATTATGTTGTTTACACAGTAATTATATGTTTTAATCCAATTATTCCTTTAACAATTACATAGAACTTTTAATATTACTCTCCTGTAAACTTAGTTATGGTTCCATAAATATTAACATATGGGGTAAGAAAGACAACATTACTGTTAGATTTTTATGAAAAGCTCTAGGCTCATCGCAGATAAATAAACTAAAAATCTCAGTGCTTCTCCATTAAATATGTATCTTCCAGAAATGTTATTTGAAAAGATCTTCTGCAATGTTTTTTATTGAGCTCTCTAGCACAGATCTGCCATGGAAGCAGGCATCAGTCACTGCTTCAGGTCCTGTCGCAGTGTGATCCATATGTACATTTTCAAAATAGTGTTAACTAATCTATATAACAAACTATTCTAATTTAAAAAAATATTGTGGGTATTTTGAGAGGATGGAACTGAGGAAGACAAGCCAGGGACAAAAACTGTTTCCCTTTTCATGAACAAGTTTTCTTGTTTCATCTGCTGACATCAACAGGATATGGAAGCAAATCGCTCATCACAGGACTTCAAAGTCAATGTAAAAGTAAATGCACCACCTCCCGAAGACCTAGCCAAGATTCTAGCAGAAATAAGACAAGATTATGAAGCCATAATTGAAAAGAATCGTCAAAGCCTCGACAGTTGGTACAACGAACTGGTAACAGCTCTTTCCTGTTCACTTCAAAGATCCCTGGCGCTGTACCTGACTGCTGGAATCAGTAAACTTTTCTCTTGTTTTGCTCCGCAGAGCTCAGCTGTGTCTCTGGCAGCAGTCCCTAATCCAGAACAGATACAGAGCAGTGAGAACGAGATCAAGGATCTCACCCGTACTTTACAGTCCCTGGACATCGAGCTGCAGGCACAGATGAGTAAGGTATCTACTGCAGACATCTCTGGCTGGCCACTGTTACATCATAAATTCATAGGGCCTGCCTTGGACCAATTCTTTGCTTAAATTATGCCTAGCGTGATTTTCTTGTAGTTATTAAAGTATAAGTGAAATTGGAATTTGGACCATACTTAATTTTGCCACAATATGCAAAATAGATTCAGTAACCATTGCCAAGGTGTGAAAAATGTCTCACTTTACAACAATTTTGGGGAGAATAAAAAGAAAATACAGGAGAACTGACTCCATGATCTAAAAAGAAGACAGATAATACAAATTTCACATTTACAACCCCTGTTATAACACGTGAAATATCTGAACTGTGAAAAATACTGATGGGGAACCTTAAAGCTATTTATTCACCTTTGGCATTATGCACACACAACACAGCTTCATGATTCTGCTATTTTCACGTGAATAGTCATGCAAGTGCGTTAAGTGTTTAAATGACCACAACCTAAATTTTGTAATCTTCTGGCCAGCGACCAAATTTGCTGGTATTCCTGCACTATACCTGCTCCATAAATAATAATCATAGAATTGTTATCTGCTGTCAGAAACGCATGCTGGAAGACACCTTGGCTGACACCCGGAATTACTATGCTGTTGCACTTCAAAACATGCAGCAGATCATCTCCAAGTGTGAGGAAGAGCTAAGCCAGCTTCGCCATGACATCAAGCAGCAAAATAACCAATACAAAGTTCTTCTTGGGATTAAAACACGCCTGGAGAAGGAAATTTCCACTTACCGCCTGCTGCTGGAAGGGAATGTAGACGGGTAAGGCAAAGCTGCCCTGACTGGAATAGATGAGAAGAGAGTTCTTGTATTCAGATTATTTATTTGTTTGTTTATGTTTAATCAAAGCTTGTGAGTTCCATGCTACATGAAGGGCTGGTATTTTAATTTGATGGATCATAATACAAAGCTTGAGCCATTTAATATAAGGAGAAACTTGAATCTGTGTAGTCTGGATTACCTAAATTAATATAACAATATATTTTAAAAATATTTCTACATTCACACAGCATGGCTATCTCTGCTGAGGAAAAAAATGCCAATTTCAGTAAAACTCATAGTCATTTCCAATCTTCATGACAAGTTCTAGATCAAAACGAAGCCCGGAGTCAAGTGCAGCTGAGTTTTGCTCAGCCACCTGCAGCTGCAGGTACCAGCACACAAACCCGCACGGCACGGCCTGTGCTGAGGGGCTGCTGGGTTCCCCATCTGTTTTTTTTTCTTTTTTTTTTTTTCTGAATCTGTGCTTTCAGAAATCTCCGGGCCTCTCTATTCTTTGTTCTCCCATCTGACACACAGAGCATGGCTTATTTACACAAAATAGAAAAAGGAAGGTTAACAGTAAATGAGCGTCTCCGGAGGCAGGGCAGTGGGGCACCAAGTCCACAGCATCAGGAACCAGGCTGGGACCTGAGCAGCTCAGAGCGTCCTTAACAGAAGTGATACTGAATGCACAAGGGCACAGCTTCAGCTGAGGGCATCTGTACCTACGACTAATGAAAAGTTCGTATACTACAAAAAGTCCCTTCTTATTTTGTTTTCATCTCTTTTCATATTGGTATGAGGCCTCCTTAGAATCAGTGAGTTGAAGGGGATGAGTAACTTCTTGAGATGAGTATATTCATGACTTTGTCTCTGTTTCATTTTCTTTACAGGAAAACAAAAAAATCTGAATCGAAAGCTAAAGGTAAAAGTCCCTTATTTTGTTCTCTATAGTAGCTTTTAATTATTGTCATTTCCAATCCAATTTTACTCAGGATAATTTTCATCTTAAGGAGCTATGAAAGGTTTGCACTGCAATTAATTCTCATGTACGCCGTATTTGAGAATAATTTCAGTGATTCACCTGCGAAGGGCTGCACTTCAGAGCACATTCTGCTGCGTCTGCCTGCTCACGGGCTGCTCTTCACACTGACCTCTGCCAGTGAAACACGCTGTCCAGAGCTCAGACTTGAGCCTAAAGCTTTCATGGTGTATGAGGAGGCAAAGAGACTCAATTTGGTGACTAAAACAGTCTTAGGACTTGAGAGCAAACAAAATCTGCATGTCTGGAAACTCATATTCTGGTATGAGCATGACCTACAGACATGCAGGTTAATTTGCTCTGAAGTTAGATTTGCATTGGCTGGGGTGCAGCTTTGTTATTCATTTGCCCTGACCTGGACAAGGCCCAGGGTGACTTTGTTAACATTTCACAAAGAGCAGCAAGTATTGACTTAAAGGGAAACATGTAAAGATAAATCAGTTGAGGAGGCAGCTGGTAAATTACTGTAAATGAAGTTTTCCCTGCATCATCTCTTCTCAGCATTGCTTCTTGTGTAATTAGCCTTTCATTTTCTTTCAGAATATGCCGGGCTGACCAATCGGAAGATCAAAGCAATTGTCCACGACAGCGTGAACGGGCAGGTGGTATCCTCCACCGTCAACGAGATCCACCAGCAAGCATGAAGCAAGTGCTGCCAGCTCCTGGCTCCCCCGGCGGGCTAACGCTAAGCCTCTGGGAACTCCCCTGCACAACTCGTGCCGTGTGTGAAAAGGGGACGCCGGAGTGAGCTCACTCCGAAACTCATCTGCAGCCTACTGCTGAAAAGTGCCACGCAGAGCTAGGTAGAACTGATACGCTGAAGGGCTTGTAGTCATCACAACGCTGAAGACAAACTACTCAATGGAAATGACTGTCTGAGTTGGTAATATATGTATTATGCACATCTCGCCGGGGCATGAATCTCCATCTGTGGTTCAGTTATTGCTCTGCAAATTAACTATAATTTAACGTGAATAATCTCTTAACTTTTCTCCCGGTCTTATGTCTCTTATCATATACCTCACTGCTGCCAATAAATCCTTTTCCATTACTTGTGCTGCTCGTTGGTATTTCTGATTTTACTTTTCCCTAAGTACGCACCAGCCCCAAGTGGCAGTGCTATTGACGCAGGTCCAAGGGACTGCAAAAGCCTCATTGTTTCAGCGAGTACAAAAGTGGAAGGACACAAATAAGAACAAAAGTGGTGACGCAAGCTACAGGTGATATTTATGTAAGCAAAGCTATCAGACTTCCTTACATAAAACTTTTGGTCTGCACCATTTCAACCAGGGTTAGCAGGAGTACTGTTGTAAAGTGCCCTTTGCTAAAATATTCATCCTGGAAACAATCATTTATTCTTCAGCTTTAGAGAAATTTTCTTCAACTATCTTTACACGTTTTCTTTCAGACACTAAGTACTTGTGCAGCCACTCTCACACATTCTCAGTCACCTATTTAATTCAAAACACCATTTCAGCAATTTGCTTTCGTATTAATGCTCCTTGGTTTTGTTGACGGGTTCTGCAGTCAGGACAGGCTGGTGTACGCAGTGCGTGCCACGCTGCCGGTGCTGGGAGGGCACAGGCCCGAGCTCCTTAGCCAAAGCCACTCTTCCCCTTTCTCACGTCAGCCCAGTCACCAACACAACAGGAGACCCTAACAGCAATATGAAAATTTCCAGAGATACACAACACTACAAACTCAGGAAGAGAAAACCCACAGTGTTGTTAGGGCTGTTTAGACAATGGAGGCTGGAGGGCAGAACTAAGAGAGCCGAAATGGAGCACCAAGAGTGTCTGTACGGATTTGCATTCCAAAGTCTGCATATAAAACAGTATGTTCTGGGCAGTCTCATATCCAAGAGTGAAATTGCCATTGTACTCTTTCATACCTACTCATAAGGGACCTTCATAAAGGATTCTTGCTACCAGCTTTGCTTTGAAACAAGGCTCACAAAAGAAAGCAAAAATTTCAAAGAAAATGCAGATTTAAAATAAACAAAGTCCATCTCTACAACACAAAGCACTCTTACTGGCATGTTAGGACCAGTTCACGATCCCCCCTTGTCCCTCCTTCCCCCACTCTCCACCCTTGTTGCACAAAGAGATCCCGAAAGCATTGAATGGATTACCTAATGGTTTCTTTAAATTGGGCAAAACTTGTAATACAGGACTGGTAACTCTTGGCTAATTAACAATGTCCTTCCTTATGGCTTACCAGATCCAACAAGCCAGACCTGGTGTTTGTAGCATCTGGACAAATCGTGCCTAGGTCTTCTTGTACGATTTTCTGTGCTATTTAGAGATGTATTTAGTTATCAAATTCTTGGAGCCTATCGGCATTGCTGTGATACAAATAAGTATAAAAACTTCCGAGTGGTTCCTTACTTCTAAATCAAAGCAAAGCATCTGTCCTGCACTAGGTTTTGATTGTGCTAAACTACAAGGAATGAAGAAAGAAAACTCACTAATTGCAGGCTTTTACAGAACAAGCCTGTTTTTATTTCACATTCTCGCGCAGTGCGTTGGCTTTGCTCTGCCCGAGCATCCTCCCATGCAGAAGCGAGATGCACTCCCTGTGTGCCCGTGCCACGCACAGCTGTGGGGCAAACAGCACTGGCACAGGTGGAAAGCAGAATTCCCCTTCCACCCCCCTGCTCTGAAGATTTTAACCTTCTCTTGCAGCTCTGTCACTGCAGCCTGTAGTGGTCAGAGCGCTGTGGCTCGTTACGCTGGCCTCACAGTTCACGCAGTTTACCAACATCATCACACGTCGGTGGCTCTAATACCTCCGTTCAGACTGCTTTTAGTAATTTAAGTAAACCAATTAGTCCTGAAACATATAAATATTAGTCACACTACACTCGATTTTCTAAATGAAGGCAGGTATTCTATGTCAAAAAAGGCTTATTCCTGGACATGCCTCCTGTCTTCAGAACACTGCGTTTCACTGCACGTTTTTGTTGGACTGTGTCACTGGCCACGTGCTGCCCTGTCTCCGGTGGTTATTCATTATTTCTGAAGTTTCATTCTGTGCTCTGAATAACTCATGATTCTACCATCCACCTCTTACATGCACTGTTCACATTTTCACAACACGGAGAGATGAAGTTAGGGTGATAATGAGCGGGATAGTATTAGCATTCCCATTTTATTGCTTGAGAAATTGGAAAAAGAGATGACACAACTTGCTCAAGGCTGCAAAGAAAGTCACTGATAGAGAGTAAATTAGAATTCATCACTTCACAGCTTCTACTTAGCTCAGCTATTAGATAATTCGACTTCCGCAAAGAGCCACTCTCGGTTCCAGCAATCCCTTCTGTACCTGATCACGCCGCAGAGATAATCTGACTGATTCATTCCAAGGGTGCACTGTTGGTCAAGACCCCGCACCTAATTTGATCACGTTCTTCAATTTACATGAGTCAGTAGCCCTGCTAAAATTAGTCCTGTAAAAAACACTCTGACAGCGTGGGTTTGCGGATTCTGTAGTATTTGGGACATTCTAAAAATGAGACGCCGTGTGTGCCTTTCTCTACGTCTCACATCAGCGTCCTGAAGGAAAGGAATTCCTCACAAGTGTGATAATGTGTTGCTTTATTTCATTATTTTCAGTCTCAAGGAAGTGACTGACCCAGGCCCAAAGGAAACTGCTTTTTTTTTTTTTTTGAAGTATCGTAAAAAATAACACGCTCAAAATGAAAGTCCACAGATAATATTCCATAGATGGAATAGGAGAGCAGAAAATACCACTGGGAGATAATGTCCTTTCTAAGCCGAAGAGAATGATGTAACAATACTTCTGCAAACTGACAAGACAGAGGAACTTAAGAGTCTATAAAAGGAGGCTGAAACCATCAGCATTCTCAAAACACTTCTTGTAGTTTCACCTGCCATTTAAGGAAGTCCTGCACTAAATAATCCTCCAACGTGATTTATAACAAACTTGAATGCACTCCAGAAGGTGTTATGAGTCACAGCTCATTTCACTTGTAGAAATGTTAAAACTTATTAAGGTGTATTACAAGATGCAGCTTTGGTAAGTGAATTGTTGATCCTCTGGAAGAAGTCTGCAATGAGGTAATGCAGTAATGGTTTGTGCTGTTAATCACACATTCTTTCTGGTGATGTGGCCACACATTGGCAGGTTTGTTTCTTATTTATGAGCAAGAAACTTCTCTCGAATGCAGAATTTCATTTTGTACCTGCCTTGTTAATACAGATGGAAAATTAAGCCAGTCACTTCAGTAAGAGAACAAAATCTAGCATTTACAGCACTGCTAAAAACACAGTTTGCATACTATTATTGAAGCTCAGAGAATAGGTGGAAGAGCCAGTAAAGCATTTCACAATGTCCACACCCTGACCTATAAAGGTGTCTAAAGTTCTGCCGTGAGATGCCTGTTCCTGTGTATGAATCACGTAGAAAAAGGAAGAATCTATGAACAGGAGAGCAAGTAAAGAGTAATGCTTGAGAGGTTTACACCCCCTGCCCTCCACACTTCCTGTGCTATAAAGCAAAGGCATCTTAATTACCGACTCTAATGCACACTTGGCTCCGTGAAATCAGAAATAATCCGGGGCCTGTTTTACTACAAACTGCTTCCTCTTCATTCCTTCCTCAGCATAGCTCTGCGTTTCTTTTCAAATTACATTTTAAAGATTTTTTAATCATATAACTATCCTGAAATGACCTACTTGAGCCATACATCCAAGGGTTGGCATAAAGGAATTGTTTGCAAAAACACCACACTGAGCACAAGTGTCAATACACTACAAGCGTATTTCGGACCGTCCTTATGACAGAAACTTAGAGCTGACAAAGTACTAGACATGACCTCATGGTGAAGCAGGTGCATGGCTGCTTCTTCTAGACAGATTAAATTGCCTTTTGAATGTCTGAATATGCATCAGAAGCTTAAAGGCACAAAATCATAACATCAGCTGTGGTAAAGACGCTTTCAATAACTATCTAGACTTCAGGGGTAAATTTTTCTGCTTTGCAACGTCCTAAGGACAAGTCAAAAGGATTTAATTTGATAGGCTGTTATTAGGCTCTAATGAATGCAACGAAAAGGAGGAATATAATTTAATTAAAGAAAACTTAATTTAATTTAGAGGAATAATTATTTGCAGCAGGCAGGGGAAAGAAAAAAGAAGTAAGCTGACAAGTAGCTGACAAACCGTACAGTACTGCTTTAGAACACAGGTCTGATAGTTCCAGTGTAAAAGTGCCCATTTTGGCTCAAATCTGCACCTCCTGAATCATGCCTGCAAGAAACTAAAGCATAAAAGGCATAAAACAATAAACTGGAAGCAACTCTTAGCAGAGCAATTTCAAAGCAGGAAATATGTAAATGCTCTCAGAAGTAGACAGAAAACTGTGATTTCAAAGTTACCAGTGCAGGAAAAAACAACAACACTTATTTCCTTATAGAGACAAATAATATTTTTTTAAGCCATTTCTGTGTCCAGGCTCCATTTCTTTGTTAATCTTGCCGCAGAACAGTTTCAGAGCGGTTACCTTTTTGTGAAGGTTATGTCCCACTGGAAATAACATTGCCACAAAAACATAAAAACAGAAACAAACAGACAAACAAAATACCCAAAGAACAACAACAAAAAAATCCAAACCTCAAAGAACAAAAAAAAATTATGTCTAGAGCTTACAGCTCTCTAAAAATTAAGATATTCGAGTATCAGTCACGAAGCAAGGGGCATCATTCAAAGGCGTAACGAACATGCCTATCACCACAAATTTGGGGGATTTAGAAAGAGAGAATCCTCGTTGCCATTGCTTACAAGCTCCCTGCCGTACACAACGCTAAACTCTTTGTAATTACAGCTTGTGGCTGGGAAGATAAACACTACTTCACACTTTTGGCCGCAAGAGCTATGCAAACCATTTTTCTTCTGGACATAGGAACAGAAAAGTGGGCAGTATGTGAGCTTTCGTTATGTAATACGCCGCTCGCATTCGCCGTGCTCAGGTTCCAGCACAGCTTCTCCAGCTGTAGCAAACACCACACGGCCTGGCACCCGCAGCTCTTTTCAGAAGGCTTGTGGTGGCCTCTAGTGACAAACAGCTATACACGCATTGCACTTCTGCTCCAACTGGCACGAAAATGGGACTGCTATGCCTACGGTATGACAGCAACCCCTCCTCTGAGTGTCTGTGCCTTCCGTGCGACGCTTAAGGCCAATGAGGCGTTTTTAACTGGAAATTTCTGTTGCTAAATTTGTGTATTGCATATTCCTGAAACGACAAGGAATGCTTTTTTTTTAAAAAAAAAAAAAGGCAAGGGAAAAATTCTACACAAACGTGAATGCGTGCGATACAGTGTGCTCATGCACAGCGTTTATGGTGTGCTATCAGTGTGTGCATATATTTGCACAGGGCCATGGAAATGGTATTTGCTTACTGAATCACACAGCTAGCTTTGAGGTAGTCCTGTGTGGAGCCAGGAGTTGCACTCGAGGACCCTTGCGGGGCTCTTCCAAGTCGGTATACTTCATGCTCTACGATCTCGCAATATCTGCTCACGGTTACTGAACTGCTCCAGCTTTATGCTGCCTTGAAATGGTTTGATATGACTGGATACAAACCACACATTCACGTTCGCAGATGTTCAGCACATATTGCTATTGGCTGTTGCCACACCTAGGAAAAATGCAAAATTCACCGGCTTACTGCTTTTCTCAGACCACTGTTGCGCATGATTTTTACGAGGGAAAAATTCCTGCTGGTAGACTTTTAGATTATATTAGAGCTGATATTCATGATACTTTTAGGGGAGAAAAAGAAGAGAAGCCTCATTTGTATGGCCTGGAGCTGTTTTCCTTGGCACTGAAATCTGATTCTGCTCGAGGAGAGCAGCTAAGACAGGAAAGGCAGCTCCCGACTTTCATTTGCAACCTGTGGTTGGGGAAGGATGTATCCTACACATTGCCGTGCGCACCACTCCGAGATCTGGAGTACTTCTCCAAGTATCAAACAATTTAAAGGGATGTTTTAAATTTACCTCTGGTCAAAAGCTCACCGCAGAAAATAATAAGGTGAGGTGTTTTGATGATTAGGATATTTTCACTGGACAAAAGATAAAAATGAGAGGGAAACAGGGAAAAACTACATATGTGAGGAAGGCGGTGTAAGATCTTGTGCTGCAGATGTTCAGGGCTTATGTGAAGCCGGTTAATTAGTGACATCATCTGGTCCTTGCTCTCATCTGATTTGGTTATGGTGCTTTTGTAGCTTGGACAAGCTCCATCCACTCGTTCTGTGGGAAATCCTCTATTCTTTTAAAAGACAAAGCAATGACAACAGTGAGAAATCTTATTTTCTTCCCATGGACTTCAGTCATACCCATACTGTTCCCATTTAGTGGCTCCCAGATAACAGAGACACATCCTATTAACAGGTGCAAAGGAAATTTTCCCTCAGACTGCAGGGATTAGTGCTCCCTGCAGCTTCAGCTGCCAGGGAAATCATGCTTTCTCAATCTATATTGCTACACAGTGCTCCTGGATCACAGTCTGCAAAACACAAAACACCTCTGTTTACTGTTTGCGTTCTAGGGTGCAGCATTTGCATTAACAAATGGTGCAAATATAAGTTCACGGTGGAGAATTGTCCTAAGTACTTTTTCAGTCTTTCAGGAAAAAAAAAAATTAAAAAAAAAGAATTCAAAATCTGCAATTGGCTCATATCTACATAAGAAAATTATTTCAATTTTTGCCCCAAAAGCTCATGTTACGTGGTTTCCTTTGTTGTAAACTGGATGGTGTAAATCAGGAAGCAACGTCTTCTCATAAGTAGGTTACGAAGAGAAGAAGGGGAAATTCTCAAGTCACAGAAATACTGACTAGTGGAATGGCCAGAATATTGAACGTGCAATTCCTCTTCCCTGAATGCACTTTGTACAGTGGAAGTCTTTTCACGACTGTATTATAAGAGATCTTTGGGAATATTATGACACAAAACCAAACTGAAATCAACAATGTAGTTGCCGGGACTAATAAACGGGCACTGGATTTCACTGTTAAAATGGATCATCGCTGAAGCCTGAACTAAAAGGCTTTTCTTTAGTTAAATCCATAAGTCAGCCAAAAGGAAAGCGTATGTTCCACCTAAAGGCTGCACCGACACAGAACCAAAGCTGGGTGTGTCTTTTTTCCTTGAACTCTCATGACTGGTTACATATAAGTTGTTAGTAATGGTGAGTAATACGAAATGGCATGCACATGTTATCAAAACCCTTCATGAGTTATCTTCATAGCCCTGTAATATGCACTAAATGTCTGTCATAGAGGCAAGAGTTCCTCAGGACATCAAACAACTTACTGGTGTTGCCATGAACATTTTGTTAGGACTACACACAAACCCTTCAGACTGACCACAGCACCGCCAGCAGCATCACACAGGGCGATCCCCAGGCTGTCCTCTGGAGAGTGCACAACGGAGTCTTGAGTTGGAAACTGCACAACCAAACTAAAGCACCAGCAAAGCGTTAACAGCACCTCTTCCACTGATCAGAGCTGCAGATAGCAGACAACATAATATTTTTGACGTTTCTCAACAGCTATTTAGATTATCTACTGTTACAATCATTTCAGTGAATAAAAATAAGGCGGCCCGTATTCTTTCAGGTAACACCTGGGCATAGTTCGAGCGGCAGCGGAGTCTATCAGCCGCTCCCAGCTGAGTGTAGCCGTGCAGCTGTGAGCCATGACAAATCACTTCCCCTCCAGCCAGCTGAGGGACACAGCCCACGTTACATTTCTGGTACAGATACAGCCTTTCCTGTCCACTCTTGCAGTTTTCAGTGGTTTATATATTCAACGATTCATGCAAAATACTTTGTGAAAATATGTATTGAGGGGGGGAAAAAAGAGTAAAACCCATCTGTGGTACGAATTATATGTGTATCGATCTTAGTAAAGATTCTTACAGATATTCCAAGTTATTTTTTGGAAGGAGAAACATATATAAACTGGTAACACCAGAGAAATTGTTGGTAAGCAAAATGGAGAAGAAACAGAATGCTAGGAAAATTCAGCCTGGTATCTTTTAGAACTATGTCAACTTGACACTATTGCTCTGTGCATCCCGCTGGGTAAGCCTTGAACACTTTCACTTAATAATGAAGAGGATTTGGGAAGAAAAGGGACTGGTGAAGGTTCAGCTCGACCTCAAAGAGCAGAGCCTGTGGCCAAGACAAATGTCTGATCCAAGCCTGATGTCAATTTTTATTCAGGTCACTGTGCAAGATGAAGTCAGAGCAAAGTTTAAAAGGTTTTATGTATCGGTGAGTTTGATTTTTCTATCAATCTGAAATGTATTTTTATATTATTCGTATGTTTCTAGATAGTCTCCAACTTCTATAAATTTCAAACGTGACCTTAATTTAACAACAAATGCATTTAGGTTTTTTATATTTAAACTATGTACCTGCTTCCCCACATGGAGGTAAGGTAGTTGTGAATAGAAAGATTAAGAATTTGACCCACAAAAGCCAGTCTAGGCCTTTGATGACATCCTGCTGCATTTACACGCAAACATGAAAGTTAACAAATAGCCTTTGGCTCTTCCACAATGAAAGAAAGAATGGAACCTTCAAACGAGGTTTAGAAAAAATACCATCAAGGTAAATGGAAACTAATTTTAATGAATACTGAGAAGACAAAGCAGAATGTTTACTATCAAATAGGCTATCAGAAAATATTGTAAGAGAGCCAGGCAGTGAAGTACATAGCCAAGAGATGTAACCGTAGCAGGATATTTGCTGTATTCCTCTTACAGTTGTAAAGATGTAAGCTCTGCCTTGTCCTATCTAGTCTGAATGCTTTCAGTAAATAAAAGACCCACCTTGAGTTTCTATAGCAACAGCCCAAATGACGGGGCTAGTGTACTTTGATTTGAACTGTCATAAAAATTTTTCAGACATTTATCCTTATCAGTTACACCCAAAGATGTTCAAGGTCCAAAGACAATCCATACAGCTGAACAGCATCTTCATGCAAAAAAAATAAATAAATCTGCCCTGCATGATCACTTTGGTTTGGAGACGTGTCCTTACAGAACAGCTAACGAAGACACCTTAACTCTTGCCTTGCTGCAGTACTGTTTAAACTGATCTGTCACACCGTAATCTAAAAGCAACTTAGCAGAATTGGTTCCACGATATCCCAGGCTTGGCCGTTCTCAGAAACTTCAGGATGCTTCCAAGATACAACCCAATGCCCCCAGGCTTTGTGTCTCACCCATTTCCTTGCCCTGTGGTGGAAGACCACTATGTTCAGCAGCTGCTTTCCACTAACACAAAGAGTACCTGTTAACTGTTCTACGTGACTAGCTGTACATTAATAATACACTAACGTACAGTAAATGCAGTGCCCCAAGGAGCTACACCTCCGCTTTGTCCTGGTGCACACCTGCTACAGGCTCTCCTGTAGTGCTAATAACCCCCTCAGCAACCAGCTTTGTCCCTCACCTTCCATTTCATCTCTGCATTGTGCATCTCAAAAGCACGCACCGCCCTGGCTTTAGGAGCTATTAGAAACGCAGCCCGTTGGGTTTCTTCATGCACTCAACGCAGGCAGGTGGTTTCCTGGTAATGACTACAACACCTGTGTTTGTGGCAAAACAGCCAGCGTGCAACGGGGCAGCTGGGGGTATCTTAGCCCGGCACACTGACAGCAGGAGGGATCCTTGCTTTGCTTTAACTCCAAGCACACGGGAGGGCTGGGAGCTGTGCTGGAAGCTTGATCTCAGGGCCTTCTATCACCCTACGGATGTCAGCATCTCACACGTAAAATGAAGTGGGCAAGCAAGACAATTTCCAATGGCCTTATTATTTTCTCTATTCACAAAGCAATACTCTGCTTAGTTTCAACTGCACTGAAACCCAGTTCAACTTGTAAGGGTCTTCTAATACTAAATGAGGGTACATTCAATGCAAGCTAACTACAGTGCTGTTCAATTTTAAAACAGTAAGAAGGCTGCTTTGTGCTTCCTAGGAATGAATTAACAGGGTAGGTACAGATGTCACCTTTCTAATAATTTATAGACAGTTCCAAACTGTCCTCAGGCCTAGACCATGGCTCACTCAAGAGAAATATGCACTCGATTGAAGATATCAATATTTTAAGTCTCTTGTCACATATAGTCAATTCTTATTTTAATTTTATAAACTGCACATGGAGGTAAGAATTGACTTGGTTGTTCAAAAGGGCTATAGAGACAATGGCTGCAGATATACTGCTATAAATGATTCAGCAGTTCATTTGTGTTTTATCTTTTATTCAAAATGGTAACTAAGCAAGCCAAACTATCAGAGGATTTTTTTTTTCAAATGCAGATGAACAGATTAAAAAAACCTTTGCATTATCCGGAGTGCGGGGACAATATGCTGTGCGTTATTTGCGCTGACACCAATTACTGTATGTGTCAACAGAGGTGGGGTTTACGACCAGTGTGCTTCCTCTTTGAGACACAGTATAAAGGTTTACGGAGCACACGCCGCTCTTCACTTCAGCTGCTGTGTGTGTGTGTGGAGATTTAGCCATTCCATTTGAAAAGAAAGAAAATGGCATTCTCTAACCGAAGCTTCCAGCTGGGTACAAACACCCGCTTCCAAACTTCGGCACCCAGTGTCAGCGGTTTATCTGTCAGGAGCTCGGCCATCCAGAAGCTCCCAGCACCCAGCGTCTACGGCGGAGCTGGGGGCTACGGCACCCGCATTTCCACCAGCACCAGCCTTGGACAAAACTTCGGCAGCAGCTTCCAGCTTAATGTTACTGGTAACGATGTGCTGCTCGCTGGCAATGAGAAATCAACCATGCAAAATCTAAATGACCGGCTGGCTTCTTATCTGGAGAGGGTGCGCTCTCTAGAAAAGGCAAACTCCTTGCTTGAAAAGCAGATCAAGGAGTGGTATGAGAAGAACGTCACACACGTGAGGCTGGACCACAGTGCTTACTATAAAACAATTGAGGATCTTCAAAATAAGGTGAGATTTCACATAACCATCCATAAAAATATGAATTGCAATTTGGGGGGAGATGGGTACCGATCTATTGTGTTAACCCTACTTGTTCCAATTGTAATTGTCTCGACCAAGATCAATAAATGCTTTACTTTGACCAGATACAAATTAGTGACAGATTATACATAACTCATAATATTTGATATATGCCTACAGATGTGAGTAATCTAATACGTGAAAAATCTCAGAATGAATTAATTCTATTATATTTGCTGTAGGTAATTTTAATAGTTTTCTGATTATTGAAGTTTTCTGGTGATCAAGTGAGAAAAGGCTTTCATTTACAGTAAGTCATCTGCTAGACTTTGTCCTCCAGATATGATAAATCCATTGGACTTACATCCAAAATTCAGATCCCTTTTATGCACTTTAAAGGGAATTTAGCTTAAACCCAGATGACTAACAGACGGCTGAAGTTTAGAGGACGAAGTCCGCATGCAGAATTAATTTCTAGGAATGGATAAGTGTGTGTTTATGCACAAAGACTCTCATCCTCTCCTTCTCCTGCCTCAGAACTTCTATTTTCAAGCAGATTTGCTTCTATCAGTACCATAATGTGTAGGAAAATACAATATATTGATAAAATGCATTTATCAATACATCATCTAGATGCATTATATGCACTTCATTGAGATTATATATATATATATGTATAATTTTCTTTTGAGGTTAAAAATATTTTTGGTTGCTGATGCACATTCAGTTTCATAAATGCCAAACAAAGCTATCTTCTATCATGTTTAAGAATCACTCGGTATCCATTGCAAGTCTTGCTGGCAGTGCTTCATCCATTTCCAACCATTCCTTTCTAGATTAGTGCTGCACAGTTGGAAAATGCAAGGTTTGTCCTGCAGATTGACAATGCCAAACTGGCTGCTGAGGATTTCAGAATGAAGTAAGTTGCATGAGCATTTCATACTTTCTCCTTCCACTTTTCTCTTGTTCATGAAAGCTTCTAGTTATTTATATCAAAGCTGAGAAGTAAACCTTCTCTAATGCAACGTTTAGTAAAAAGAAACATTTTAGGAGTAAGGCAGTAGTAGTTACCGATTCTGACATTTTCATCAGACAGTTGTGTTTTGATGATGACAAAAGCCTTGTTTTACAGGTTTGAGAGTGAACTCCTTCTCAGGCAAAATGTTGAGAATGACATTAATGGACTGCTGCAAGTTCGTGATAACTTGACTTTGACGAAATCTGATTTGGAGTCACAGATTGAAAACGTGAATGAAGAACTAGTTTTCCTTAAGAGGAACCATGAGGAGGTGAGAGCAGCAGAACACTGTCGTGGAGAGATTTTTTTGTCAGTGGCATACTTAAACTCAGCCGCACTAGGAATAATGAAACCTTCATGAACAATCCGAAAGATACTGCATTTATAGTGGGATTCAGCTCCAGATTAGCACATCAAAAATTAGGTGTCTATTCACATATTCCCTATGTGAATGCTGTTGCCTATGGTTCTGTTACAATCAACTGAGAGACCGACAAAATAGACATAACCTGGAGAATGACTCATCTCACCACAGAGCAAACACCTACAGGCTGCTCGGCTGAGATGCCCTCTGGTCTCTGCTGGTCCTAACAGGAGCTCTGGCTCATGCAGAGATAGCTGCAAGTCAGATATCCGTACTGGGTATCTCTTAGTCTAGAAACTAAGCAGTGAAGGTTTTCTTTAAGAATAATTTATGTTTTTATGAGTTGCTACCACACAAAAGTATGCGAATGGGAACTATGACTTCTACACTCATTCCATGGATCTGGTCCTGAGGAAATCATCTTTTTATAACATGTTTATCTATTATACAACATGTATTGCTACAGAATAAATAAGGTTTTCCTGCATGGCAGGTAGTAAACAGTATTTACAAGGCGATTAAGTTATCTTGCCCTGAGAAGCAATTTAAGAATTACTTCTATTTCTGTAGATTTTGAATTTCCTTCCAATATTCAGGACTGAAAGTTCCCTTCAGCTGATGCTGATACTGTGCTCTATGTTGTAGGAAGTGGACAGACTGCAGAAACAAGTAGGAGGCTCAGTTAATGTAGAGGTGGATGCTGCTCCAAGCATTGATCTTGCAACTACCATGGAAAACATGAGACGGCAATACGAAGAAATGGCAGAAAAGAACCGTCAAGAAGCCAAAGAACGATTTGAAAAGCAGGTAAGGTCAATTACTTAAACATCAGCAGGAACCTCAGTCATGTGGAGTTCTAGCTTACAGTCCTATTTCTGTATTTCAGACAGAAGAACTGAACCAGGAAGTAGCAATCAACATGGAACAACTGCAAGAGCAAAAGAGAGAGGTCACAGAGCGGAGACACATCTACCAGAGTCTGGAGCTAGAATTACAGTCCCAGCTGAACATGGTAAGTAATAAATGGCACTTACAGTAAAGCTTGTGTTAAATAGATAGCTACAGAGAAACATACAGAAACTGACACATTTTTCAATCAAAATGTAATTTTAAGGACAAAATGTATCCTCTTGAATAATAAATAATACATCTTTGTTCTTTTCACCAACTGTAGAAGAAGGCTTTAGAAGACACGCTGGATGAAACTGAAGCACGTTATAGTTATCAACTAAATCAAATACAGGAAGCAGTTGCCAGGTTAGAGGCTCAGTTGAGGCAACTCCGGTCTGAAATGGAGGCTCAGAACAACGAGTACACCATACTGCTGGACATCAAGACTCGCCTGGAAATGGAGATTGCCACGTACCGCCGCCTGCTGGAAGGAGAGGACAGCAGGTGAGGAAACACGGGCACGCTGTCAGCTTCGGGCAGGGTGACAGCTGACAGCGTTGCAAAGACTGTCTGTATTCATGGATGGTGAAAGTGGTAAAATTTGCTCCTTGGCAATTGGTTTTTGAAGGAAAAAAACCTGTCTGATGCCCAGCTCCCAGCTGTAGATTCCAAGCAGGCTGCAGTTTGTGCTCTGTTTCAAAGGCTGCCGTGGAAGTTGTTTGAGTCTGTATCTGTCACCCTGTGCACAGGTACATACATGACTCTTCCTGAGCTGAGTACCTTGATACCATAACGGCAGTGATGCGATTTTTGATTGACTTCTCCATGACTATAATGACTGCAACCTGGGCTAGATTTTTTTTAAACTCCTTTAGACACCACAGGCACCTGGTCACATTACAGCAAGGCACTCACACTGACCTTCTCTTGCAGCCTGCACTGGATTCTGTTCTGCTGTTCTTGTGTCACTAGTAGCCAAGCTACTTAAATATACAAGAGGTGCAAGTGAGCTCGCACTTAATGTCTGGATGCTCCAGTATCCCGTATTCTGTAGTGAAAAGAGCAGAGATCTGTGAAAGAGCACAGAGCAAGACACGCAGAGTGATGATTCCCACAAAAATTCTACCTGTTCAGCAGTTCTGGCTCAGGAAGTAGTTTGGGCATATCTGCGTGAGCCGAAGTTGTAGCACTGCAGGAACTGCTCTGCAGGTTAATTTCACCTATAGGTTATGCTTAACTAATTCTACTTTAACTGAGAAAACTCATTTAAACACATGGTTTCACATCTTGATGAAAGGAAATCACCTAGCTGAATGCACAGGGAATGCACAAGGCTGTTTCTTTAATACATTAGGGACAATATATTTACATTTGTCAATTTATGATTTGAACAGGTCTGTCCAAGTGAACGTAGCTACAGAAGACACTGAAAAAGGTACGTCACACAAACTTACATATTTTTTGATGGCTTCCTATTGAAATGTTATGGCATGAAGTAGCCTGATGTAAAACAACACAGTTTCAGAGCAAATTATCAACCAGTGAAATACTACAAAACATACAGCATGTTAGAAGGAAGCTAAACCATATACTGTATCTCCCAAAAGTTTACTTTTTAGTAACTGCATTGAAAATGTGCCTTTGTCTATTTTCTCATTAGTGGAACCTCTGATAGCACTATTTTTCTGTTGATATACACTGCACTTTACTAATTTACTGTTCAATTTCTGTAGCTGAATCAAATAAAATTAAGAAGATCAAGACAATTGTCGAAGAGGTGGTTGATGGCAAGGTCGTCTCCTCTGAGGTAAAAGAGATTGAAGAAAAGATATAAACAGCGCCAGCAGAAGCGAGACAGCCTCTGAGCTCTAATTACACCATTAAACTTTATACGGAGTCCAACCTAATTCTCCAATTCTCCCTGAAATCAGCAATGGTGGAAAAATGCCAAATTACATATATTTTTTTTTTGGGGGGGGGGGGGGAGGTGTTAATAAAAATAATGTTTTGCATCAGAAAGCTACGAAGTGCAAGGTTTGGAGTTTACTTATGCAATGACTAAATATCTTGATGAAAGAAAACACAAATCAACCTGTTACAAATGTATTATTGTTTCCAAGACAAATAAAAGCTGAAGTATTAGTCCTTATTTACATCAGAGTCTTAATATTACACTTAAAGAGTTGCTCAGTATAAATTTGAAAGTCAAATAGCCTATAGTGTGAATTTACTACAGCTTTGAAAGAAAATAAATTTAGAAAAATACTGACACAAGTCTTCATTACTGAAGGTCCAAAGCACTACACTGGTACAAGTCATTAGATGAAGATATGGGACAAAATTTGCTCACGTGCTTGACAAATTGGAAGTTTTTAAACAGTTATTTCTGAAACCTTAATAGACAACTTACCAAAACTTTACTAGGAAGAATTAACTGGATAGGTATGATACACTCCCTATCAAATGTGCAGGTTTAACTGCAATCCAAAGGTTAGCAATCTGTTTTTCTCTTATGTGCTAGAACATTTAGAGTAGATGCTTAAAAAAATCTATTAAAATGTTGATTCAGTGGATCTTTTCTGAACGTGAACTACCATCCAAATGCAATGCAGCCTCACTTCAGTAAAAATGATTTTCAAATAAATAAATGTCCATTTACATTTCATAATAAATTAAAATGTAAAATTTAAGAAGCCTTTTGATTATTTTCACTCTGTATCATCAGGGACTATACCAAGCAAAGATATTTCATCGAAAGAATATATTTTGCCTTTCAGTTCAGAAATAAAGAGTACCATTTCTGTTGACCCCCCTCTATCAAAACCCACATGAAGCTTTTCCCATGCAGTACAAGTCTCCTATGCCACACCCAGATCTTCAGTCCAAGGAGTCTACTTTTTCCTCTTCACAACATAAACACAAAAGCTCTTCCTTTTGAAATCTCACCTGTCCAGTACATTATTTACTGTACATATACAGCTGCCAAACAAAATAATCCTCTGCTTTCACAATCATGAGTCACTGATACCAGGCTATCACATCATTTCTACACAAATGCTTTACTTAAACCTTTGATCTACTGCTCATAATACAGGTCTGCCAAAAAAAAAAGGCATCCGCACCTTTAGATGTAGGTTAATTAAAAATGAATAAATTTCTGTTGACAAATCCAGTGGTATAATGAAGCCAGGACCCAAAGAAAAGACAATTTTCCGTTTATCAAAATAACTTCAAAAGAGAAGTATAATGATTTGGAAGGGTTTCCATGCCAAAACTTGTAACCTGTAAGAGCTATCTTTGATCTTTAGATTTACATTATAAAAGGCACCAAAAAAAGTAGTCGGGTGTTTCTGTGATGGTCTTTCATGTCCAACTGCATTAGACTTCAAAAACCAGCAGTGACAAAAATGCAGTTGTAAACCATCGTGCTGTGAATTTACACAACACTGTCAACTGATTGTCCTGTGAACCCTAGGTAGAGGGCAGCAGGAAAAGACCTACGGTCTGATTGATTTGACAGAATTTGTAATTTCTGCGTGGATCACACGTGGATCCATGGGTCATAAAGGCTGAGCAGCAGGCATAATGTGGGAGCACCATGGGTGAAAGGTGCAGGCAGTGAGCCACCGCCAGACAGAAGTCTGATGGCTCCTTCTCTCCCTGCACTTGAAAAGGGGTCTCGGAAGTCCTTTCGATCTCTTTAAGCACAAAAAAGATGTTTTAATAGAAACATTGGTTTCGGCATTAGACGGATATTTCAATGATGAAAGGTTTAGGGAAGAAAACAATTACAAGTTATGTCCAGTGTAATCAAGAATTTTGTGTTTTCATATTCATGACCAAGCTGCAGATCACTGCCTGTCCACGTCTCCCCACATACCTCTGCTGATCACTTTTCTAACTTCTTATCAAACACACCGAGAACACTGATCTGGCAGAGGTTCATGCCAGAAAAGTACTGTGAAGAGAAAACACCTTTCTGACACGCCAGGAAGTCTGATATGAAAGGGATCATTCTACTGGCTTAAGCATACTTCTATAATAATAGCCCCAAACCAAGAAAGCAAAGAATATGTAATGACAAAAAAAATTATTTACGATGGATTTAAATGTGAAAAGAAAATTTCTGTGCTCCATTACACATGGCAAAACATTATCATGATGTCTTAGCTCTACTCCACCCATTTCTCCTCATGCAGCAAACACCTGGAGGGTGCCAGATTTCTGCTCCCATGGGCAATTTAGATTCGCACGCATCATTTAGCTTGGTCAGGGCATACTAAGCTACCTTCTTCCCCCTCCCCAAAATGAGAGAAAAAGAAAAAGAACTGAGGATTTTTGGTAGGAGGTGGGGACTGCTGCTGCAACACCCACAACATTCCCTACATAAAGGTGTAACGGTTCCCTGCTCGGCGCTGTCTGCTGAGCAAACTGAGCAGGGCACCTCGAGCACCATGGCCCTTTCCGTGCGCACCAGCGGCGGCTCCCGGCAGTTCTCCTCTCGGAGCGGCCTTGGCGGGGGAGCCCTGCGGATGTCTAACGCTAGCTCTGCGGGAGGCTTTGGTGGCAGCGGGCTTGGCTTTGGTGGAGGAGGTGGGGGAGGTTTTGGTGCCGCTTCTCTGCTTGGTTCTGGCTCCAGCTTCAGTGGGGGCTTTGGGAGCAGCTTAGGTAGTGGCTTCGGTGGGGGGTTTGGTGGCGGTGGTGGCTACGGCAGTGGCTTAGGCGGTGGTTTTGGGGGAGGCTTAGGAAGTGGTTTTGGTAGCAGTTCAGGCGCTGGTTTTGGGGGTGGCTTCGGCGGTGGCTCAGGTGCTGGGTTTGGAGGTGGTTTTGGCACGGGTGGCGGGGGGGATGGTGGCCTCCTTTCCGGCTCCAAAAAAGAAACGATGCAGAACCTCAATGACCGTCTGGCTGCTTATCTGGACAAAGTACGATCTCTGGAGGATGCCAATACGGAGCTGGAGCGCAAAATCCGAGAGTGGTATGAGAAAAACGGCCCTGGAGCCGGTGTTCCTGGGTCTGGGAATGACTACAGTAAATATTATCCAATAATTGAAGATCTTCGAAACAAGGTAGCAAAGCAACGTACTTAATGCATCTTTGCATCATAATTCACCTAATAATATTTGAAGAGAAATAACAAATTTCTTTCAGAAACCAAGCACAAATCTCTTCTATGTTAATGACTCTTGTAATAATCCTCCGTCACACCGCACTAGTATGTGTTGAATTTGTCTTGTATATCGACTGCAGTTCTGTAGCTCTATGACACAATGCTGTGACATGACTTGGTCTAACTGGGATAAAGGAGAAGGCAGTGACAGAATCCAGTTGTACAAGGTCTTGTTGATTGAAGTGTTTGCATTTTAGAAAGTTTCATATTTTTTACATTACAAATTCAATTCCTGAAGCGGAGCTGGCAAGCTCTTCAGAGATTATAAACTACAGAGTGCAACCTAGTACTCTTCCGTTAAGTGAAACATGCTGATTTGCAGAAGCTGAAAATCCCTCTTATATATTTTCATATTTAGAAAATTTTATAAGTCTAACAACTCTTATTTCAGTCATATTTAGAATTACAGCTATGTAAAAAGCTTTATCGATCTGCAAAGCCACTAGGCTATAAAATCACTCTCTGGACATTGCTTGCATTCCAGATCATTAATGCAACTATCGACAACGCAAGAATCATTCTGCAGGTCGATAATGCCAGACTGGCTGCCGATGATTTCAGACTGAAGTAAGTGTATTGCAAACTGTAATATTGCAAAAGCTGTCACTTTTATTTTAAGGGAAAAAAGTCCTATGTATTTAAAAGTCTCTCATTGCAGAATGTTAACTATTAATATTGAAATGGTTTTGTGTAGTAAGATTTCATGGTAAAAGCTATATAAGCACATAGTAACAGTTTGCATTTGACCTCATTAACCACATAAAAAACAAATTTAATTACTTTCTTCACAGATATGAGAATGAAGTGGCTCTGCGCCAGAGTGTGGAGGCTGACATCAATGGTCTGCGCAGAGTTCTCGATGAGCTGACCTTGACAAGAGCTGATTTGGAGATGCAGATTGAAAGTCTGAATGAAGAATTGGCTTATCTTAAGAAGAATCATGAAGAGGTACAGTCGTTTTTCTTTGTATATTCATAACAAGGTAGATGGAAGTGAGAAACATCAAATTATTCCCTTATTTATGCCAGTGGGAGTTCCTCGGTTCCTTTA
Source organism: Heteronetta atricapilla (assembly GCA_011075105.1). Classification (NCBI taxonomy): domain Eukaryota; kingdom Metazoa; phylum Chordata; class Aves; order Anseriformes; family Anatidae; genus Heteronetta; species Heteronetta atricapilla. The sequence goes on from CM021757.1 coordinate 4,371,092, forward strand.
TTTGATTTGTTTGCTGTTCTGAGTTTACTAAGAGAAAGAGGGAAAGAAATAGGCACCCAAGCTATGGGCTCTAGATGATGCAGTATTACTAATTTTCTAAGTTCTACCGCTAGAAATACTGCCAGGCCATTTTTCTAAGAATGCAGAAGCTATCTTCATGTACACTCAGGGCTTATGGAGTGCTGGCCCCAACAAGTTGCTTTTTGCTTAGCTCCTGGCTTAGCAGAACTAAACATTTCACATTTTCCTCTTGCCAAATCAACTCAGAAGTCAGTTGCCACCACAGCAGTTGCTGTGTTGCAGAAAGCTGATACAAAATTTGCCATTAAAATTATAATGGAAATGGGAGCCAACTCAGATGCTTATCACAGTCTTTCAGTCATTATTTTTACTCATAGCTTAGATGTACAGGTTAGAGAAGAATCAAAAAGTTAAATAACAAGACTATTGAGACAAATGGAAGTGACAGGCAAATTTTATGTTAATATTTTACTGCTTTATATTCTTCAGAGAGGAGATAAAACTTAATTAGGAAGGATTCTTGGTGAAAAAGAATTTATATCACATGTAAATGTGATACACATACTTCTGGTAGAACTATTTTGCCTTTTATTAACAGAATCTTTTATTTTAAATGTCTCCAGGAGCTTCAGGGCTTCCAGAGCAATGCAGTTGGCCAAGTCAGCGTTGAAATGGATGCTGCTCCAGGAATTGACCTCACCAAGCTTTTGAATGACATGAGAGGACAGTATGAAGTCATTGCCGAGCAAAACCGTAAAGAGGCTGAAGCATGGTTCAATGAAAAAGTAACAACCACATAAATAGCAAATGCAGCCAAATGCACGTAAAAGAAAATTGAGTATTCGGAACAGGAGAATTACAATCTTCTTCTTGCCATTTCAGAGTGGGGAGCTGAAAAGGGAAATCTCCACCAATACTGAGCAGCTTCAGTCAGGCAAGAGCGAGATCACAGATCTAAAACGGACTCTCCAGAGCTTGGAAATTGAACTACAATCCCAGCTTGCCATGGTAGGTTGAAAGGTAACTGCTAACTTGACCATTTTCCAATTTAAAAGTATTTTTTATATCTTACACTATTCTACAGGATTTGTGATTTGCATTTATTTTCTATTAAAATCTACACTCTTTTAGCTCCTAAATAGTAGTCATATATATATAATTGGATTGCAAGTAGCATGTTATAAAACAAATGAGCTTTTATGTTCACCTTCAGTGAAGTAGCAGCAAAGGCCAATTACCAAACTAGTATTTCAAGGAAAAAATAAATATCTCTAAGTATTGAGGCCATAGTTACTCCCATAAACAGTTTCAGTTGTCTTTGTATTTGTAAAGAATTCTGTTTTCCTCAGTCAGATTATTTAAAATCCTTCTTACACAGAAAAAATCCCTTGAAGACACTTTAGCAGAAACGGAAGGAGGTTACTGCGCTCAGCTTTCACAAATGCAACTTCAGATTGGGAACCTGGAGTCTCAGCTGTTTCAGGTCAGGGCTGATATGGAACGGCAGAATGCAGAGTATCAACAGCTTCTAGACATTAAGAGTCGTCTGGAAATGGAGATTGAAACCTACCGTCGCTTGATGGATGGCGAGTTTGTGTAAGTAAATAATTCATATAAAATATCTGATTTATTTTCTCTAGCATTATCTTTTCCAGGAAAAGAGAAGAGGGATAAACAAGTCCTACATTCACCAAAAGACAGGAAAGCACATACAAAGATTCTGAATAATGAGCTCTTCTTTACAAATATAAAAAATAAATCATTTTGCTCAGTGATTATATTAATCAATGTATGGCAGCAGGAAAAGGGAATAATACACATTCTTGTGCACCTGACAAACATTCTGCAATGTAGCGCGTCTCTCATTCATTTTTAGGAGTGGAGGACAAGGACTTACGTTTGAAAGCTCATCTTTGACAGGGTCTAAATCACAAACACAATCACTGGATTCTTCTCAGGGTAGGTAAAACTCGATTGAATACATTTTTTATCTTATACTGTTATAATAGTTCTGACTATTAACATCCAAGTAAATGTCCCATGTTAATTATATATATGCACTGTTTTATATAACCATTTAAATTAGTAGATACAGAGTTATTAAATACTCATTTAGAATTCTCAGTACTGTCTGAATGAGAGATGAAATGCCCCAATAATATTATTTCCAAAGTCATTATTGTAAGTAAAATAACGTATGCTATTCTGTGTAACTACATCATAGCATTCATCATAGCAAGTAGCCAGTTTTAAAGGAAAGAGGATGTAACTGTTCATGCAAGGCACGTTAACAATTCCATAATATTTTCTTTTGTCTCGTTTATGCTGCTTAGATCCCACCAAAACTAGAAAGATCAAGACAATTGTTGAGGAAGTGGTAGACGGGAAAGTTGTTGCATCCCATGTCAAGGAAGTTGAAGAGAAGATCTAAGGCACAGTCTGATATTGCAAGGCATTCATTCATTCCATGTTTCTTTCAAAGCAGAAGTGGATAAATAACTTTGTTCTTTAGTACGAAGTAAAAAAATAGATTGGCTTTTTAACTAAGATTCTTTTACATAAAAAAAGTGTTTTCATTCTTAGCAGTCATACAATGTACTTTCTACTTCAGTCTGTTGGTGTTATCTGCATTATTTTCATGGTATTTTTTAAATCTATCACCAATTCTTCAGTAACTAGAAATGTGGTGCAAATGTTAGGCATTCATTTAGATGTGCTTTTCTGTATTTTTGAGTAATTAATAGCTAAAATAATTTTGCTATTCTAACCTAATTTTCCAGATTTCTTGGCTAATAAAAAAGGACTCAAAAAACTTTAAGATGTTAGCCTCCTTTCATTCTTCATGTCATAATTTAAGACTAGCTCCTGAGCTGCATTTGCCATTTTGCTGGGTATTTTGCTTTACCATAAATGGTGCCCATGGTACAGTGCTCCCCATTTTAAGTAGTTAATCCAACAGCAGAACAAGTACATGCTAAAAAAATAAAACAATATACTGTTTACATGTGGGATTAAAGCCATCCTTGATACCAACAAATTAAAGATACCAATTTACAGCAATACAAAGGATGAAGAGGGAAGTTTTTTGTGAACACAACAACATGACGTAGAGACCACAACTTTAGTGGAAAAGAAGCAATACACTGGTTCAAAGTATGCAGCAACCCCAGCTCCAAGTGTTGGTTAGATGTCCCGGAGTGCCATCTGGTGGGAGCACAATACAGTATTTTGAATCCTACCTTCGACTTCCGGTTGTCCAACTAAAATAATCTCTTATCCAGAACACAATCCCCTTACAATTTACATGTCAGTCTTTGTTCTTGAGAGAAAATGTTGATAATTATTGTGTGAACCAAGGTATGACGAGTTACTGTGACCTCTCAGATGCATATCATTGTTTCTCTACAATACAAATGTTCTCACATTCTGTAACATCCCTTAAACATTTGATTCAAACTAAAATTTTAATGTGAACACGGATTTCATACTGCACTTCCTTTTTCCCCTTTGCAAATCCAAACACTAGCATTTTTCTGCTTCCTAGTTAGAACCAGTAAAAGACAAGGTGGTTAAAACAATAATCAAAGAACTAGTAGAATCACATCAAAAATCCCTTCGGTTAAATAAAAGCCACTGTGATAAATAACACAAATAAATTAAATACAAGATTCTTCAATATATGTCAGTGGACTGTATTTTTGTTATTAAATAAACACTACATAAAATAGCGATAGCAGAAGTAGACAAATTGAAGTTGTTTACGTAGTTGCATTTGATTAACTAGAGTACCATTACAGAGAACATTTTTAAAATACAGACTGAAGGATTTTTTTTTTCTCCTCCTAAAACAGGACAGCATTTGTCATCTTTCTTTCCTAGCCACAAACTTTCTCTTGTGTGGAAAAACTGAAACCACAGGATATTCACCATTATTGACAGCATCTCCATTTTGAGAAAAATGTGTCTCTTTTGTCTTCTTGCAAAGACATATATATTTTCATTGTAACTGTTTATAAAGAAACATGAAATAACATACATACCTCAAGGGCTGCAACTGTGGTTGCTGTGAAAACTGTTGCATCATTGGGAATTCAGAATTTTTTTAATTTCAAACACACTTTGTTTTAATGGAGATTGCATTTACACTGAATAATCATGCACTTTACCTATATACACATTCATCCTGAATTTAATATTATGATCTAAAAGATAATTTAGAGTTGCTTAGAATATGTAGAAACCATTCCAGCTATGGTCTGGTGTGAGACCAACAAGGGGGAACCAAAGCAGTTTGCAATCACAGTAACATTATGACAGAATCCAAATAATTGACACATGGTATCTAAATGACAAAGTTAACTATAAGACAACATCTGTGATAAAATACAAATGTTGAGAGCAGCTAGGATTGAGAATTACATAAATCTTAGTGAAAATACAGTTGCTTACACCTACCTTAAAGCTTCAGGGATGTTGCAGCTGCATGTTCCCTTCACACCTGGAAAAAAGAAGGAAAAAGAAAGCATTAGTGCTAATTTATTTTTTAAAAGCTTTTAGAAATGTTATCAACTGACAAAATTTTAGCTCCTGGTAATGCTAAGATTCATCCATAGACACTGGATGATGTATAAACCTTGGTTTGTGTGAACAAATCCGATATCCCTACAGAGCTCTGCATATTGTATTTCAAACATGTGTTTCTGGGTTCCTTTCTGGATGCTAGACAGCCCTGACTTTGCCTGATGGAAGCAGAAGTCATTCTGAGTCCCAGGGAACTGAAAACAAACTGCAAAGAATCAACATTTTGATGAAAATACAAAAGGAAAATTTAATTAAGTTTAAAATTCTCATTTACTTAGATACATAGGCTCTTCCTTTCAATGTTTGGATTCCTGTATTGTGTTTTTTTTCTAATATGATTGTTCTCATATCATCAATGAAAAACACTGTCGATATTTTGGTTTTAGAACTATAGAAAATGAGAATGATTAACACAGTTGTAGAAAATGTAGTGGACAACAAAATGTTCTCATCTCTATCCAGGCCAGCAGAAGAAAACCAGCTAAGAAAAATAAAATCAGTACACAGGATCCTTTTACACGTGCCAGCAGAGAGAGTCAAGAACAAGGAAGCCTTATGCACACAAGGAGACTTTTAAGAGGTACAATGCTTCAGCTTCTTAAAAGGAGTGTCTTGTGAAAGTTTACTGCCTTTTTTCCCTCTTTTTACTGATGTGTATTCTGATATGGAGTCTAAAACTGCATTCTATTTAACAATTTATTTTTTTTAACTGAAATAAGGATTTTTTACTAAGTATCTCATACTGCTTATTATTGAAGAAAAAAAAAAACTTCGAAAAGTTGGTAAAAGCAGTTCTTAGTAGACAAGGTCATTGGGAATGTAGCTAAGCAGCAGTTAAAATAAGCCAGGAAATGGAAATTATTTGTAGAAATTACAGAACATCAATCAGACAACCTTTGCTTTCTACCTCTCACGTAGCTCTGAGGAAAGGCATCAGGAACCAAATCTGCATGTTCTGTGAACTGAGCCCCCTGACACAAGGCAGACAGGTACCATAAACACCTTCAGAGACAAACACACACCTTTTCTGACAGCAGCTAGCTACGTTTGAGGTGTTCATTCACCAGAATTTCTTAGTGCTCTACAGAAAGGGAGCCAAAGCCCCCTTGCCACAAGGTGTGAAAGCATCCCGTGCCACTAGCGGTGCTGGTTTCTGCCCCTCTTGTGTTCCTGCCCATAGAAACACAGCAGCGTTGGGTGAGAGGATGCCAGGAGCCCAGCTCTTCTCAAAGCAGGACAATCCCCAGCAGCACAGCAGGTCAGCCACGCTTTGCCTCAGTGAGCCTTCAAGGAGGGAAAGTCTGCATCATCCCCAGATAACTGGTGCCAGTGCTTCACAACCGCCTGGCGAAGGCACGTTCCAGCAGCGCTGCCGGAACGCAGGGGTCCTGCTGGGAAGCTGTCCCCTTCCCTTTCCCTGTGCGACTGCACTCTCGTTCTGTGCAGCTGTAATTTTGTCCTTTGTTTTGTACCTCTTAACCCCACTTTTTTGGCATTATAAAAAACCTAGGTTACAGTGCAACAAAAGCACAAAGACACTGTATGAATTCATTGCAGCACATAATTTAGGTATCACCATTTCACTGCTGCAGAAGTGACATCTTTGCCTTATTCAACGTTTTCAGAAAGGACTGAAAGCCCCCGACCTTCCAATGCTTCCTCAGAAATAAAGCTCTGCAGCTTTAAAATTTGCCTGTACTTTCCCTCTCGTCTCACTGCAGGCAGGGAAGGCTCTGCAGCAGCCGCCTCACCCTATCAATAAGGTTCGGGCAGCCAAGGTGGAGGATGGGAGGGGAATGGAACTGTCCCAGCTCCTCCGTGAGATCAGGGCAAAGTATGAAACGCTCATCACCAGAAATCAGATAAAGACCATCATCTCAGCAAGGACCCAGGTAATGACTTCACGCAGACATACACCTTCCAGAGTAAGGAGACAACCCTTGTCTGTACAATTCCTCCCTCAGCCTCTATGAGGTACAGTATTTCCTTTTTGATGCAGCCTATTTTTGGGGAAGGGATTTTGATTTGACTGCAGTAAGATTTGAACTAGAAGATACGGAAAAGGTTTTGTTTAGGGTATGAAATTCACACTGAAGGAGTGCTGTGTAATTCATCTGGATGTTTTTCTGTACCCGCGACAGTGATACTGCTGGGATTTTAAAATGACGACATATGCAGTAACACGGTAACCTCTAGCACCTTTCAGTTATCCCACGGGAAGTGAAAAGCTTGAAAGGCGACGTAAAGAAGCCATGTATATAAAGCTTTACAGTTTTTAGCACCTATGTTAAAGAAAACAGCACCTTTTCAGGAACTATTTTGTATTGTTCACAGTAAAACTGTCATACTTTTTAGCAAATATAATTTGTTCGTTCATACGGATTTGTTAAATGCTATCAACACAATGCTACTGTTGTAGATTTACATACAAAGCATCTCTAAAACCTAACTGAACTTTGAAATAAAATGGAAGACAACTTACAGCCATCAAATGCCAAGAAATTCAGGCTGAAAATTAGGTATTCTATCACCCTGTTGTACTTAGGCATTGCAGAAATTCTGGAGGTTTTTGTTTGTTTGTGTTGGGTTCTGTTTTTGTTTGTTTTTAGCCACAGGCCAGATTACTGCTGCAATCTGGCTGATCTACACCCTAATCCCGTGGCAGCTATAAACCAGATGGTTAAACCGTGTCGGTGGTGGTGTTTGGCACACAGCAGCCAACGTGGACCATTACGGTCTCATCACATAAACTCTGCAGTACCCAGGCACAAAAGGATAAGCACAGATTACTGAGCGCTCACTTGTGGATTAGCCAAATCTAGAGTTTCCACCACAACAATGTCATGAAAAAGTTACAATAGGTTAGTATATTCAGGGAGGAGGGGGGAACTGATCTTATTTTACTTGCTTTGTAACACCTGAATTAAAATTTATTTTCTTAGAGCTGATGGCATTGTGAGAACCTACGTAAAGGTCTAAAATAGGCAAAAGAGCATGCAGAGTTTCAAGTGCTTATGGCACCTTCACCACTTGTAGTAGGACTCAGAACTATAAGGGAAAAATAACTTCCATAAGCAAAATAATTATTCTAGAAGTACAGTGAAGTAACATACAATTGAAACGCAGTAACATACAAAGAGTTCAAATCTAAAATGACCCCACATATGCTCAGGGTTGGTTAAAAAAATGGTTTGTAATAGGAAAAAATAATAATAATAATAATAAAATGAAAACATTTACCTGTAAACACAACACAGTGCATGTTTGACTATTCATTTTTTTTGTTTTTAAAACAACGTTCAGGTTAAGGATGACAAATTATCGCAAATAATGTTTTAGATTAAGATTAAGCCTAGGACAAGGAAAAGTAGTAGATCTGGATATCTGAATGAATGGAGGTGCTTGCTCCAGAACAATCTGAAATCTAGTCAATGACTACATCAGGCAAAACCATAATTACAGCTATTGTCAACTGGAATGCATCCATGCAAGCAATCAAATGCATTCCTTTTTTTTTTTTTCTATAAAGCTGTTCCTTGAAATTAAAGATACATTAAAACCAAAGAACGTCATTCAAACGTGGACCTGCTTGCAGGAACTGACTGCAGTTCCTCTAACTGCGATCAAGTTAAGCGCAGTTTCTCCAGAGGAGGATGAGGTCTAAATACCAATGGTTAGTTTGTACTGGCATACTTCTACTACAAAAATTTAGGGTTGAAGATTTAACCAAATACCTCCCACCAAGCACAGCAGGGTATGGACTTCTGCTCTACACAGTACATAAAATATCAACTCATCACTGTCAGCTCTAAGACTTATGTGAATCTTCAAACAATCCCAGTTAGAGATTTTTGTCTATTTCATTTTATTTGAATATTTTTAAATTACCTTCTTTTTTCTGTATACATATATGTATATAAATATATGTATCCCCTGTAGCTAGAAGCAGCTACAGTTAAAAGAATGGACAAAGATGCAGAAGCGTTAAAGGCAGCCAGAGCAGAACTCTGTGAAGCCAGGCGGCAGTGGCACCACATGCAGATCGAAATCGAATCTCTCCATGCTGTGGTAAGAATCGTAAAATGATAGTCAAAATCTCCTGGAAAAAACCAACTATTTTTCTTGGTGTAAACTATTCACAAGTCAGTTTGTGTAAGAAACACATCCAGCGTACAGCAGAAATACAACAAACACAAGACGCAGAGCTTTGCTGGGGTTTTCAGTTTGTCACACAGATCACTACCCCCCAGGCAACAACCAAATCAACTGCTCGTGTTTGAGAGCACCGTGTGTCTTGATTCAAAATCTGTCACTTGATGTGTAACACAATTCATATTTCCACTTCTGCCAAGCATGTATTTGCATGGTATTCCCCCACCACGGTCCCAGTTATTCTGCCTAACCAACTCTGATCAGGTTTACTGTAAAAACTTTTTCAGAAAGGGTGGACCAAATTCATCAATGGATTTGTGACAGAATATGTCAGCCATGTGCTGAATTCTGTAACATATTTAAGACAGAAGAGCGCACAGAGCACTCAGTTTTCTTGCTGTACTTAGCTGGCTATCATTCTAACAATACAGGTAAAACTAGAGATCTGTAAAATCTGTGACGGTGAACTGGTGGTAAAACAGGTGGCTATTTTGTTTTATTCTATCTTAAATTACTAAAATTTTACTGGAAAATATCTCAGCAAAAGTTTTACCATAAAAACTATACCCTTGATCCTAAAGTATATTCTTAAAAGAATTTATTAAAAAAATACATTGTCTCATTGTTAAGGAAAAGTGCATATAGCATCAAAATTTCAAGTCTTAAAATATGAGTTAAATTTAACAGGAAAAGGGTTTGGAGCGTTCACTGCGTGCCACAGAGCAGCAGTACCACATGCAACTACAGAACTTAGAAGCTGAGATTGAATGTTTAGAGAAAGAGCTACAGGAAGTGAGAAGAGGTATTGAGAAGCAGCTTCGAGAGCATGAAATTCTCCTGAACACTAGGATGAAACTGGAGGATGAGATAGCAACGTACCGCAGTCTGCTTGAACAGGAAGAGAGCAGGTACTTGTTATTAGAGAAAATACCCAGATTTATCTTCCATTTCAGAACTTCCCATTGAACTAACCATCATAATTGTAAATACATGAACCAATCATTAAAAAATTACAGCATGAAGTCCTTAGAAAGGTTTTCATTGTTTCTCAGCTTTACCAGTTCCATACTTTCTGGATGCCAGCAGCATGTTGCAGCTAGTAGCATCCTCACCCAAGGCACTGCATGTTGACGTAGGCTTTGTACCGCGTTAGCTGCTTGACACGGGTTCCATTTGTCTCAGACCAGAGATGAAGCAAGTCCATGTGTGTGATGTTCTTGGAGCTCACATCTCGTCCCACGATGGATGCCCATTTGCATGCTGAATTCATGTTACTCGGTGCCATTCCAAGTCTGTGAAGTCACACGTTTGGAGAGCCTACACGTCAGGATGCTGCTTAAGAATAAGTCTTTTAGGGACATTTTCCAGCTCGTTGTGCCTGCCCCTATCGCTGGTACACAAACATCAATATTCTGAAATGTAGACCTGAGTGAGGCAGCTAAAACCTACATCAACAACAGAGGATAAGGAAAAGGCAAAATACCTGCACTCTGCACAGATATCTTAACTACAGCAGGCACATTGTTCTGACACCCTTCAGTGGACACTGCCTCCCTCACTCATTTCTGCAGAAAACCTGGGGTTTTAGTCCAGCAACCTCACACAGCTGCGTAAGATTCCAGACACGGGAGTCAGACCTAATGCTTCTAACTCTGAAAATACACACAATTCAGTATTAATAAAATTAAATAGCTCTTCCTGGCACACAACCCACTCAGGAAGAACTGTCAGAAAATAACAACGAAATGACACAGACATTTTCAGTAATTTTCTTTAGTTCTATGCTCAGAATAAGAAATCCTAACAAATAGTTGCTACAATCAGAGCTTCTCATCTTTCTCATATTCTTAAATTTTACACAGTTGCTTGTAAAACGAGTTATAAGTTATTCAACAGTATTTGATGCTTGCAATAATTTTTATTTTTGCAGGTATCGTTGCTCTATACCTAATCAAAAGGATGACAAAAAGCCTACCACTAGCAAGATTACCTTTATGCTGCCTTCAAGTGAGTTTTTTTGACGCTCCCCCCTTAGGGGATTATGGCCTTAAAGAGGTTCCTAACTACAGACAAATTAACGAATATTACAGAATGAACTTCTTCCAATAAAGCAGGAAGAAAAACACCCCCAGGTCCTGTGTCCTGACCTTACTCTTCTGCATACATGGTATATTTGCATTTTCTTTTATAGATGGTGTAAAGAAGCATGAAACTGAGAAGGTGGAATTGATGACAAAACAAGCAGTCCTAGATGGAAATATTATGAAGGAAAGTGCTGAAGCTCACGGCACTATACAGTAAGACATACATGAATTTAACAGAACAACGACTAAATGTAAATTGTGGGCATTATACATCAGTATCTCTGACTTTTCTTTCACTTAATATCTGTTCTATCATTCCTACACAGCAAGGAAGCTCCAGAGCAGCAGTGGTACTTCTTCACTTCATATTGAACGGAATGTTTTAACAATAAATTAAATTTTAAAGTTATTTTTATTAGCATTTACTTCATGAGCTAACAATATCATGAGGATGTTTCTAATTGCTATTCCTGTCAAGAATGAAACTATTAATAATTCATTTAGTTAAGACTGAAAGTAAAAGACTCCATACCATGTTTGCAAAGTCCCTCTGGGGCATATTTATGCACATAAATTCAGGCTTGGCTGCTCTGACTTGCTACTTGGAAACTCCTACATTTTGCCAATTACTGTACTGGAGCTTGGCTCCTCAGCGGGCATGTGAACGTTTGTTAGTATGTTTTATTCTTCTTAATTTACTTTGCTAGCACTACATTGCCTCATTCTTTTATTTTCTGCTACTCTTTAAATTCTTTTGTAGACTAGCGTTTAACAAAACTTTTAAAACAAGCTGTAGCACACCCTGTCACTAACAATTAACCATAATGAGCTATTGAAAACAGAAATTTAAAAATTGATGCCGTCATATGGTCTACCATACACATTCCACACTTGCAGCTTACTTCCATCTCACACTTTTATTCATCTTACACTCAGTGTCTAAAGATCGGAATGTGGCTGCTTGGCCGTTTCCTGAGCTGTGTAAGGCCCCCAAAATCAGACTTTTAGATTCAGATCCAGAATCAAATAGAGGATTACATCAATAGGATTTGGGTGCCTGAAGATTATTTGAATCAGATGGGTTTTCATTCTCCATATTTTACTTCTGTCCCTTTTCTTTTCTCTTCCTTTTTAATTAATCATAGATCTACATTCTGAGGTTTGGATCTGACCTAGAGTTTTCTCCTCCCTGTTTTGAAGGCTTTCAGATGCAGGAATTCAGTCCTGCCCGCTATGGTACAGAGGTTTTGTACAAAGTATTTGAGGCTGGGTTCTAAACTTTCTCCTTGGAAGCAAATGCCTTCAAATGCCTTATGTGTTCAGAGCAATGGTTTTGTATCAGAGGCTACATAAAAATACAAAAGCAAGAATATAATGAAATAAACAGGGCAATGAAGCTGTTAAATCAATCTGGTGCCTACAGTTTCCAATATAACTTGACTGTTACATAGTTTCTCATCACATTTTAAAAGCAGACCTGAAGATACATATTACTTACTGCCTAAAGGATCATAAACACATTTGCTTTATTGTTTCAGAACAGAAAAAGTGGATGAAGTTATTAAAGAATGGGAAGGTTCTTTCTTTAAGGACAACCCACGCTTAAGGAAAAAATCAGTTTCACTGCGCTTTGATCTCCACCTAGCAGCAACCGATGAAGGATGTTTGCACACTAAACAGAAAACTCTTCCAGACATTGAAGTCAGGCTGGTAATGAGGAGGTCGTGCAGTATCCCCTCCATCAAACCTTAACCTACAGCAAACTAACCCAAAGTTCATCCTTTACGGGCTCTGGAAATAAACTGTAGACGGACTTATACAGCCTCCTTCTGTCTTGCCACAGCTATGAAATCTTACTGAGTACTTTAACACAATAAAAACGTACACGTCTCTTAAAAGAAAGGGAGAAGAGCAAGGGAGTTAAGATTCCAAGAAACCTAACTTCTACTAGTTTTATACTCTGGGTACAGTCCTTTCATTTTCTCATTATTGCTGTTGTTTTGTAGTATTTCTCCAAATATTAAAAAATTAAACTATAACTTTATACTTTGACATATTCTGTCTTTGTAAGAGAGAACTTGTTTTCTCCTTCTGGAAATGAGAACTGCATATTTCATTCTGATTCAATATTGCATATGTGCAATGACTGATGAAACCTTGCAATAATTTATATCACAACTGTCATATTTGAAATATATTTTAGAACACTTTCTAATAGCAAAAAAATTACATGCAATGATGCGCTTAAACTACTCACATTTTCTTTTAAAAGTAGCTGGTATTTTAAAATATTTTTAGGCAATAACTGAGCAAAAATTTCTTTCCCTTATCACACAGACATTTCTTAAAAGTGTTGTTACCAACAAATATTTTAGCCATAATGTTCCACTGACTTTGAAGCAGTCATTTCCATGGAAAACCACTCATTCTGTTACTGGTCCATGCCTATCTGTACTATGACTTTCTTAGCTATATCAAGTAAAATTATACCCCTTAACCGTTCAAAATTAAGGGGTCAGACAACTCTTTTTAATAGCGGTATTTAATTCATTTTGTGTGCTACAACAACATGAATTAAAATATCTTCAACATCTTCCTGTTTGGAAAATCTTTTAGGTCAATTATGCTTTTGATCTCATACATATAGCAAATCAGTAATACGCCAGGATACAACTGTTATGGCTACAACTGAACGGACAAAGTAAGGGCTACATATTCAAAGTAAAATTCTACCAAATTAAGTACCCCTACTACTACTCGAAGTAGCTAAGGACACTTACAAAGTACAGTAGATGATCTTGCATCTGTACGCAGAAAAAAAAACAGAAATACAAACCCAAACATACCTTATGACTTCATGAGACAAATTGTATTTTTAAAAAATGGTATTAATGTAAGAACGTTTGTTTTCAAGGATTTTTAAGAGGTATGGATGTCACAAGCTCTCACTGACATCATTAGGACTGCAGGGGCTCAAAATCCACAAAAAAACATAAACAATCTTTGCGGGATCCACAGCAGCATGTAAGATTTAATTTGTCGGTAATTGCCCTGTTACTCACGGCATGTGTTAAAAAACTGATACTGCAAATTCCTCCACTGTTAAGTTACGCTTCTATCTTCTGTTACTGGTAAGAACAACGCATCTGTACTGCCCATGGTTCTATACCTACTGTATAAAGCTGGCTAATTATCATTAATCTCAAAACTAATCTGGTGTTGTTAATACTTGAGTATTTGGCATCCTGAATGTAACAGCCTGCCCTAGTATTTTCACTATGCAGCTTTTTTTGTGCTTATACTATGTACATTTTACGATACTTGAATTTAAACTAAGTTTTAATTGCTTTCAGGCACTTTAAACAGGGATACAGATTTACCAAAGTAAATGATAGTACAATAAAAAAAAATAATAATCAAACTGAGTTTGCCCGTGCGTATTTTGTGAGTTTCAATGTGTGTATCTTTAAAGGGAAGGAGTGAAAAAGAAACAGAAAATAAAAGCTGTAGATAAGAAAATCTGTAGCACTGCAACCAAGCATTTGCTAAAGCCCTCCTCTGCAGCTAGTAAAAGCCAAATTCCCTAAGAGTCTTTATCAACACTCGTAAGGTGAGCATCCTCCTGCTACAAAAATTTCTGGTAAATCCAGTAACCTCGACTAGATCTAAAGCCCTCGGCTCTGCGTGCTGCACAAGAAAGATCAGAAGATGGCATCTGGCTTTCAAAATTTATGATCTAAAAAAGAAGCTGACAGGCAAAGATAAATAGCAAGTAAGTATGTAACAGAAACTTAGCGTAATATGTACGTACGCCTTTAGAACTCCTTCGGCAGACTGCCTTGTGCAGCTAGAGCTTGCACGGGCACATAACAATTATCATATAAATACACAGAAGGCACTGCCAGCTCTGCAGTAAACAGTAACGGAATAATCTTACTCACAGACACGTTTTTTTCTTTAGCCAGCGGGTGTTTGGCTTATTGTCTGACCCACGGTACTTCTTGGTGTTCCCTCATCTCTAGCCTAACTCTAGTTTTTTCCCCCGATGATAGAAACTTCATTCAGCATAGTACAGAGCACAAGCCTGGCCTTAGCCTTGCAGTAAATCCTACGTATTTTTAGAGTTGAAAAATTATTGTGCATCTATAGTAGTCACTCTTGTCTGGGAAATAAGCAACTAAATAACGTTGCCTTTATTCACGTACGTTATCTCAACCATGCAATGACCTGACCTTTCAGTTCCTGAAGCCATCTCCCTGACTCCACCGGCAGCACCAACACATCCTGAGCTGTCCTGCAATGACAAATTTATTCCATCAACATGAGGTTACCATGATTTAACACTCGACTCAACAGCTCATAAAAATATACAGCTTCTGTTTGAAGTTTGAAACAACTGGCATAAACCCAGTTATCCTGTTTTATGATCGTGAAACCTGAGGCTAAAAGAAAAAAAAAGACTACAGAACATCGTAATAGCTGGTTTCGTTAACACACAACGTTCTGTAGGCAGCCCACTCTTACTCGTACAAAGGTTTTTTTCTTCATGTGGGACTTCCAGACACTGGCTTTGTTAGCTATGTTAAGAATTGTTTTTACTCTGAACTGGATTCAAGTGTGCATCCTGGCCCTGTTTTCTCCCTTTACAGTGCATGTATAACTGAAGATCTTTGCGTTACTCGCAAAATCCCTCTTCAAATTTCAAGAGCTTACATCTTTGTTAATAAACTACTCAAACTACTCAAGCTTCCACTGGTGTCATCGTGAACCACATGTGGGAGCAAGAAAAAGAAGCACTCATGGTAACATCTCACCCTCATCTTCCATCACTTTGCAGAATTCGAGTACAACACTGAAGCCTCATAACACAGCAAAGAATTCTTCACTACTGGGCTGCTAATTAAATCCAGAGCAGATCAGCTATTGCTACCTATTACCTGCAAATGTCTGAGGTAAAAATGAGTTTCATCGTCTCTAATGAATATATGTCCTCATTACACAGCTTATGCAACTGTTGCTAATTAAAATAGTTGGATAAGAGCAAAATATTTAGAGCCCCCTGATTAGAATGATAATGCATAAACAAACCTATTAAAGTACATGTGCTACGCAGTATATTAAAATGTGTAAAGGCAAAAATTTATCACTGTCTCAACACGGATGTTAGGCAAGTAGCAAAATAAAAAATGTAAAGCGCGTGTATGCGAAAACACACATAAAGATCCAGAATGATTAGTGTGGAAAGTGAGAATCAGTAAAACTAAATGACCATATTCAATATTTCATGAACCTGTGCCAAGTTATAATGTAATACTATCAACATTAAATGCATTCTAATATTAATAAAATAATGTTATTAATAGAGATGAATGCTTGAAGCAGTCAAAACAGGAAAACACTGGGTTATTTTTCAACTCTTGTATTTTCTCACCTTTTCTTTACAAATGTTCTTCCCACATGAAACTGGTGCTCAGTAGAGGCGTATTTGGCTTTCTGAAAATCTTTTCAATTTTTACATTCTTTTTGAATCAAATGGAAGTCAGATCATTTTGCTGTATTTCAACAAATGGGCCACTCATAACATGCTGTAAGCAGACAGGGGCAGAGTTCCTGCCTCTTTATTTATTCATATAAGTGTGATTATTGAAGACCAAAAGCAAACTGGGACAGACAAACTGCAGGCATCAAGAAGAAATGGGCCTAACTTGCAGCAGCTTCGTATCACACTCAGTTTCTTCTTTTCCCCTTTTACTGTCCTTTTGGATTATGTAGGTATCACCTATTTTTGTTGACAAAAATCAAAGATATTTCTCTTATCTTTTCAAGAATCTTCAATGTTTGTCTTTCTTCCACTGCCGCATTCACTAGGTGCACCAAAATCATCCCTTATGTGTCGATAACTTGATCTTTCTAGCCGTATGACAGTATTTCAGTCCTCAACTTCAATTTCATTCTGTATTCAGTCACTATTTTACTTTCAGTCACTGTGAGTTTTCACTGTATTAATGATTCCTATATTGGATACTGAGCTTTGCCATCCTTCATATTCCCCCATCATTCAGAGCCCCAGGCCTTTTATTTGCAAGCCTTTTACCTTGTGTAATTCCTTTGTGATACCCACAAATCGCTCTAGGTTACCCCAGGGCTCCTGGAATTATCTATGCTGCAACTCACAATCTCCTGTGATTCAGCGTTTGAGGTGGTCGGGCTGATGTAGTTCTGAAGCACAACCCACACAGGCTTAAAACCCTCACAGCCCCAGAACCTGCAGTCCTTCCCACAGCTCTCCTCTAGGCCTCCTTCAGAGCACAACCTTGCGTCGAGACACTGAAACTTCCCCGGGGACCGCACCGGGCAGGGCCTCTCTCCACAGGGACACCGTTTCAGGGCCGGGACGCCCATTTTACGCACACAAACTGCTCCTGGGCTCTGCCGGGCCGCCTGGCCTGTCCCCTGTTCACTCTTTTATAGGGTTTATCCAAGCACAGGCCCCGCACTCGCGGCCCCGCGCCGGAGCTGTCCCGTCGCCTCAGGGGAGAGGCGCGAAATGGCGGCGGGCACGAGGCACCGACCGCCCTTCCCGCCCCGCAGATTCGCCACGGGGCAACGCGGCTCTTGCCGCTCCCAGCCAGGCTGCGGTGACAGCGGCGGGTATGGCATAGGGCTGCCCTGCACGAAACGGGCTTGGTAGGAGGATGGAGGGAGGGCGGCCGGCTTCTCTGTCGAAAGCGCTGAGAGGAACGCGAAGGTGAGGCGGCGCCTCCCTGCCGGTAACGGCAGGGCCCGGCCTCATACTCCGCCTCAGCACAGCGCCGTTCCTTTCCCTACCCGCAGATTCGCCACGGCCCTTCCGGGCCTCCGCTTAACCCCAACGGGACGCGGCGAAGGCCGGGGCCTGGCGGGGACTTAAGGGCGAGCAACGCGGCCCCATCGACCCCTTCCAACGCGGCCGCCTGCGGGCTGAGGGAGGGCGGTGGCTCCGTGTCGAAAGTGCAGAGCCGAGCGCGCAGGCGCTGCCCTCGCCTGGTGGGGAACAAAGGGAGCGCGGCCGGCGGCGACCGGGTGAGTGGCGGCGGGGGGGGGAACTCGGGGCGGCCCGGCCCGGCTCGTTAAGAGGCTGGGAAGGCCCGGGAGCGGCTGAGGTGGGGGCGCTGAGGGGACGGGCCCCGGCCTCCTCCCCGTTAGAGGCGGCTGGGGAGGCCTCAGCGCTCCACACGAACCGGAGAGGGGCTGCCCCCCCCCCTCAGTGGGCTCCTCCCCGGGGGGCTCCCCCTCAGGGGGCTCCATCGGCAGGCTGGGGGCTGCCGGCGCCTGGCGGGCCCTGGGATGCGCAGCGACGCCGCTCCGGTGCTTTTCGGTGTGGCCCCGGAGGCCCGGTCCGGTCCTGTCCCGTCCCGCGGGGTCGACGGCCCCGGGAGGGGCTCTGCGGGGCCCGCTCCGTTCCTCAGGGCGCTGCCGGCCTGCTCCGGGCCGTGCCTGTTCCGGAGCCCCCGCGGAGCTTCACGGCGGAGAACGGCCGTGGGTGCGAAGCTGAGAGAGCGCTGCCTGCCTCCGGTGTGCCGCCGGGTTACTCGGAGAAACGCTGAAAAAATAGCATTTGGTCGTAATACTTCATCCATAGCCACTGATGGGCTGGTTGCTAAAAGATTAAACATGGTCACGTCTCACAGTCTGTGCTGCTGGCCCGCGCAGTCATTGGTTTTTTGAACCGTGTGAAGGAGCTGCTGTTTAATCTGGTTATTTATATATTTGTGCCATATATCCTGAATCTGGCTATATAAAATGGCTGGGAGGGGGAGAAAAGACGCTTAAAATCTCTAATGTGAAGATGGCATAGACACAGTTTTATTTTACAGCTATTTAAGGCTAGATTCCTTTAAAAGCATATTAATTTTTCAGTGAACACCTTAGTTTTCAGAAGCTTTTTTGTCTTTATTTCAAAATGGGTCGATTTTTTTTTTAAGTAAAAACTTGGGAAGGCAAAGGTTTAATATTTAATAGCATGGTATTCTTTTGTTTTTCAGAATTACAAATATAATGTCAGGTGGCTGAAAATTTGCCTATCAAAATGTCAAGTAAGTCTTCAGATTTTTCTTCCTTTGGTGAACTAAAGGTCTGGTTCAGCAGAACCTGTTCGTGAGATAATCCTTTTATCTCTTGTATGAAAAGGAATTACAGGAAATATAGTTACTTCTGACAAGACTCACGGCCTCAAAGCTTGCTGTGGCTCATTTCTGGTGCAGCAGGTGTGACTAGAGCTTAGCTTGCTGATTATCTCTGAAGTCTACATTAACATGCCAAAGACTGATTGAGTCCGAGTACTCAATTTCATAGAAAATGCAGTTATTGCAGCTTCTCCAAAATCCTGCTTTTTGCTTATCTTCTTTTAGCTGATGTGTATATAAATGCATTTCACATTCTTTAATCTCCTGCCTAAATAAAAGACTGGCAATGGTGTGGTCTTAAATCTTTTAAATTCCTCTATCGCTTGCTTTACGTTCTTCAGTGACAGAATGCAAAGTGTTTGGGAGCAGGCTTTCTGGGTTTTGTAAATACTTTACAATGTTTGCCACAGTGGATGCCTTATAAAAAATCTCATTCAGATTTTCAAGATTTCTTTTGCTTACATTTATATCTTAACAGAAAGGCCATCTTATGCTCCACCTCCTACCCCAGCTCCCGCAACCGTAAGTATAGTGATTTTTCTCATTAACACAGACACCTGGTAATATAGCCCTTAGTAATTTCCAGAGCAGTAATGGTGGAGTTGCAGCACCTTCCTGTATCGGGAAACCACACTAGCTGTATTTCATTATTATTGTGGTATGCACTATTTAAATTCATCTCACTTTTTTGAGCACTTTCTGAAAGAAAAGCTGAATAAACTTGTTCCATCTTTATGGCCAGATCCTGCAGATACTTCTTTTTTTATAAGCTGTTACTAGGATTACTTACACATGTAGCCATTTTAATTTAGGCAGGTAACACTGGACTCTTGGTCTAAACTTACATTTTACAGTGGGTTGCAACAGTATACTAGAATAGTTGAGAACAAAGTGATATATTTAATGCTAAAACTTCTGGTCAGCTTGTGGCCAAATCATGAGCAGGCAGGGTATGCCTTTGTGCTTCTGTTGTACCTAACCCGCTTTCAGTGGAATGCAGAAGTACACAAAATTCTGTTATATTGGCTCAGAATAATGAAACGTTTACGAGGGTAATCTTATTCAAGCTTTTTGAAGTCACTGATGTTTTAGAGTCCAAGGTATGAGAAATACCTTACTTTATAAGTAAGGAGTGTGGAATGCCCATTAGGAAAATGTGGAAAGTTTTGAGTCCTATCCAGTTGTGGTCATGCATGTATCAAAACCCACGCAAATAAGCATGTTGTGGTTAGAAAAGCACCTGAAAGCACATGCATCTCTTGTGTTTGTTTCTAAGCACCCTGCATTGTAAGAGTAATACTCTCACATGGAAAAAATATTAGTCTTTGGTACAGAGGAATAAGATGCTATATTGAAATTCTTACCAAAGAAAACTTGGAAACTGTTGGCCAAGGGTGTCCCTGGTCTCTGCATCTGGGATGAGAACTGCAAGATGAGATTTAGATTAAATGTGATGCTTTAAATTTATTGTGCCATACTTTAAAGGTAGTTGAAAATACCATGTATAAGTTTATGTTCTTAAACGCTTACAGAAATAAAACATTTTATTGTTTTGCATAGTTTGTTCAGAGTTTTCATTCTGCATACAACTTAATAGATTTGTGCCACTATTAGAAGGAATGTGATGACATCCACTCCTACAACTGGATTCCTGCATCAAGGTCTATGTATATGTGTGTGTGATTCCTTTGGGGCATGGTGTGGATGCAGATGTACTGACGTGGTACATCATTTAGTCAAGTTAATAAGCCTTCAGGAGGGTACATGAAACTAAAAATACGAAATCTTTGATTAGTGACATACATTGCTTGTCTTTCAAACGTGTTTTGTATTACTTAAATTGCATACAGTCCTTGAGATGATGGTCTGTGCTCTGTTAATGTAAGGTAGAAAAGACAAGGAGACATAGAGTGCTTATTCCTCCACAGCCACCTTGAGCTCCTGTAGTCAACAATGTTTCAAGACTTCTCATTAAATAGCATTACATCTGAAGTAACAAATCTCCATGTAATGCAAGATAGCTACCTTGTAATATTTAACTCCTGTTTTGCTTATTTCTTTTTGTGCAGAGATTATCATTGTCATTTTGTTAAAGATGATGTTACAGTAACACTGACACGTAGTAAAATGGCATCGTACTAAATAGTGAATGCATATGTCGTCCTCACAGCCATACAAATTGAATAAATGTCAACTGCTGTGACTGAGATTCTGAAAGTTGGGTAATAAAGCATGTATTTGAAGGCTGACTGTTACAGGATGCTTTTATTTCATACTTGTATTGTTTAGGAATAAAGTGACTACAGTCTGTCTACATGCAGTTGAAAACTTTGCAAGTTAATGTAGTTTAGCTTACAGGTTATTTTTGTTCTGTGTTTGTATCTGTCATGCCGTGGTTCCCTGGAGTTCTGAACTTAATCATAGAATTTATACAGCTGTAATCTAGAATGGGTATGTGAGCAAATGAATTTAAAAGACTGCTGGAATGTTTCTTAATAGGGCTGAAGCAGGACTGAAGTGTGAGTCACGGTGCAGATAACACTCAAACTCTGAGCAACACTGCAGGATATTATAAGTCATTATGGACTGGGATGAAAGGACCACCACAGTCAGGACCTAATCACAATCGTTGTTCAATAGCTGATCAACTTTTTTGCAACACAATTTGAATTGTGCATGACAGGAAAAATAAGTGCATAATTAAAAGGATGGAGCAAGACTCAGGAGAGAAGGGGAAGACAGTGAACTTTCCAATACTTGATTATATGTAGATGACAGGTAACAAGGGATTGTAGAGAAATCACATTTTTTTTTCTGCCTTATGGGATATGAGAACAAATTGATCCACCTTCAAGAGGGGATAAAGGTGTGTTGATTAATTTCTGAAATTGTCTCCAATTCAGTGGTCGGTTAAGATCAGTTTGTAGCTTCTAACCTGTAGATTGCATTGCAGTGCTTCCTCAACTCTGCCAGTCTGCAGCCAACCTCACGAGAGGCGGACGTCTCAGTGAATCATCATCTCTTGGTTTTTCTAATCCCACAGTTCTGCAAAATATTTCAGTTTGCAAATCACCAGTAAAGTCTTTCAGTGCTGGTATTGGTGCACAGATGGTACTCTGAGAGATTTTCTTCCTGCTTATTGACAGCATCACGCTTGTTGGAAAGGTGGATGAAAAGCAGGCAGGGATTTTCAGTTACAGTAGATGTTGGCTTGGGGGATTTTTGCCCCATTACTGTGTGCTATGTTGCCTTGTAAGTTTAACCCTTTGGATATGAGGCTCTTCATGAATTTCTTGGTGCTTTATTATATGTTGGAAAGTTTTATTAGTCATGAGCAGGATTTATGGAATACTTGTTTAAACCAGTTACACATTTAATAGAAATAAACCCACCAACTTTGGACAAAAAATGTAGCGACATATTTGCTTAAAATCCTGTTTCCTTAATAGGTTTGTATTGGAGTAAGTTCTGTGTGTTGAGAAGATATCAACTGCTACACCTCATTTGCTTGTTTAAACTCTGATTGCTTTTGCATGCCATATTGCAGTTCACTTTCATTTCTGTGTTTTCCTCGTTTGAGCTCATTTCTCATTCGTGTTTTTGTCTCATTTGTTTCCATCAGCAAATGCCCAGCACACCAGGGTTTGTGGGATACAATCCATACAGCCATCTGGCCTACAACAACTACAGGCTGGGAGGGAACCCGGGCACCAACAGCCGGGTCACGGTAGGAGAATCAACTATTACATCATCCGGCAAACAACAGGAATTGACCAGAAATGGCTTTAGAGTTAGGTTCTTCTGAATCTTGGCTGCTGCCACTTTTTTTTTTCTAAAAACAAAAATTTACCTCTGATTTTTACTCCTCACCCCTATCCCTTCCCATTCACTTTGAAGCTTTTTACAGGAAATGGACTTCCATTGAAGAGGGGGAAAGAATACGTGGTAATCATGTATGATGCAGAACTCCAAAGAGACAGACTTTGTGGTCTTCAGTGACCACTGCATGCTTAGGGAGGAGGTCTGTAGTGTGGGCACAATTTTTCCTTGGAGGGAACTGCTATTTTTTTCTTATTAAGGCTTATTGGCACGAAAATAAAGAAGAATACTTTGCAAACTAGGGTTCGTTAATAGCATTGCATCATACTATTGAGCCATGCAGGAGTTGTAAGCCTTTATTTATCTTTCCAGTCGTAGTCTGATACTAGCTATGTAAAGTCCCTAGTTCAGAAACAACAGTTTGAACAGAAGTGTGATGATCATCAAATAGAATCTCTTCAGATCTTCTGTTAACCTGTGGATGTAGAAAAGGGATGCTAAATTCATTTTTAATGGAGTAAATAGTTAGCTGGAGTCAGTTGGTGACAGGTGACAACTTCTTTCTAACAAAGTCCTGAACATTAGGTACAGTCAGGAAAAAAAAAGACTGGAAGCACACTTTTTTTTTTTAACTAACAACAGAAATAGCGTAAATCCCTGACATTAAAAAAGTTCTTTAATTCTCCTAGTAAGATTTTTCATGTTAAAACTTCAATCTTAAAACATCTGCCTTGTTTGGAATGTGGTATAAGGAAAGATTTGTCAAGGAACACGTATATGGTGCCTTAAATTAAGTGTACTCTTATGCCTCTCTCTTATAAACCTTCTTTCTAACTTCATATATGAAGTTCATCTGGTTTGTTAAAATGTTTATGGAAAAGACCTTCCCCATACAAGCTGGAACTTGACTGAACATACTGTCTGAACATATATTTGTTTTCTGATACAAGAATAAGTTAGTTTTTTTCTGAGAACTTTCATTGTTTCTGTATGTCATAAGCATATACAGCCTTCTGTGCCATGCATATATCAGTATATGTATGGTGTCTTTAAATTCCCGTTAATTTAAAAGCATTAAACAATTTCCGTTAATGTTTTTCAAACTCATTTGTGTGTGTATATATGTATACATTTTGGTAATGCATATACCTCATGTACATTATTTATATCTATACGCAATTCCGTATGCATTGTTTCACAGATCTCCATAAATTCAGCAAAACAAAAATATCAAAAGGAGAAATTTGAAAGCCAAATACTGTACGTTAGCCAACGTGGCCAAATTCAATTACTTGCTTAATCTGTGGCCGTAGTCCTGAAAAAGCTTGAAATTGCTTTATATTTTTTATAACAATGGTCCCACTTAATGCAATGGAACTCCTTGCATGTCTACGCTCTTGAAGAGTGGAGGTTTTCAGAACCTGTGGTTGATAGGGACTAAAAGGTCATTGCTGTAGGAGAAGAAAGCCCTGCCAGATGTTTTGTAGATTGAGGGGACAGGAAGAGGTGGGTGCAGCAGCTTTCAATCAGTAACAATAACTGCTCAGTGTCTTTTTTTATTTAGTGCAAGCAAGGTGCTTGACATTGTACAAACCTAAAGGAAGATAAGAGCACACAAAGATACTGCAGGCTAATTTGGACAATTACAGCACAGCTTGGATACAAATAGTGCACACTGGTGGATCACTTGCACGGGGTGTTCTTTATAATGAGTAGTTTCATTGGCTCCGAATTATCACTGACATATTTTGTGGACAAACACATTGCTGAAATGATTTGCAAATGAAAAGACGTCTAGATAATGTCACAATCCTATCTTCCCTCTCTACCCCTCATCCCACAGTAGACACGTTAAATTTGTTAGAACAGGTACAATAAATTGCTAATCAGAAGTGAGAAAAGCAACCTGCTGGGACTGGTGTTTTAATGGAAATTTCTAAGTTGTGCTTTTCAGTTTTTAGAACATGGAGCCGATTTAGATTTTTATCTAGTTGCTGTTCTGTAAGCTTACAGATAACAGGACAAATTTAGACTGGCAAAATATTACGATGAGGACCAGTTGTAGTACTTGTTCAGTTCTTTTTTGTGATGTTGCTTGCTTCTTGGAATGGGGGCGGCGGGATGTTTGTTTCAACTGCACAAGAATGAATGTTTTCCAAAAATAGCGTGTATGGAAACTGTCCAGCGAGTACATTAACAAATGGATTTATTCGGTTCTTTCATAGGCTTCCTCTGGTATTACCATTCCAAAGCCCCCCAAACCCCCAGACAAGCCCCTGATGCCCTACATGAGGTACAGCCGGAAGGTGGGTATACGGTATCGAACAAGTAATAATGAAAGTTAGCGTTTGTATGTGCTAACGATTAATTGCTATTATCTTAGTTTCAGCTTCTAAACTTTTACTTCTAACAGCCTGCACATTCTTTTAAGGGAATTGTAAAGTACAGATGCATTGCCCTTCAGAATAATGGCAGCAGTAGTCTGTTCACAGTTGCCAGTTGCTGGGGGGAAAAGGTTTCTCTAAAATGATAATTTACTACCACTGTCTCTGCTGACAAGGATCCACCCTGCCACATTCAGAAGTTCCTGTGACTTACTGAGAGAACTTTTTTTATAAAAAGGAGATATTCCTTGCGGTATACTGGGCTTGGTACAGTGCTGTAGCTGGACTGAAGAGTAGCAATGAGTGGACTTTGCATGTTCTCCTTCACCAACCTAGCCTGTGGCAACGTTTACTTCGCTATTCTGTGAACTGATTGACAGAAAGTAGGAGAGAGACTCTTGTGGAGTCTGAAATCTGATTGGGCATGGGGAGGGCATGCGAGCCTGTCTGAAGCGGGTGAGCCAGAAGGAAATTCTTCCACCTCTGGTAAAGTATCTTTACCAGCGTATCTGTCTTAGGCCAAAAACCAACAACAAAAAAAAAAGTCAAGTGGCGCAGCAAGAAATAACACTGGCAGCTCTCTCCTTTTTTTTCCCTGTAAAGTTAGAAACCTTTTTGGTGGAGTCAGAACTTGTTGGAACTCAAATTGATCAGCAAGACTGAAAAATATTTTGAAATGTTGCATTCTGATCTGAAAAGCTCAGTGCTCTTTATCATAATCTACTGCTGGATGTGTTTACTCAGTAGCACTTTTTTTTCCCAGAAATGCAGCGATGTGCATTTGAGAAGAGAATTAAGAGGGTTAAAAGCAATGTTCTCATGAAACCAAAGCCATTTCAGCAATTGCCCGTTTCAGTAGATGACTTCCTACTGACTTCCTGCCCCAGAAAATAATCGAGATAGTTT
Source organism: Heteronetta atricapilla (assembly GCA_011075105.1). Classification (NCBI taxonomy): domain Eukaryota; kingdom Metazoa; phylum Chordata; class Aves; order Anseriformes; family Anatidae; genus Heteronetta; species Heteronetta atricapilla. The sequence goes on from CM021757.1 coordinate 4,397,204, forward strand.
AGCCAGACATTCCTAACTTAATCCTGTTTTTCATGGTGGTTCCAGAAAGAACACTGAGATGACAATATAAAATGTTTAATTTGGAAGTATTTAGATATCATTAGTAAAGCTCCAGCTGTTTCTGTTAAGGTCTGGGACCAAGTGAAGGCGTCCAATCCTGATTTGAAGTTATGGGAAATTGGCAAGATTATTGGAGGAATGTGGCGAGATCTCACTGATGAAGAGAAGCAAGAGTATTTGAATGAATATGAAGCTGAAAAGGTAAATGGAAGAAATCTGGGATGTTTATTACAGCTGATTCTTCTAGGAACTGGTCTGAGAAGAAAAATTCATCTTACCCATGCAGTGGTGTATGAGGCATTCACGAGACCCCCTATATGTAACTTAATGGAAGTATGTCCTGACACGTCTTTTAGATTTTTTTTAAATAACTGTACATCAACTGTGACTGGTCAGTTTTTAGACCTAATTCAAAATGAAGTATTTATAATTGAGTGTCGATTTTAACTGTTTAATGAATGGATTTGATTGTACAACATCAGTGTTGAAAAGATTGTCTCAACACCAAAATCCTCTTTCAAAACTGGTGCTCTGCAACTACTGCTATTGAGTCATGAACGTGTTCATAAAAGACTTCCAGTCACGTAGGGTCTGGTTTCCATGGTGTATAATCTGGTGTAACTCCATGGTATGGCATAGTGTTTTGTTTCCTAGTAGCAAAATGCTACCTTTTTTAGGGTTTCTTGCATTTGTGTTGCTTTTTATTGATCTTCATGACAAAGATGACAGCTACATCATGTGTCTAGGTTGGTAAGTGTTGAGGACTTTTACAAGACTGTTTCTGTGATCCTTAACTACGAGGGGAAACTTGTCCACCTGCTGTCTTGTGGTTAAGCCTGGTAGGCATCTGAGGTTGTGTACAACCTGGTCAAACCTGAGGAACTTGGAGCTGTTTTATTCCAAGTCAATAGAGAAGTACTTCAAAGCTGGATGCTCTTAGTTGAAACAAAATCAAGGAATTATTTTTCTTTTTTAACTTGGTATCAACACTTAGATTGTAAGCTCCTTGGGGCAGGGGACATCTTGTTTATATTTTTCAACTGCCTAGATAGGTTTCCAGTCCTAATAATAAAGAAACTGACACCCTTAGGTACTTGCACCAATATCACAGATTTATCTTATATTTCATTGGAAATACCTCAAATCTCTGTACAAAATCTAGACCAGGCAAATTTTAAAAATGACATAAGGCAATTCAAAGGGAAAATATTTCAAAGAAGGTGAAAATGGTGATGCAGTCCTGCTACCAGGAGACAGTAGTCTGGCTGCAGCATTCTGTATCATCCCAGTGCAGGGATGGATCAAAAAAACATTAAGAGATTTTGAAAACTGGTTCATGGCATACTGGAATAAGGAAAGAGAAAAAATTGGAATCGATGTAGTTAGAAATCCAAAGAATTAAGAATATTTTAAGTCAACTTATTTTTTAATCAAGGTTCTGAAGTTTGATTTTAAACTTCAAAAACAAAACTCTTGTAAGACCTCTCAAGGTATTAAAACATGCCTAAAAGCCCAACTAGTGTTTTTAAAAATATGACTGTGGAAGAAGTTCTAATTGGTTAAAAAAAGAAATTAAGAGAGTATGATCATTTGTGTATCTGCAAGATAGTTCAAAATAGATTTGTCTGTATATAACTACCTGTTGAGTTGCACCTAATTGTGTCAAGTCTGAAATTGTCCAGTGGTGCAATCAAACAATATTGGTCACGTTTCAGATAGAGTACAATGAGTCCATGAAGGCCTACCATAATTCTCCTGCATACCTTGCCTACATCAATGCAAAAAGTCGTGCTGAGGCTGCGTTAGAAGAAGAAAGCCGGCAAAGGCAGTCACGCATGGAGAAAGGTGAACCTTACATGAGTATACAGCCAGCAGAAGATCCAGATGGTAAGCGGAAAGGAATTTGTATGCACATCTAGTGAGACAGCCTCATTGCAAGGCCTACAGCGTAGAGCAATAATTGTCAGATATGTAAAATTACCTCTGTATAACCTTCACAATGCTTAACGTGACTTCTTATTTCAGTACCTTCAGTACTAATTTTCATGATCACATTTTTATTTTGTAGAGCCGATAGCTGACTTTGTCTTGTTTCCAAAAGCTAAGGTGGAAAGGCAACAATAAAAATTATTCTAGCCCTTGATTCTTTGTGAAGTAATGCTTACAGTTCAAAAGAAATCAGTCTGCTTAAAACTCTGCGATGGCTTTAACATGTAAATTACAAGATGATTAGATGCCCGATTTAATCCGGCCTGAATGGAATTTTGTGCTTTATTACCAGAAGTGCACACTTCTGATAAGTAGACTTCTGGTATGATTAAGAACACCTGAACTCAACTGTCATTTGAGATTGTTTAGAAAAGAAGAGTTATCCTTGCTATTGACAAGTTGATGAGAAAATTCTGTAAGTTTATTTGACTGCAAGGAAATGTACTCCACCCAGTGGGAAAAATTAGATTCATATAGTTAACATCTACTTTTAAATTCATGACCAAATACATACTTGTTGAAACCTGAGGGTGAAAAATCTACTCAGTTACACCCCTTTTTTTTTCCTCCTCCTTTTTGTAAAATCACACCCTTGATATAAAGCCTGTGACAAAGAGCACTTGCCTGTGTGAGGTAACTGCAAAATCTATGTAAATATATTTAGTGTTCCAGTAGCTGGCATTTTAGAACTTTGAGTTCTGTTCCACACTGCCTGGGCCAAATTAACTCAGGCAGAGCCCACTGACCTAGCACTGAGCTGGATCTGCTCATATTTGGGATGAAATGGCAAATTCTTTCCTGTGGCAGAAACGCTGCTGTGTGTACTGCATGTCACTAGGGCCAAGAGCTTGTAGCGTGAAAGGAATCTTGTTAAGAGGACAAAGATGTATACTAAGGAGACTGATTTACTTCATACTTCTTTGTATCTTGCAAATCTATTTCTATCTTCCTACTGTTTTTTCTCTTTTCACTTCATTTAATCAGGTATCTTAATGGGAAATTGAACGTAACACTTTAAAATAAAGCAGGTAACCAGTTAATGAAAGCTTCTTCCTTGGTAGTATTTTCTGGCATGATGTATTAGGATTGTCCTTAAGATCTCTGTGAGTAGTTGGAGAGTAAATTCCATTAGGAAAACTTCATGTGAAATAAATTCAGCTTCTGGACTTTACTAAATGACCTCATTCTGAAAGACAATTCAGTTAACCTGCCAGTTAATGGATTTTAACACTCAACTAAATGTGACTTGTATTCACAGAAGTTTCTTCTAAGTTTATTCCCTCACCAATAGTTAATGCTGTTTAATTACTCTGCTTTAAATTCTGCTAGTTAGACTTCAATTTCTTGAGCCTGAGACAGGTTCTTGATACCAAAACTGCAGATTCTGGTTTGACTTTTTTTATTCTATTGGAAAGCTTTACCTGCTCTCTGAACAAATACAGAAAGTCACAGCATAGCAAGCCCTCTGTCTTCTACAGGCCAGAAGCTTTTGAGTGCTGCTAGGCACAGGAAGCATGCTTTATAGTTTCAGATGTTTTGTTCTGCTTTGTCACATCAAACTGCATTTTACTTCTAAAATGATTGTCCAGTATAATCCATAATGCTGTAGTTCATGTTAAATTCTGTAGCTAATGTTCAAGTTTACTATTTTGCCATTAATTAGAGACTCTTAATTTGGTCGGGGGAAAAAAATGACCTGATAAATTCTTCTATCTTCTTGTGTAGTTTATCCTCTAGATGCATGTCAAACAAGACTGTTTTTCCTGGGCTGACTTCAACTTTTTTTTTTTTCTCTCAAGAAGCTGATAAAACAACGAGCTCTTGACCTATGTGCATGTATATTTTTTCTCCTTTATTTTTTTTTCAGTAGCTGTTCTCTAAGGAAGTGTTTGTACCCCCAAAAACATAGAATACAGTTACAACGTGAACTGCAAATTAAATGTCACATTGCCTCATATTTTCATTCCTCAGTGTTTCAAAAAATAAGTTGTTTTTATCAGTAGTGCAAAGCTTATTTATAAAGGAGTGTCTCTCTTGTTAGTATTGTAACCTTTTTAATTTTTAGTGGATATTTTTTTGGTAGTATGATTAACCAGGGATGGTTTCTTTATTTAATGTATTGCTCCTCTTACTCTGGAAATGTGGAAATAAGAAATAAGTTAATGTAAATTTCAGACTTGTGGGAAGATGCATGTGAAATAGCTGCCACAGCTGTGCCAGGGTGAATGGCACTCTATCCTCAAACTCTTTTCTCATTACGTGATGTTCTTTAATCAAGTACTTGTTGGTATGAACTTTGTGACATGACAGAAACTGGTGTTTTTTGCTTTTAATTAAGTGGTGACAGTGGTACAGTCAATTAGCCTTGGCACTTGCTTTGTGGAATTAAAGCAGTTGCACTTAAAACTCTTGTTTCAGATTATGACGACGGATTTTCTATGAAGCACACAGCTACAGCTCGTTTCCAAAGAAACCATCGTCTCATCAGCGAGATACTGAGTGAAAGTGTGGTTCCTGATGTCCGCTCTGTTGTCACCACAGCTAGAATGCAAGTTCTTAAACGCCAGGTTCAATCCTTAATGGTTCACCAGGTAAGGATAAATGATACAAAGGCAGCTAAAACGAAAACGTAATGGGGTTAGGCTGTACTCCAAGTCTCAGATCATTTGATCATCTACATGACTGTTCTTGTTGGGTGTCAATGTTCTGTATGCTCTAAGAGCTAATCTCTGGGTTTTCTTGGGAGTGGCAAGATGTGAGGCTTCACCTTTTGAGCTGTTTTGTTAGTCAGAATTATGTTAAACTGTATTTTGTCCTTTAGGCCGTCTTAAGTACTAAATCCGTAGCTCTTCATTATTATAACCTTCTCCATATGAAGTAAATCTCCAGTTTAATAGGTTCTGATAGTTGTGGCTTTCAGTTGGCTTATTACTGTAATCTTGGTTGTTAGAATCCTTTATCACAGTAAATCCTATTGTAACATTTTTCCTTGAAAAGTAAATGTATGCAAAGAAATCTAGTGAGATCACAGTTGTATGTTTCAGCTAGCTTTGCGTGGGCATACACCCATATTTTCCAAACAAAAGAACTCAGTCAGTATAGTAAGTATACGTGTAGGCAAAGAAAACTGGAATTTGACCAGAGTAAGATAGAGATCTGTCACTTTTTGAAAAATCACAAGAGGAGGTAGAGCTTCCTATTTCTTTGAATTGTGGTCTTTCTGCATTAGAGGATGTAACTGAAGTGTTGTGCGTGTACTATAGGGTGTATAAATGAAAATGTAAAAAATGTGCTGGAAGATAATAAACTGTTCACCTTGACTCCGTACTGGTTAAAATTTATAACAGGCCTAACAATTGTGAATTGCTGCACAAACCCATTTATTGTTCAGACTTTTTTTTATATGAACTTCTTAGCTCTTGGGTGTTAGATTAAGGAAAATATTTTGGGAAAAGGGTGCTTAAGACATGGGTACGTCCTAAAACATTGGTCTAAATATTTTTGTCCAGTTCTTCAGATGACTGCATAGTAAGCTTCTTACCACTTATTTATTTCATTTCCAGCGTAAACTGGAAGCTGAGCTTCTGCAAATTGAAGAGCGCCACCAGGAGAAGAAGAGGAAATTCTTGGAAAGCACAGAATCCTTCAATAATGAGCTCAAAAGGGTACAACTCTCACTTTTCTCCACTTATTTTGAGGAATCTACTAGTTAACCATTTATATGAATACTCTGACTACTTCTGTTTAGTTCTGTATTGAATTATTTATAATTAGTTGACTGCAGTGTCCTAGGCCTGGTGAAGTGTGTGGGTGTTAACACACAGCGTTTTTATTATTGCATGTTCCTTCACTGACCTTTAGTGGTTATATTCAGCCAGTACAGTTTAAAAGTGCCTTCAGGCTTGACTGGTTGAGTTTACTAGGGAGCAGCTCAAGGAAGGTGGCCTAAAGCCACTATGAAAAATACATTGCTTTGTCCTTGGCTGCATTAAAAAACAGGGCTTAGGTTGTTTCTTTAGCCCCCTCCCTTTTTTTTTGATAATACACTGATTTCTCCTCATGCAGTTAGTGAAGGTTTTAGTATAAACTTTATCAAATCAAAATAGTTATGCTGCATGTAGAAATACTGAACTAATACTTGGGTATTTATACTTTGTTTTTCATTGTAACCAGGGTAGTAAAAGAGCTTTTTGTTTGTTTGTTTTAATTGCTAGTTATGCAGTTTGAAAGTAGAAGTGGATATGGAAAAAATTGCAGCTGAAATTGCTCAAGCTGAGGAACAGGCTCGCAAGAGGCAGGAGGAAAGGGAAAAAGAAGCAGCTGAGCAAGCTGAACGCAATCAAAACAACATAGCAGCTGAGGAAGAACAGGCAGCTAACAAGATGGAGGAGAAGAAAGAAGAGGAGAGTGCTCCAATGGAGACAGGTAACTGCATTTAAAGAGCAGTTTAAGAATCCTCAAAGGATCGGCATTAAAGTATCTGTAGAGGCTCAGCTTGGCCAGGGAGGAGCTACATTTTTGTTGTTAGAAGGAAGGCTTCTTCAGAACAACACTCAGAAAAGTTAACTTCATCTTGGTGAACGCAGGTGTTTGCTTTCTTCTCATTAAGTTGTTCCTTTTTAAAAGGGTAGAGAATATCACAAAGCTAGTATGTAATGCTTGGTGTTTAAATGTACCCAAGGGAAAAAAATGATTTCTGAATGCCTTCTAAACCTAACTCATCTCTTAAACATGTTAGCTAGGAGCAATTGAGAGTGTTTCCTTGTCCTACTGTCAACATCTAGCAAGGATGCAAGATGACAGTGAGTCATGGCTGAAACAGCATAAGGGAAAGTGGAAGAGTTGACTTCTAGTTTAATGAGGCACAGTGCTTGGTGTCTGGACTTCTGAGGTCAGGCTGCAAGTGGCTTTCAGGATGCCATGTGACCGTGTACATTCTAAGTACTGAGCGGTCTTTCAGAGCTGTGCCTTTTACTGATAGTTGTTATGAAATACTTGGATTTACTACAGATTCTATTTCTTCCTAAATTCTAATCACACTACTAAATATATTGGTATATAAATGACACAAATATTTTATTACAGAAGAGCCTCACCCAGAAGAGAGCACAGAAAACCAGCAGAATGGTGAAGAAGGAACATCTACCCCAGATGATAAGGAGAGCGGCCAAGAAGGGGTTGATAGCACTGCAGAGGAAGGAACCAGTGATAGCAACACTGGTTCAGAGAGCAATAGCGCAACAGTTGAAGAGCCTCCTGCAGACCCTATCACTGAGGATAGTGAGAAGAAAGAATAAATATTGACTTGTTTCATGTGTCTCTTTTTAATGAAGTACTGTTTTGATTTCAAAATGTGCTAAGCAGCTTTTGTATCTTCCTTGCTTGTATCACTTGTCTCCAAAGGATATTGGGTTTTAGTAACACTTTGTATTATCAGCATAGTGACTTAAAGGGCCCTTTAGGGGCAAAGGGTATCTTACAACAGACAGAAAACATCTCACGTATAAATACAGTGATATAATATGAAGAGATATTATTGTTTGGAATTTCTTCCCCAGAAAGATAACTGGTTTTGTTTTTAATAGAAATCAGGATTTTTCCCCTCTTTCTAATTACATGCCCACAGTGAAAACGCAGTTTTCCTTCAAGGCCCTTGTTCAGTTGCGTCTGAATAAGATGCAGATGGGCATCACCTCTCTGCTGGATTCCTCTTAACCTGGCTTTGGTGATGAGCTGACAGCCCCCCCACATCTCTTGGTTAGGGTAAGGGAATGTTACACTGGGAGCTGGGAAGCTTGTACCACCATCACAGGCTGATGAAGCAGCATAACTAAGAAACATGCAGTTAACTGTACTCACCTTCTAGACAGGGTCAACGTTACTGAGGCATCTTAAAGTTGACCTTAGTATTAAGTGAAGATACCTCTGTACTTTCTGTGTATAACCTTGATCTAACAAAACAAAAAAAAAAACACAGCAGCCTAGCAGGAGTTACCACAACTATTTCTGTTTTTGCCACTACTGATGTCTACTGTAGCTCCCCAGTTCAACAGTTGTAAAGAAAGCTCGCAGTACTCCTAAATAAGGCTGCTGCAACACTTGGACTTGTGTTGTTTTTTTGTATAATCTTTATTGTATGAATACAGTAGCTATGCAACACGGAAGGAATCTTGCTCGTGTTATGCATGCAATACAGCTGGGGGGCTACATTTCCACATGATTAAGAGTTCAGTTGTCTTGAAGTATATGAAATCTTGAGGATTTTTTTTCTCTGTGATACAGGATTATTTTCAAAAACAGTCTTTGCTCTTCTTCACTATTTAACTCTTTTATTTGCTACTGAGATATCATAATAGGACCTCAGCCAGAGATCTGGCAAAATACACAGCAGGAGAGAATTGAAACATGTTGCTTGCTCTCAGAGAAAGTAGTCATGAATGCAACACATGCAGTAGAAAACAGTAGTTCTGCTTGCCATGACCTTTCAAAACTTCTAGGAACTCTACAAAAGTATTGAAAAAGCTACATTTTGCCCTGTACAAACAGAAGCCCTATCTGAAGAAAAAAAACTACAACAGATACAAGCTGTTCTATCAGTTTCCTACTGTAAGAGGACACATGATGCATATGCTTCAACAGTGCGTTTTTATGGCTGTTTTATGAATTTCCAACTATTAGAGAACATATGATGCATATGCTTCAATGAACTAGTGTGTTTTTATGGAATAGTGGGTATATGAGATGGTATTGTTTTTTTAAATCCTTTTTTTAATGGTCTAAAAATAATAAAATCCAACTTTTTTTTAAAATTTACAGTGGTCTGGTTCTTGTTTTCTAAGGCAGTGCCCGTATTTTATGTAGGGCTTTTATCAGATGTCCTTCATCTTAAGGCCAGAAGAATGAAAACATGGAATTCATTTTTGAAATATGTTAAATATGGAAAGCTATGCTGCATGAGCACTTTGAAAATCAAAGCAAAAAACTGCTGAGTTGCTGTAGGCTTTTGTTTAAATGCTAGCTAAGTCTAGAAGGAACTCTGGTGACAGCTTTTGACTTCAAGAGCCAATGAATAGGGGAATTTGTAGAGGAAATAATACAAGCAGTAATGAACTTGTGATCTTTTTTCCTGTAAGCTTTTAACTGGCACCTTCCGGGTTGACAAAGCATTTTCACATTACTTTAAACGAAGTGAAATTTCCACCCCAAAGGGCTGTAAGGCATACATTTACAATAGGAACGATATGAAGCATAAGATGCACTTACGCTGAAGCCAATTTTTCTACTAACTGCCATGCATTCTTCCTGACTTCACAAGATTTCATGAACTGATTTGCACATTTCTGCTTGGAAGTGGTTATTGAGCAGGCATTACAGTGCAGTCTCGTGTACGTATTAAAGAGACTCTCCAGAGACACTGCCTCGTAGTTCACAATTTATTTCATACTCCCAAGAGACATGCGCCTTTCAGCAGCTGGTGCTGAGTCGAAGTTCTTTGTTCAGTTGCCTGCAGTAGTTCTTAGATTGTGTTGGTTCTTCTGTGAAATAGCATAATTTAGTTCTACAGAACGGATTTAAATCTTATTGTAGATGTCAAGACAAACCTGCAAACAAATGTGTCAGTCTCAGGCACTGCACCCTGTGGGCGTATCGGAACATGCTTGTTCAAGTGCTGAGGGAGAATGTGTATATGAACAGTCAAATCAATTCCTACAGACAGCACTGCAGCTTACTGAAATGTGCAGGCATGCTTTTATCTACCAGTGACAGCTGCAGAGAAGATTGTTGCAAAGCACAACTGGAAACGAAGGCAGAGAACTAGAACTCAGCAGTGGACTCGCCTTAGGAGCAGTCACACAATGAGCTGCTCAAGTGGGAAATCTTGTATTTATCACCACCTTTTAAGGAAAAAATAGGAGTTACACTAATGTGTTTGAAAAAAGGTGTTACCTTGGCTATGCGGCTTGGCTTCAGTTTCTTAAGAGGAAACTGAAACCATGGATGCTCCTTAATTCGGGTTATAGAAGAATTAAAACAGTGAAACCTGCCTGAAAAAATAAGCACTTTTTAGATCAAAATCCCAGTCTCTCAGAACAGGCAAGTTGTTCTCATTATTATCCCTAATGTGACCACGAAGGGGTTCACGTGGAATCCTTTGGTACAGAAGCAGTAGGAGACTCCACACCTCAGGTGATGTGAACGCATGTTGTGCAACTGCTTTTATCTGTGCAACTGCCTTGTTTTTTGAAGACTGTTTGTGTTTTTCATCTGCTACATATTCTCAAGGTATATGTAAATAACAGTAATTATTGGCAAAGACAGGGTGTGTTACAGCTAAGGGTGTGTACCCGAATGAGTAGGTGTCATCTTCAAGGGTAAAATAACTTTTCCAAGCACATGAAAACCTGAACAAACGCCCAGAATGCAGTGTTTGAAGCACTGACCAACCCCAGTGGTGGCTGGCAGAGGTGCAGAACGCAACAACAGGAGGTGCCTGCAAGGGACATGAGCATCAAGGACCAGGTGCAGAAGAGGAGCCCAAATCAGTGCCTCTGATCACTGCCAGGGGCTGATACAATGCAGCACAGCGTCCCAGAGCTGCCTCCTGTCTGGCTCACAGGCCAGGAAAAGGGAAGGACTGGAAAGCACAGGGAGCTGCACTGGGCAGCGAGGGAATTAAGAGCACCAAGAGGAAACAGCACAAGAGAGCTAGGGGAGGTGATGAGGTATGGGGAAGACCTAGGAGAGCTGCAGCCAAGGCTATGGCACCAACCTCACAAGAAGCCTGGTTCCTCTGCTGTGCTCCTGCAGTAGCCCTGTCTCACCCCACACTCCTTGGGCTACCGCTAGGGTTAGCTCCTAAGAGAGCCTGATGCCTGCTTCCTATCTCCAGTTCACTGGCTACCAAGGGCTCGGATGGAGAGCAGCCAACTGGAGCTCCTGATGGACCAACGCATCCACCTGGAGGTCCTCAGGTGGGGGACATGAAGCCCTCCCATGAGGAAGATGGAACAGATAAAGAACAGCAGCTTGTTGTGCTGCTTCTGCTGTTGATCTTGCTGGAATCAGCTGCCTGCCTCCTCCTTCCTCTGTTTTTTCCGTGCTTAGTTTGGAAAGTGGGTGCAAGCTCGTAGAGTGCTGGGGGTCCTTCTTCCTCCAGCTGCGGTGAGTGTCCCCAACTCCTCCCAGGTGGGGGCAGGTGTGGGTGCAGGCACCAATGTGTCTGTGTGTGCTCCTGGAGGCGTGGGCTGAGGTCGCCTGCAGTGGGCCTGAGCCATCTCCTGTGAGATGTCTGCGAGCTGGCAAGTGTTTCACACCCACATGGGCCTGACAAGGAAATGAAGAGGCAAATCCAAAACATTGCACCATGATGAGGGTGTTATTTTCTTTAGTTTGTTTTTCACTTCAAGAAAAAAAAACAGGCTTTTTTTGAGAGTCTGACTCATGCTTTTTGACCTCTGACATCGCTGCTGCTCCACATCTTGCTGTTTGGTTTGTTCTATAGGTAAAATCAAGTCGGCAAAGGTTCTCTTTTGTATTTGGCAGTTCTCAAAAATATGCTTTTATCTCACCACAAAAAAAAAAAAAAACTACTTAAGAAGCCTTTTTAATTTTTTCTTTCTTTTCCATGTGTTAATGTAATTATCAGATTTTTATCACCCCTGAAACATTCAGACCTACAAAACTGACCTGTAACAGTTACATAGCATGGAGTGAGCCCTAAAGGGTGAATGTTGAAATGTATTTAGATGCTGAAAACCTTTTGAGGTGCCTCTTGAGTTTGTTTATTTTCCAAAAGCAATTCAACAGGCAGAATACCTTATTCCTATTGAAATCCATGAGACTTAGTATCTTAAGAACTTTGTGCTCCTAAATACCATTTTGAAGCATTAATTTGCATATGTGGTTGAGGTTAGATCCCCAAGAAAGACAGAAGTCTCATGTTTGTTCAGCAGCTAAACGTTAAATATAAATAAATGGCAAAACTAAGCAAGAGTTTAAAAACATTACCTGTATCACAGGGTCTTGCAAAGCTAATCTCCTTCGAGCAAAATGAGGACTTCAGTTGTAGGAGCTCTGCTTACATAAAGGATTATCCCTATGATAGAAAGAAATAAAATGCATTACTAGAGCTTTAGATGGATAAAATATCAACGTAAACCAAACTGGCACAGACAGAGGCTAGGGCAGCTTGCTGCATGTAAGGAAATTGAGCTGCCATTCAAAGCATGACGTTGTGGTGATGCACAGCAGCTTAGAGGAAGCAAAAAAACACAGTTTCCCCCTGAAGTCAAGGGGGCAGGTTAAGTGGACCGATTCCAGAGCTTTTTGATGGTGAGGTTAACCCAGAGACATACACGTTCTTGTTGCAGTCAAATCTGGGTTGTGGGGAGATCTCAACTGGCAGTGGTGGAGCTTCTGGGAGGAGGGGGATATGCTGACAAGGAGCAAGCTTCTCTGGGCTAAGGGGGAACAGGTTCTGACCCACTCTGCCCAATTCAAAGTGGGCACTCAATGAGGTCTCTTATCTGTCCTGTGCTGTTTTCTCAGTTCCTGCCACTCTCAGCTTCTCTGTCTGCCCTGTGTCAAGGACTCATTGATGGCTCTTTTCTCCTCTTCTTCCTCTCAGGTTTTGTCCTAAATCCACAGCTACACAGGCTTTGCTTTTACTTACTATATATATATATAAATGAAAGTGGGGTGGGGAGAACTACTTTGGATTTTTTTTTCCAACCAATTTATCAAAAGTTACTTAAAACAAATGCCTTCAGATTGCTCATCAATCTAAAAACCCTGTGCTGGCACAATGCCATTAAAACTGCACTGCCTCTGCTCCTTTGCTTGCTTCCCTGCTGTCCTTTTAACTCTAGGTGTTATTGGTCCTGCTGACAGCTGCAGGATTGAGAAAAATACTCCTTGTAGATTCAAAGACCTGGTGCTGGTTATGCACATGCAGAAGTACACGAGCTAGAACAAGCGTTGCCACCAGGTGTCTCCCTTAACTTCCCTGTGACCTTTCTGCCTGGAGATGGATTAAGAGAAAAGTCTAGTACTAGTAGTTATTACTGTGTTTTGTATAATATCTAGCAAGTGTCAGCCAGGCCTAAAGCAACAGCAGGTATTGCAGGATACACTGTTGGGTTTTTTGGTTGGTTTATTTGACTGTGATCAGGGCATCCAACACAACTACCTAGGCTGTGAATTTAACTTCCTTTCACCTTGTAAGTCTGCTGGTTATATTGACACATAATAAAATGCGTGCAAATAAATTTACTTGCATGCCTCTGCTTCTGTCTGAGTGGCAGTTATGGATTTCTAGCTTTATATAGATTATGGTAAATAGAAATGAAACCTATAAAAAAAAAAAATGAAATCTATCATCTCTTTCCAACAAGAAAGAGCTGTAATGAAAAATGTTTTATCTGTAACAAAGGGATGCCTTGGGAGGCATTGAGAGAGGCTGTTCAAAGACAAGGTAACCCACAAGAACACGGAGTGAAATCCTTTACTGGGCTGTGTAGCTGAAGCTTTAGATGGTACCTGTCAAGAGAGAGGCTCAGTCTTCCAGCACTGCTTTCAAGAAAGGACTGACAGTTTGAACCTCTCAGTGTCTGCAGAAATTCAAAGATCGGCACTTTGAAGTTACTCTTGGATAAATGTGATTAAAGTGAAGAGAAAAAAAATGCTTCCTTAGCATCAGCAAAAGGTTTGGATGGGCTGATCACAAGGAAAAGCCCCATTAACCATCCTGCAGCCTAGCATGTGTTGTCTGCTGCTTGGGAAGGATTTAGGGGAGAAAAAAGAGGCATCCTCTTATTGCAAGGATGAGTTGTTCTCCTACAGACACTGACATAAATTCCTTTCTGTTCTTGGATAACTTGACATGATCCTGTTCAGTAATTCTGCCATTGTTGATTCAATTAGTCAAAAGAGATAACTTATAGTTATACTGATTTAACTTCCAATGTGAATCAAGGTCACCTTAACTCTGAATATAATTGTCTTTATGTGGGCTTAATGCACTTTAACTAATGCACTTTAGTTCAAGCACGTTAATTTACCCATACATCCTTGTACACCAAAAGAATAATTGTAAATCAAACCAAAGCATGAAGTTTTTTCAGTAACAGTTTCAGGGACTTCAAAGTGCAAACATTAAATAACTGAAAGTTCTTATCAGTTCCTTAAACCACGACCTGCCTGTTCTGCTGAGGAAGAGCAAGATCACGAAGCACAGTAACAAGCAGGTTCTAGCAGGGCTGCAGACATGAGATGTAGGTGGCACAGTGAAAACATCTGGGTTTGTTGTCACTTAATTGTAGCGCACTTAAAAACTACGGAGCTGGGCCCTTTTAGGATTTTACAGCAAGGCTGCTGTGTGCGAGTAACCTGCAGCACCCTGTGAGCAGCAGATGAAGCCTTCTGCCATCACTCAGCCTCAGTTTGGTAATCTACTGCGCTTGGAGTCATGTCAGACTGCAAACCGCTCTCATCGGTCCCTTACAGACGTTGCACTCAGATGCAAATTTTCTGTGAGCTAGAATGTGGTTTTTGTCACTGGCTTGGATTTCAGCTCGAGCAGGAACAACCTTCAGACTGCTGTCATTGTCTCATGGTAGCTTCTCTACTGAATTGGGTGCGAAGCTCCACATCTGTAACTCAGTGCTTAGATAACAGACAAGACACCACTTCTGCTAAATTGCTTCCAGTTTGGAAAGGGGATAGGGAAGTGTGGTGTTTAATAAGCCCACCACTGTCCGAAATGGTTCTTCTAACGGTTAGAGATTGAGAACAAGGAATCCTAGACTAGAAGCCTGTCTCTGCTGTCTGTCCTCAGTGACCCATACTTGTACCTGACAGAGCAATGCAGCTGTGAACATTGTAGGTGATGCTGGTACAACTGTGGCAGAGGCTAGAAAATCAGCTTTAAGCCCTCTAGGCAGCTTGGACATAAGCTGTGATTGCTGTACTGCAGAAGTGCAGCGTTTGATCATATTGGAGAGAGGAAAAGAGCTGAATTGCACTCCCTTCTCCAGGCAGAAATGGAGCAAATCTGTTTCTTAGGCTGACTGCAGCCATAACTGTTTGTGCCCTGAAGGACCTTGCAATAGCTGATCAGGGTATCACGGTTTTAAATAGTTAATCAAGTGCTTTTGGTTCCTCGGTTTGAAATCTGCTCCATGCATGCAGTGTCACTGATGGTGGGTTTTTATGGAGGGGGCAACTGATAACCAAATGGAGATAGCTGCAAGATTACATGCTTGAAAGCATGGATGCTGGTTCTGGTTTGGGTCTGTCTCTCACTGTTTTTGTTCTTGGTTCCCTTCTTTCACTTTGATGCTTTTTTTTTCACAGTCCTCAGTTTTTTTCTTTGCTTTTTTTTGAAGTGGTTTTGCAGTTATTGGGCTGGTGTCTTATTTTGTTGTTAAATTATCACATACCGCTTCACTTCTGAGTTATAAAAGTCTAGAATTTCTGTAAACAGCTAGTTTCATCTTGCATTTTGCAACTCAGTTCTATTAGGAAAAAAAAAAAAAAAAAAAAAAAAAAAAGACATTTTAAACCTGGCACCAATTCTGGAGTTTTTTTTTTTTTTAAAAAAAGCCAAATAATGAGATAGAGGGACTGTACCAAGAGAAACCATGTGAAACATCAGCACATGGGGTTGGTTGTTTGTTTTTAACACCAGGGATGAAGAGTGTCAGATATCTGTGACAGAAGGACTGTACGAGCTCTTCTTAGAGAAACCACTGGCAGGATTATTCCACGTTTCCATACGCAGTCATCTTTCAAAGACTGCAGGGGACTGGTGTTAAATCTTCTGCCTTTTGAGCATGGTGATGCAGGCTCCTGGAAAGGATGCTTTCTGTATGGCCAGCTGACATTACAGTTCTTTTGGGAGGCCTAATTACAATTCTGCCCTCTCTTACATCTCTTTATCTCCCTGAACAATTCAGTGGTCACTAGTGCTTGATACCCTTTAGGAACTTACTGGCAGTTTGTACATTGAAGTGGGAACGAAGTACAGAAAATGCTTGAAAACCCCAGGCATAACCAGTGGTCATGCACCTTCCCTAACATCTTCCTATTGTGCCCCAGGAGTTTTTCTTCCTATTTCTTGTCTCTTTGCCTTTTCTCTCCTGTCATTCTTGCACAACCACTGCCTCTGTTTCAGGTTACTGCAGGCCCCTAAATACAAAAATGGACCTGGTAGTGTGGGCAAGCAAAATAGAGGAGATCTTGCAGGAAGGCACCCAGCAGTGACCTACAGGGTTTAGGACCAGCAGCATATGGGGCAGTGACTCCCCTACGTTTTCTTTGCACCTCGGCTGCAGTAGCCAGAGGTGCCTGTGCTGCTGAGAGCTTCACCTCTCCCCTTCTGCTTGCGTCTCTGGGTACTTTTGCCTTGTCACAGCTCAATTCCTTGACTGCAAGGTGAGGAAGTTGTTTTAGTGCAGAGCAGATGCCAAACTGGTCAAAATGTTTTTTTTCATGTGTGGAAAGAAATGCCACCACCATGACCTGACGCAGGCATGAAGGAGGTGAATTCCCAGTAACACCAAGCATCTGCCTTCCCGTCCTGGCCAACGGGCAGCAGTGGCAACAGCGTGTCCCTGATACAAGCCTGCCTGCTGTGCAGATTGCTTCCTCTGCTGGGTGGATAAGAATCTGATAATAACCTCATAGTGAGATTATAATCATGAGATTTTTTTCTTTCAGGGCATCCCCTAAAACCACTCTAAGAACTCCTCTCGGTGATGAATCCCAGCTCGGTACTGCCCTTAATGTCAGGAATTTACTTACAATTTCACTTCTGCTATTTTGTTTGCTTGAAGAACTGTGTCAAAGCCCTCCCCAGAGTAAACCTACTGACTTCAACGCATGAACTTTCCCCGCATGCCTCGTGAACGTCAGTCAGCTCAGTAGCTTGAGAGCTGAGTGAGTTGTTTGGGCAGGAGGCAAAACACGAGGTGGGAGATCCCAGGTCTCTTGGTTTTGCGCTGCTGGGCACAGCAGAACAAACAGAGACGTCAAGGTCCCTTCTCAGCGTAAGAGGGATGTTATTGGGAAGTGGGCACTTGAGCAACATTCACCCTTAACTCACCAACTTCTGCCTGGGTGACCCTGGCTTCCTACAGCAATGGGGAGAAACTCTCCTGCTGCTTTAGGTCAGCAAAAGAACAGATCAACAGAGCAGGGGGAGCAAGCTGGTGTATTTTATTCAGTGCACCACGCTGTCTTTTGCTGTGGCAGAGTGTGGGGAAGAGGGCAACCAGCAGCTGGCAAGGGACCTATAGTACCCAAATTCCACCTGTAATGCATTGTTCGACTGGTATGCAAAACCTTCTAATGCTCAGCCTGGAGCTGGACTATAGCAGTGTTGGTTTGCTTACCTGGAACTGCCAGCAGTTCTTGCACAGCTCCGTGAGCCCGTACGTGAAATACGGCGTGGGTGATATCCTGGGCGGCCACGGGCAGAGCTGGGTGAAGCTGCATGCAGTCCCACCTGCTGAGCAATTCTGATGTCATCAAGTCAAGTTTTATTACAATTCAATTAAAAACAAATTAATGAAAAATACATCAAGGCTTTGAACTGCGGATGTAAAAACGTTGTGCTTTATGCTTTTTTCAGAATGAACTTTGAGTGCTGTAAAACCTTATGAGTTCTGCTTTCTAGTACCGTGCCCTTGTTACTCTGCACAGCCTGTGTGTGCCGGCCAGGCACCATGCTCTGTGAGGCACTGGGATCCTTTTGGTCTTGGGTTGTTCATACGATGTAGTTAGAGGAGAGGCAGCAAGGAGACCAATTTTATAACCAGGACGTAAGTGTGAAATACAGGAGCTACTATTTCGTGAGATTTCATTGCAGAAGGAGTTGCAATTTAATGTCATGTAAATTCAAGATGACGTTTCAATTCGGCTCAGCGAATTCAATGTTTCAGTTCATCTGGAACCAACCTGAAATGAAATCTCCTTCTGAGCTAATTTCCTGTGGAATTTATTGGGAACTTCTCTTTCTTTTCAGAAGTCATATTGATGAACGATCTCAGTGTAGTTCTAGTACTGTGACCTGGGTGACAAATTTTATTACTAATTTCCTTTTTTTTTTCCATCAGAGGTGACAATGGCAATCTAGATCCTAACATAAGACTGAGAACACCTAACTATCTTTTGATTTTGTTTTTTGTTTTTAAATAGTTGGTTGATCTTTACTGTAACAAATGTATCTTGGTGAGCAGATAGCACAGTGTGACTATCTGGGCATGGATGAGGGCCTGGCCCTGAGAATTATTACATTTGTTCAAGCAGAATCACATGTTTGTAAGAGATAGCTTATGGGGTGCACATATTAAAGGGCGTATGTCAGAAGCAGTCACAAAGGCATGAAATAGACTGCAAATATACCCAGTCAAATTAAGCAGAGCTTTAATAAATGCTTTGAGAACTCCCTAGGTACAAAACATGACTGTACAAGAAGATTCAGTGTCATAAAGACGTAGCAATTTGCTTATTTTAAAATTTTCCAGTTCTGTCTTAAAGGAAACAATTTACTTGAACTGGCTCTGGCAACACACAACTTAGCACGTACTAAAACTCTGAAGCTAATGCCTGGGAATATGCACAGAAAACAAACTGCAAGCCATCTGCCTGCCTCCTTCTTCTCATTGCATTTGACGCTGCGGATCTGGAGGCACGTTTGCTAAGACAGCCTGGTTCCCATCTCGTGCAGCTGTGTAAGTAGAGTAAATCTAGATGATCGTCTCTATCTTTACACAACCAGCACTCCCACAGACAGCACTTGTGACTGTTTAAAGGCTTTACACCCACCATTTCTTAGTATTCTGCCTGTACCTGAGAGAAGTCTTTCATCTCTCATCCTTCTTGGCGGAAGTGGTTAGAAGATATAACTCTCAAAGGCAGCGTACCTGCTTGGATAACTGATGAACAAAAGGAAAATAGAGCAATAAATAGTTACAGAGATGTGAAATGCACCTGCCTACAGAGATAAGTCAAAAGCAAGCATATTGAAAAGCCAGTGATGCATGCTTAGACAGAGCTAAGGAAAGTGCAGGTCACCTTCTGTGAAGCCAAATAAATGTTGATGGTCTTCAGGTACCTGACCTTGGGGGAACCTGTGGGGACCCAGCATCCTGCATGGTGTGGAGGGCACATTGAGGACCCCAGAACGGAATCGGGACCCTGGTGGCACTGGCTTCCTAAGAGGGAAACAGTGAGATGGTATTTAAGTGAAAGCTGGCCTGGCACAGTGTTTTAGGGGGACTGAACTGCAGAAGGATGTCTGGGTATGTTCAGAGACCACCCACAGGATCAATGACTTCAGATACGTTTAATTGGGGATTGAAAGCTGGGAAGTGACAGGTTCTGCTTCAAGTTGAAGTAGTTAGTTAAAGGCACGGCAGCAAGTGATTAGTAGTTTTAGGAGCAGATTCTTACATTTTTATGTACTCAGATTCTAATCTAGTCCTGTTTCAGCTGTGATTAACCATCACATTATTTTAACATACATCCCACAGTATTTTAAACACAACCTTCAGATCTTGCAGTGCTTAACTATGCTGGAGAAAATCAAATCAGCTCTCCTTAGCACCACATAGTGTTTGCTTTTCTCAAGAGCCACAGACTGCCAGACTTTCAGGGGTCATGGCGTTTTAACATTTAGGAGAAGAATCCTTCACAAAACAATTCCAGCCTGGATGCTGGCTTAGGGTACTTGCAGAGAGCACGATTCTGCCGTGGGAAGTTATATGAGCAGTAACGCTGAAGTGCTGGTGTTGATGTAACCAATCAGTGCACCTAATGCAACTCATCTGCTTCTTGTAATACAAATCCCATATAATGATCAGATTATTTGGTAAGACACTGATTAGATTATCTTGGAAAGCACAGGCATTCACAAGAGCCACACTGGCTGCCCAGCACAGATGCATCTTATGATAGCTACCCAATTACACAATTATTTGTCTGATGCAGGGTAAACATTATCTCTAGATCAGTCAAGAGGTAATGTAGGTACAATAGGGTTTCTTTTTTCTTCTTTTCTGGTTATGCTTCTACCTGTTAGAAGAATCAGTTCCAAGAACAGGCATCCACCTTAGACAGCCACAAACCCAAAGCCACTGATTTAATACTGAAGCTGATCCGTTTATGAAGAGGAATAGACAAATTTAGACATCCCCCTGCCAAGGCAAGGGACCAGAACTGCCAGAGCTGCAGGTCCTCCCAGGGCTGTACACTGAGGTCTGAAACTTCGGCAGTAACGTGATGCTGGGGAAGGCACAGGACCACAAATGTGCAAAACCTTTTTGAGGAAGATGGTGTGTGCTGATACTTAGCAGATGGTAGCACAAAAACACCAAAAAGCAGAAAGAGGTGGGGAAGTCCACTTGCTCGGGAGCTGTTGATTGTCTAGAAAGGGTGCTGCAAGCATGTGAGATACGGGAAAAGGGACGCCTGCTGCTGGCAGTCCTGCACACTGAGATCTGTTACATGGCAGGTGGGCACCTTGCATAGGGTCTAGCAGAAAAGATGGAAACTTCCCCCTTTCCTACAGCATCAAGCTCTGACAGATGAAACAGGATCTATGGTGGGGAGAGAACAAGAAAGGAGACTCTTTCCTCTTGTCCGCTTACCACAAATTCTCATATTCAAATATAAAAGCATAGTCTGCTTCATGTTGAGTTCTCAGTAAAAAAAAAGTGCGCACGTGTGCACAAGCATGTGTGTGCACGAGCACGTGTGTGCTGGTGTGTGTGTGCACAGCCCTCAGCTGGAGGCACTGAGGAAGCACCTGAGCACATCGAGTGTCTGAAGGGAGCACAACTTTCCTCTGCTGGTGAGAGCCCAAGGAGAAGGAGGAGGGTCTTCTGAATGTCAGTGACAGCAGGGCACGTCACTAGCTTCTTGCAGAGCCGCAGGAAGTATAAAAGGCAGAGCTTCCCAAAGAGGGTCTCTGGCAGGAGCTGCTGCACGCCGAGGCTGCGCTGGGACGTACGATGCTCTCACTAACCTTGTGACTTCGTTTTTGTTTGAAACAAGACCATGGACAGTGGTGAGTACCCCTTCTGGCTTTGCCTTTGGTCTTAGTAATAAGGACAATGCCCGAATTCATGCGCTATGACACGGGGATGGAGCACTTTTAACAGAGTAATTAATACAAAAAGTTTTATTCTTCCTCGCGTGTACTATGAACAAAAAAAAAATCTACTCAAAACTATCTTTTCCACAGGCTCAGCAAACTCAAGTCAATTACTTCAGAAACATTAAAAAACAAAACAAAAAAAAAATAGCTTGGAGGGAATTTCAAGTGGGCTAATCTGACCCAAAGCAAGTGAGCTCTTCTCATATCATTCCTATCTTTTTTCATGTTCCTTTAAAAAAAAAAAAAAAAGCCATCTCCTTGGCAATATTTTAATTCCATGAAAAAATCAAGGGATTGAGAGTTTTATTCCTGGCTAAACTTGTCTAATCTTAGGCAAACTGTCTATAAATGAGTATCTTCACTGCAGCCACAGAACTGCTGCAAAAGCTGTGGCTTTGCTGGAGCAGCCCTGAGCTGGGGTCTGCATCCCAACGGAGTGCTCCATCACCAAGCACACAGAGCAAAGCATCAGCTCTTTGGCACATGCCATCCCCATTAGCCCAGGAGGCACAAGACTCATTTCTGTCTCTTGCAGAAAGTTTCAAACTGGTTGTTATTTGTTATTGTCACTTCACATCCAGTGCTCCGCAGGCACCAACTTCACAGAGCGTGAGTGGGTGGTGGGAGGCAAACACGCCGTGGGTCAGAGATGTGGAGATGAGATACAAGCTCTTTTCTTTAAGATTCTATGACTTATTCCTTTTTTTTTTGGCTTTCATATGCAAACACTAATTCCAGGGTGAATGAGGGAGGTGCAGGGAAGAGGGACAAATGTAATAATACCTCATGAGGGTGCATTAAACCAGATTAACCAAAAGGGGTTTGTAACACAACTCATACCTCCCTGTGCCAGGCAACGTGGTCAGAGTTGTAATAAGGATGGTGAGAGGGATGGGATGGTTCGGGAGGGGTCTGCCTTTCTTCTGGGGTATTTTCAAATCAAAGCTTTGAATTAATTGGAATGTGAGAGTATTTCCTACGCATTTCAATACTGCAGCAAGCAGTATGAAGGCAGGTGCAGATGTCGTGTGTCAAGCATTGTAGGCACAACTAGACAGCCTGTGAATGCTGAGATTTGAGTGCCCAATTCCCCGCATGTGCCTTAGGCTGTAGCACAAGAGTAAGGAGTATTGGACTCCCCATTTTTTGAAGAAGTTGAGATGCAGAACTTTAACTCATGCAGTAACATGGAGAAAGCTAGCCTCGTACAGTCAGGGAAAATAACCACTTCTGGTATCTTTGTCCAGTGTTTTGCCCCCCAAACTATTCCTCATCTTCCAGGCAGGGCTTTCTCCTCATGGGAGGTCTGCAGTGATCTCTGGATTAAGCAGTTTCCACTTGCAGTATCCAAATGTAAAGCAACAAACAGTGCAGCTGGAGCTAAACCCGTGTTGAGTTAGGAAGGGGAGCTCAGGTCTCTCAGCCTGGGAGGTGACAGTGACAAAAAGCAGCTGGTGGGTGCAGTATGCTCCTGCTTGGTGCAAAACAGGGGTACTGGACACCACAGGATCCACGAGGCAGGAGCAGGGAATGGGCAGAGGGAGTCTCCTCATGGATGCATCTTTAGAGCTTCTAGCAATCAGTGGTTTAGGAAATTCCTGAGCCAGAGGCTGCATACAAACCAACGTGTCATAACCCAATTGGAGCTGTTGGCCATAAATCACTCTTTGTGATCTCATTTAAACTTTTGGCCCCTGTTAACACCATGAAGTTGTGTTGTAGGTCTCCTGTTTAACGGGGGACAGCTGTTAGTCCAGCCTTAGTTAAATGGTAAAGGCATGACAGAAAAAAAAGAGAAAGAACAAGTGAGAACCTGATAAGAGTATGGCAATTTTCATGCTTCAGGTTCTCTGTCCTACTATTGTGTTTCAAAGGGATAGTCCTAAAGAAATATTTATCAGCATTGGAATAGGAACATCAGTGCTGTTAGACAGTTGTATAGGAAAGAAGATTGGTTCATCTGATGGCTTTTTAAAATTCGCTTATCTCTGTTTATCTTGCCTTTTGATTCACAATTTCCTAAAGGAGGTGGAGACAGATAACCAACTTCTCCAACACAAATGTATGAATGTAGAAAATAGAAGTAGTTCTGTTACCCTCATTTCAGCAGTGAAAATGCTCATCTTTCCTTTGTCAGTTGTGAGAAACACAGGGGAAAGGAGGGGGAAACAGGCACTGAGCTGTTAACTGCCAAAGTCATAATATTAGTTAAGTATGATTAAATCTTCTCAGAAATATCCGGTTCTTTCCCCAAAAGCCTACCGTACTGATAGTGAAGAGGCACCAGAAACTGGCGTATGGGTACAGCTATCAATAGTTACTCACTGCCTACACATGTGCTAAGATACTCAGAGACTGATTACTTTGCAGTCTTGGCCAACGTAATAAATAAATAAATAAGCAGAGTAGGTTTGCTCAGCTTTGTAGTACTCACAAAAGCATTTCTGACTCTTGCTTTTCACTTTGCACATCCCTCAGCATCAACAGAGGTGAGCAGCTGCTTCCCCACAGTTAGAGCCGAATCTGTTCGGGAAAGGCTGGCCTGCAGAACAAGAGGGAGTCCCTTGTGCAGAAGGAGCCCCAGTGATTCCCTCTGCAGGATTGCTTGTCCAGTTTAAAGCATCCTACTTGGTTGTGTTTCTGTTCCTCCTTCCACCTCTGGGGAGACTTTCTACCAAATCCTTCTTGCTGTCAGTTCTTCTGCTGCTACTTAGCAATCATTCCCCTTTTTTTCCTAATTCCATGCCTGAATCTCTAATTCTGGGCATATCTCTGGGGATTTGCTGCTACTACTGCTTATTTTATCTTGCCTAAGATTGGCTCCTGATGCTGAAGGAGATTCAGATAAACCACATGGGATTCATCTGTCCAAACCTACAAGCTAACTCTTCTGCCACAGCACGAAATGAACCGCACCACGACTGCCTTAAAAGCATTTTCATTCCCTTTGCTATCAAGGGAGCCTAAGCAATTAAGCAGATGCTGATGGCTAGAAGAAAGTAAGATGAATCCCAGTCCTTGTGCTTACTCCATGGACCAAGATTTCCAAATCTGAGCTGCTGCTGCCTGATCTCTCCAAACACTGCCATCAGCAGCTGCATGTCTACGATGAGCGAAGAGGTGCAGACACAGGGCAGTTTTAAGCAGCTTTCAAAACTGCTGCCACCTCTCATAGGAGTGAGCTGGTGGAAGTCATCTCCTCACCATCCATCTGATAAAAGCTGTGCTGGGATATTCCCAGAGGGCAGAACCCCTTCCCTCTTTCTCTTGCACTAAGCAGTTCTCCTTTTCACCGTGTTTTCCCAGGAAGGGAGCGTGCTTTTGAGAAGTGCAGCAAAGCAGTGCACCGCCAAGGCTGGGGGCTTACTCAGGGCTTCACAGCATGCGTTGACTCATTAACTGTAATTTTTTTGTTGTTGTCTTTTTGTAAGTAAGGTTGTTAGTTCAACTGTTTGCGGGGACTTTTGAGAGGGTTTTTTCTTAATATTTTGAGGAACGAAACTTTACAGAAATACCCGCAGCCGAGAACTGCCAGAGGCAAGAAAAAGTAAAGCTACTTAAAATTGCCCATTTAACGCCAAAGCGGGTCTCGTTTCCTCTCTGCAACCCGTTTGCTTCTGCTCCCCTCTCCCTTCCCCCACCACTCCGGACTCCTAAGAGCACTGCAGCAAAAAGTGAGTTTCGTCCAGTTGACCTGAAACCAGTGACTCAGGGACCCGCTCGACAAAGTAGTGCGGGAGACCACGAGGCTGAACTGCATCACCAGTTGTGCCTCTGCAAATGCGTAAGCTGAGGTGGGGGGAACAGAAAGAGAGGAAGGAACGGTGCAAGCTCTTTTTATATTGAAAATAGTTTGACATTTAAGATACCTAAAACAGCAACCGAGGGAAAAAAAAGATTGTGAAGTTCTTCAAAGGAATGATACTTAGCTGAACTGTTTCAGAATCGTCAGTTGAGTCACTTTGTTATCAGTCCCGTTTCGTTAGGCACTTCAAAGCATGCTTAAAAAACACCTCACTGCTGCTAGGCATTCAGGATTTTTCAGTTTAAGCTGGGGCTGGACTGACCCTGGGAGGCGAAGGGAGATGCAGAAGAAAAGGGTATTATTGCACTTAGAGGGCGAGAGCCTGGGGATGGCTGTGCTGGTGCATCAGCCTGGCACTAGGAGGCACCGTGGTTGTGCTTTTTGGGTGGAATAACTGAGCAGAGAACAATTTAAGTTGGTGTCCTTCCCGTGGGGACTCAGTGTGGCTCTCCTCTGCCTCCCCTTTATACAAATTCTTGGAAGTTAACTATCTTTGAGGCCTCAGCCGCTGACAAATGGGGTTGACAGTGGCCAGTAGGGCTTACAATCAGTAAACACAGGCAGGCATAAACACAGTCTGCAGGAGTCCTTAGAAAACCAGGCTAATAAGACTCTGGGACAGATCTCAGGCTCCAACAGGGTTTTTTTTTGCAGGGGTCAGGGACCCCATGCCAGTGTCCCAGGCAGGGTAGGCAACTACATCTTAGGCTTGCTTTAACGTGCTGGGTAAAATTAAGTGGTTTGGGTTTTTGGTGCATTTCCTGTGTGTGATATGCAAAGTTCAATAAGCATCTTTAAGGGAGAGATGGCTATATCAGGTGCTCACTGAAGCTCTTCCTGCAGTCTGGGACTGGTCAGACCGCAAGACATTGGACAGGAACTACACAGACAGAAGCATTTAGCCAGGCCTCCTCCTTTCCCCTCAAGCCTAATTAATCTTGGCCAAGCTACCTTGACACACTCTCCTCCTGCACTGATGAGGCACTTCTACGTGTTTCAGATTCCCCCAGGAGGATTCAAAGGTGAAGAGTCTAGTAACAGAACTAAGCACCCAGGAGCACGAGGATAAATGAGGAATTTACGAGGTGGGGAGGAGGATGACAAGGCACAAAATTCTACCAGGCCTAGTGGGAAGCTCACATACAGGCCCCAGGGAATGAGAAATATGAGTTTCGTACAGGCCCTAGGGAATGAAAAATACGAGTTTTTGCACATTTCATCCATGCTTTGCCACTCATGTGTAATTAAGCATCTGCAATCACAGATATTGATGTAACTACTGCTGTTCTTATGATGCTATTATGGTGGGCAATTACCTGAACTAGTGAAATTCATTCTCCTGGTCCAGTTCAGTACCTCAACAGGAGACTGGCAGAGCAGGAGAGGGTGCGAAGGAGCTCTGCAAAGAAACAGCAGGCAGCAAGCCAGAACAGAGCTGCGTACAACAGGCTGCTGAACACCAGAAGGGCAAAGGATTCAGTGAAATTTATGAACAAACATCTTATCTGTAGGAGGAAGGTGTGCTCATTAGAGGAAACAGGCAGCCAAAAGCCAAAGGGATCTCCTGCCCCTGCCCCAGCCTTGCTCAGCATTCCTGGACCACGTAATCTGTGGGGAAGCAGGGGGCTGCTGTGCGGGGAACTAGCTGGTGCCGAGAGGGCATCTTAGCATGAGCAGCACAGAGTCACAGAACACCCTGACTTGGAATGGACCCACCAGGATCACCGGGTCCAGCTCCTGGCTCCACCCAGGACCACCCAAAAAACAAACCGTGTTTCTGAGCACTGACCAAACGCCTCTTGAGCTCCATCAGGCTCGGTGGTGCTGCGACCACTTTTTTGGGGGGAATCACAAGCACAATGCTCAAAACAGGAGATGCCAACTCTCCTCAAGGAAGGACACGTTCTGCTCAGGCCAGAGCAGGCAGTGGGGGCTTTCTCACAGCTGCCAGATCACCTTCTAGCTTGGGCAACTTTCAGTCACAACTGCCTGGGGTAGATGCTGGCATGTGCTTTAAATAGAAAGAAGAGAAAGCTTTCACTGGCCTCTCCATCTCTGCTAACCACAGCAGGAAGAGCTGTTTGTCTGAGATTGCTCTCACTAATATCACATCTGGCTCTGAATTTAATTTTTTCCCCCAGCTGTCAGCGTGCTGTGTCTCCACATCCAAAGGCAGCACAAGCCAGCTCTGACATTTCGAAAAGCAATAAATTTCAGCCAGCTTCAGCTATGTATATCCTGCAGGGAGCCGAGCTTTCCTGTTCTGCAGTCCGGTCACCTCTCTGTCAGGGAACAGCTGGGCCAAATTTATTGCACTCACAGCTGTATGTTTTTGCACGTGTGTTGGGTATGCTACACCCTCAGCTCTGATGGCAGCACAGGAGACTGGCTGCTGATCGTGCCTAGCAAAAGCATGAAGCTGGAGGGGGAGGGAACGACAATTGATTGAGGAAAAAAAGTCTAAAATACAAATTGTTACACTACGTGCGAGTTAACTGTCTTCTGTTATCAGCCTTTACAGATGAGACTGGAGGGGCCGGATTTCAGAGACTTAATCTATGCTTGACAGTGACTTGTTACATGACCCTGGGCTATCCTGTTAGCATCTTCATCGCTTTTTTGTTTATGCAGCTGTGGAGAGCTTTGCAGGGTTGACAATACAGAAGTCAAGTATGCTACCACTGCTTTTTCAAAACAAGCATCGTGTGGAAATCCCTACTTAAGTGCTGATACTAACACAGTGTCTCCTTCTTCTATAGGTAAACAGTTAAAGGTCACCCTTGTTTTCAGCCTTCCTCTAATTTTTCAGGTAAGATGTTGAAAACAACGTGGTTGAAATCCAGCCGCGTTTGTGTTGTGGGTAAAGAGAGATCTCGAAAACTTTGACACGCAAAACAGCAGCCACCCACAGCCTGGAGAGATCCGTAGGGGACAGGGCTGCTCGTGATCAGAGCCCAGCACATTTGGAGGCGGGCGGTGAGAAAGCAGAGAGCATTGCTAAAGCATGAAGAAAAACAAACAAAAGAAATGCAAACAAAGAGCGAACGGAGACAACTGCATAGACCAATTCTAAGGTGGTGTTTTCTGTTAGAACCAGCTTCCATTATAGCAACAAAGTGAGCATTTTCAGGAAAGATAAAAATATCACATGAAGAGCACTTGTGAAAAGCCAGCCTGGTGCTCTTTAGAAGTACCTGCTCACAGTGCTGGGCTGTACCTGCTCTAAGTACTGAAGAGCTGACATGCCCAAGGAGGAAGAGTGCAGCTGCCCTGAACCTGACATTCACCTTCTGCCTGTTCCTGCTCAGAGTAAATCTGAAGCAGGAAGAAGCCCAAGCAGCGAGTTCTGCTGTGACCTGCTCCTGAACCACAGGCCTGGCCCCCAGCACTCACGCTCCTGCAACCACAGGGGCAGCCTCAACCACGCCATGGTCCCCCGCTTGGGCTCTCGGAGAGGCTCAGCAAGGCAGGGAGGGTTTTGCAGCCTGCATCTTTTCCCTTTCACTTCTGGTGGCATGCCTCCAGATAGCACGCAGGATGTGGTAAAAGCCAAGCCTACCTGAGATGGAGAGTGTGCTGAGATATTCGGTGATAACATGCAGAGGTATCCAGGGGAAACCTTTCATCTCTCTCTGCAATGGAGAGAAGGTACTGGAGACTAATAAGTCTCAAAAAAAGCAGGGCACAGATACCACAAGCTCAGTCTGCCCTGTAGATTATGTGAGTGTAGGAAGATGAAACGAGAATAATCAGAGCTTAAATCAGGGGCAGGGGCCTGTGAATGAGACACCAGCAACTCGTCCGTGTCAGCACGGTAACAATTTCCTGCTTCACTCGCCGTGTTTCCTCACAGTTTCATTGACACCTCTATTAATTTAGCAGAAAAAAAAAGAAAAAAAAAAAAAAACAGCCAAGGGAGGCTCCGGCTTTGTCTTCCCACAGAGCCCTTTGTTCACAGCACTGGGTTAGCTATTTTGCAGGCTCACCCCTAGCTGGGAGGGAGGGAGGAGAAGGCAGGAGGACAAGGAAGCCCATGAGAACACCGGTGCTCACGGTGCCAGGTTGCTGCTGGTTACAAAACCAACAGTTGCACCCCTCTCGTAGCACTTTCACAAGTGAGAAGTGTGTGCGAGCACCAGGAGTACCTCAGATGGGGAAGGGCAGTGAAACTGAACTTAGAGAACGCCTAACGAGTAGGTAGACTCGGTCTAGAGGTAATTTTGTCCCTGTTGAGAGAAGAACACCAAAGGATGTGTTCTTTTTCCGATTTTACCTGTCAACCATGTACATACAGCTGTATTTGGGTCCCAAAACATTCTGGAAAACAGCCATGCGTTTGAATGTTCTCAGGTGTTGTTTTGGTTGAGCGCTAACATTTCTCATTGAATTCCCATAACGAGCCCCCAGAAAACCCCAACCCCTACATATTTATCGAGAAAACTCTCAGCCACGAGACCCTGCCATTCACCAAGGGAACTCCCTGGGGCTTCTCTGCTGGCCATGACTGGGCACTTCTGCTGCTTTATTGACCAGCATCAGGCCCAGACACCACCAGCAGCGGGGCGGCAGCCGTGCACCCACAGTACCTGTCTCAATGCGTCTTTTTCCCCCCATTTCTCTGTTCTAGTTCTGTTCTGGGAACAACGTCACCGATGACTATGACTCCAACACCACCATCGACTACACCATGTTTGAGACCGTGTGTGAGAAGGAAGAAGTCCGTAACTTCCGCGCTGCCTTCCTCCCAGCCATGTACTCCCTCATCTGCTTCACGGGGCTGCTGGGCAATGGGCTGGTCATGGTCACCTACATCTACTTCAAGAGGCTGAAGACCATGACGGACATCTACCTGCTGAACCTGGCCCTGGCAGACATCCTCTTCCTGCTCACCCTCCCGTTTTGGGCCACAAGTGCAGCCACGTACTGGTGTTTTGGGGAATCTGCCTGCAAAGCGGTCTATTGCATCTGCAAAATGAGTTTCTTCAGCGGGATGCTGCTCCTCCTGTCCATCAGCATCGACAGGTACTTTGCCATTGTTCAGGCTGCCTCAGCCCACCGCTTCCGTCCCCAGATGATATTCATTAGCAAGATCACATGCGTTGTCATCTGGCTCCTGGCCTTCATCCTCTCAATCCCCGAGCTGGTTCACAGCGGTGTGAATAACCCGGACAACCATCCCCGCTGCTCTATCATTGCTAACGACCTGCAGACTTTCAACACTGGCATCAAAGTATCCCAAATGGTCTTTGGCTTCTTATTTCCCCTGGTGGTCATGTCTGTCTGCTACCTCATCATTATCAAAACATTACTCCAGGCCCGCAACTTTGAGAAGAACAAAGCCATCAAGGTGATCATTGCCGTGGTAATCGTCTTCATCGTCTTCCAGCTGCCCTACAACAGCGTCATGCTGGCCAAGACCATCTCAGCCTTCAACCACACCACCTCATGTGAGGAGAGCAAGAAGCTCGACATGGCAGATGACGTGACCTACACGCTGGCCTGCTTCCGATGCTGCCTCAATCCCTTCCTCTACGCCTTCATCGGCGTCAAGTTCCGCAATGACCTCTTCAAGCTTCTCAAGGAGCTGGGCTGCCTGAGCCAGAAGCGCCTTTGGCAGCTGTCTGCCTGCCGTGAGAGCAAGAGGTTTTCCTTCGCCATGGAGACAGAGACAACTACCACCTTCTCCCCATAAGGAGAGCTCCAAGGGAGGCTTTAACCAAGCTGAAGGCTGGCGTGGTTTTGTACACTGCTTCTATTTTGAATTACTGATAGAGGAAGACCTGCCACTACTTTAAGAAAGGCAGCTGTAAGAGGAAAACCAAGGAACCTCCCCATATTCCCCTCAGTAATCATTGCTATCCAGTACTCCTGTGGATGGAGAGACTTTGATAAAGCTATGACTAATAGTAAAGCAAGGGGAAGGGAGACCAGTGAGTTTTGAATTTAACATGCCATTTCACCTTTATTTTTTAGTCTTTCCTAGTCTAAATCAGAAATGCTCAAAATAGAACGTTTTCCTTAAAAGCAACGAATAGCAAGAGACAGACACATGCAACAGAACTGCTTGTTTTAGAGATGAACTTCCAAGAGCACTGTCCTTGCTTTGAACGTTGCATTTAGTAAGACCATCTTTTACTCTCCATAAATACAAAAATGATGCCTGTTGCACTGATTCAGCACTCGAGACAAAACAGTACCAACGGGACTCAGCCTCCAAGCGTAACACAATATGCAATATAAGCTGTGAAGTGTCCTAGCATGCAACCCTCAGCCCTGCCTTCCCTATGAAAAGTGAGAAATTTGCTTAACTAATACCCAGTCCGTATTTGGTATGATATGCATAATTTCAATAGCTATGCATATGACTGTGGCCTCTCAGGTTTGTCAGGAAAAGAACAGCCACTTCACTTTTGCTCATAGCAATGATATCTGGTGTTTCACCTACAAGGAGGGTGCATCCTAAGGAGCACAAGTTATTGCATCCCAACATGGACTTGTATTCTTTAGAAAAGCTGCTTCACTTTAGCAATAAAGCCTCCTTCAGCTTCTGAAAAGACATCCGCCTGCACAAGGGCTGACGCAGGGGTAACTAGCAAAGTTTAGATTCAAACTTCTTGCACAAAGACAATTAACAAGAGCCAAATAACTGGTGCCTCCCCAACCACCAACGGTACAAACCTAAACTAAGAAACATACACTTCTGCACCAATCCAGACAGGTACTCAAAACATCATTTTTTACCACCTAGCCATTCAGCCCATCCAAATGTCATCGTTACTACTGACATGATGAGCAAGTCTTTACTCACATGGGTGATATTAAAGCATGTGTTTTGGCAGACTGGTGCGGGAATGCTCAGCATTTTACAGATTCTAGCCCAGGACAAGTTTGTATCTGCTTCTTAAGGCAAGACTTAAATTCAGGGTACAGTTGTGCCCATGGTCCAACCTCTGCTATTTGCCAGTATCTGAAGCTCACTTCTATCTAGCTTTATCAGCTCCTGTGGACGCAGTCTGCTGATTTTCACATACGTGTGGGGGCTTTCTGTGCTGTTGCTTGCTGACCTCAAGAGATAAAAAACACAAATGTGGGTTTTCTTCTCCCTTCCCAACCAGTGTGTCTTTCTAGAAGGACTTTTGCAGCTGTCTTTTTATAAGTCAGATACGTATTTCACTTATAAGCTACTGAAAATGTGTTTTGCATTCATACTGTCACTTCTAATAAAGAAGCCATTCACTGCAGTTTGATTTAATGCAAAGGACAGTCACAGAGTTGAAGATTACTGCCAGGGTCATGTACTTGAAAGGAACATGGCAGCTGAACAACAGATTATTGTCATGTAAAACAAGACCTTGAAAAGAAACCCTGAATGTCACGCCAGTTGATGCATTTACTAGAAGAATGAAGATTCCTACCAACAGACTAATGCCCTGGGAACTGCTGTTACAGGACATCTGAATGTCAACTGGGGAGGAGTTGCTGCAATTGTTTGTGCATCTGTTACTGACTAGCACGCTCTAATCCCCATGGCACACAGCTCTCCCCAGAGCCAGACATCAATGGCAAAAGGTCTTGGCCATGAACTGCTCTTGGTACTGGGCAGGAACCTAACTCAGTGGACATACCGTGCCCACCTTCCAGAGCAGCAGTTGAACAGCTTTGATTTGGGGAACCTGTAAGGCACATTCAAGTGGACATACAGAGCCATGCAGAGCAAAATATATGCCTGCTAAACAGACACACTTCTTTCAATGCAACTCATGGAACCATTAGGAGACATGCAGGGAACTTTCTGGATCATCGGTCAAAAACCAGAGATTTTGTTCTAGAGAAACGAGAACAAAAATCAGCCTTCAAAGAGAGAATCCAATTAGCTGGTTTTGAGATAATGCTGCCACTTATACAGCTGTCTGCCAATCATTAAATAAATTCTCCTTCCTAAACCCCTTGGCTCAGGGGTGTGGGATTTTGCCATGAGCTCAGATTCATTCTGCTCTGAGTTACCTATGTTGAGAGACAATCCCATCCAGTTGTTTCAAGCATTTTCTTTTATAATGGCCATGTAATACATATGGTAAGTGCTGCTTCTCTGTCACATAAAAGGGGAGGGTTAAGACTGACACACTGAATAGTCATTTGTTCTTGTTTTTCCCCTATGGTCCTTGCACAGACAAGGTGCTTGGCTAGTAAGAAATCTGCCAGAGTAAGGAATACCTATAATAGAGAGTCTTTTTAGTTTTCTTCATCAGTAACAGTATACTCTTGATGTGTGTTCATACATGTAAAGCTGCTTTTTATAAAAAAAGTTAAATATGTACATGAATGTACCCTGAAAATACACTGCTTTAACCGAACCTTTTTATAAAAAATACACTCACCTAAATTATTCTAGCAAGGAAAACTGCTCCAACAGAAAATGCAATTGTACCGTCTCCTGTTTAATAAAAGCCATTCCCCTTCTACAAGCTGAGAATTTTCTCCGTTTTTGTCAACCAGATGTATTCTAAATAGGAAAACATGCAGCTGCCTTTATAAGAATGAGAAACTAAAGCAGCATCTGGGACAGCTGCATCTCGTGCCTCCTCAACAAGACAGCAGTGACTTCAGAGTGCATGGCTCATCTTCAAGTTTAACAGGCAGAATAAGTCTGCCACTTGATGAAACATATTAACCTTGACCTAAGTTCCTAACTTGAGATTCTCTACTTACATCTGAAAACTGACTGTATTTTGCTACTTGTGGAAAATAAATTATAACGACTTTAAAAATACCTTTGGTTTTTCCCTTGTATTTCCTGCACAGGATGTATCTTGTGTGTATCGTAAGAGTTCATATCATATCCTTCTGATTGATCATGCTAGCTTCAAAACAGTACTGCCCTACAGAAAAAAAAGTGTGAAACATTCTAATTTTAAAAAATTTTGGTTTTCCTAATTATACAGTACCAAGTCACCAACAGATTTAGTAGTGGTGTTTGTCTTTATTTTTACTCTCAACTTAATTGCCTTAACACTGCCCCAGTACTGGATATACCTGATGTCTACATGCATGATAAGCTCTCAAAATCTAACATTTTACCATTCACTTTTAATTTAAAAGGTCAGCAATGAAAACACCACGTTATTGTGCAAATTGCTCACAGGGAGAGGCAGTAACCACAGGTTAAAAACCTACGTACACAGGCATAGTAGCAACTGACTCATTAGTTGAGATGAGCTGCCCATCTAACCCATCTCCGCATCCCAAACCGGCCGATGCTGCATGATTCATGCACACAGACCGTTTCTTCCTGACCTCCCCGGTTGATATAGCCCCCAAGGTACACAGGGATGGTCATTATCCTTTACAAAACTGTCTTGTAACTGCAACCATGGAATTAAAGAGAACAGAAAACGAACCTCAGAGAAAACCAGAAGATGTGACAAACGTCTAGCTTAACGTTTGAGTGCCAAAAGCAAGGATCATTTCTGCTCTCACTACACAATGCACGTCTCTCACAGTTTCTCACTAGAGAGACAGCGTTAGCCTAGTTTCAGCATCTAGTCCAGAGGTTCAAGTAGTGATAAGAAGCATCTCAAGACCACTGCACCGCAATACATATAGATAACAAGCCTAAACCCAAGGCTCCTTAAATAAACATCAGGTCTCGCTCACCACAATTAGGTCAGAAGACTCCACTGCTCTGGAATCCAGGGAACTCATCTGCACGAGAGACACAGCCTGCTGAACCAGACCACACAAACCATGAAACAGGGCTGGAGTTTTGAGCACGCTGCTGCACTTACAGCATGTCCCCAACAACTCCCTACGCTTCTCAAAAGCAACTGGAATTCAAACTTTTAAACAGGAAAGTTCCTGAGTTTTAAGAAATCAGATTACAGCTTACAACCCTGATTTAAACTAGGAAAACCCAGCCCACCAGGCAAGCAACCAACATCACACCTTACACCATAAACGTCCCAGCCAAACCAGGCAGAATCTGTTCTGCACAGAAAAAGTACGTTTCCAGGATGGATTTAACCCATTTCAGTAACTTTCACCAGCAAGACAGAAACTCTTCACTGGGGGACTAGGACCAACCTCAGTCTGAAATCTTTACAAAGTCAATTAAAAAAGCCTTGTTACAGAAGGGGGCCACGGTCTGCAATAACCTAGCTCAAAAAGTCCAACAGAGTCGTGCGGACTCCAGATGGTTCTTCTGACACCTTCATGCTCTACGTAAAACATCACTGTTAATTGTTTCTCCTTTCTTGTCAGTTCTTTTGTCACTTTTTTTTTCCACTTGCTGGAGAATGAACTGATGAACACGATGAAGGGAAACATTCTCCAGGCATCGCTGTGGTTGCTGATGTGCCACCTGGGCAGCTGCGGGAGGGAAGTACTCGTAACCCTAAGAAAGAATGAGCTGAAGCAAACAAACCCTAAAAATAATGCACGTGGGTGATGAGGAAGGGTGGCGGCACTCTGCATCAATCAGGGTAGCTGACGGTGGGCTATAGTTTCCTCTCCTCACATCTTCTTTTATATGGAAAAATAAATCAAGCTCCTGTTCTCAGGGTGGTGTCAGTTCTCAGGGGAGAATTTTTTTTCAGGGCTAACGATTTTTCCCCCCCCCAGGTGTCTCCCCACCCACTAAGGCATCAACCCTCCCTTCCCAAGGCAGCTGTGGATGGGTTCCCTTTCCACACCAGGGTATTTCTCCTTACAAGGTTGAGCCATCATGGGATGCTTCTCGGGAAACTGAAATCAGCTGAGGTCTCAGCTGCCCCTTGTTCATACCATCACAAGCAGCTTCGTGACCTCTAAGTGGGTAAATCCTGAGCAGACTGAAAAGCAATGACTTTTTATGGATTAAATCAAGGCAGGACCACCTCAGAGCCTGCTGTTGTGCAGCTGACGTAGGGGAAAAAATAAGTAGATAAACAGCATCATGTGGCATTTAATGACAGCAGCACAGCCCACAGCCAGCCCACCTTACTACAGCTCCTGGCGTGGTGAGAGTCTGCTTTGGAGGGCTGGAGAAGAAAATTATCATTTAACGCCATGAACTCTCTAGCACTGGATGTGAAAGACCATAAAAACAAAAGGCACACAATGGGATGGGACCTTTTGTTGTTTTTTTTTCTTACACACTCCCTGAAACTGTCAGCTTATTCCTTGTGGTGACCTGTGTTAGTAGCCAAATGTACCATACCAAATGACAAGAAGGAGAAAGGCATAACAAGATGAAAAGAAGGAGGTGGCTGACTGGAGAAATAAGGATTACCTAGCAGTGTTTGCTCTCTGCCAGGCCTTTTCCTGCTTGAATACCCGAACCTCCAGACTGGCACTGAGCAATTCTATTCCAAGGAAATACAACCAGCGTAGCTTCCATTTGTCGCATGTTTCCAGTAGTGGTACAGCAAGGGGAGAGGGCTTTTGGTCTGATCCGATGGTCAAAACTTTGGTCAAGAGTTAAGAAATGAAGCTCCTATCCCTGGCTCTGCTACTCGGTGACGTGAGTCAGTCCCGTACCTCTTCCCCGAGCACTGAAGCAGAGATGGAAACGTCACTTTGCCGAAGCAGAAATAGGAGAACCTAGCTCTATTACTAGTGCCACAGACAGGAGCCTTCCCACTCTCTTCTTGAAACAGAAAAGCAGTCCCAACACGTTCAGGTTTTGCAGAAACTGCAAGTTTTCAAGTGCGGTGATGCACAATTGTGAGCAGCGGGCTAGCCTAGCTAGCCTATTTTCAAATTGCACGGGAAATTAGTTTTCACTTTCACCTTCCCGTAAGACCCCAGTCCTTCACAGAGCTGAGACTATTACCTGAGCAGGGAGTGAAACCTTGGTAGCGAACAGCACCTGCCATTGCCACAGCTCGTTACAAAAACCTTATTCAGGTCTTGGCAAGTACAGAGGCTTTTTGTTCACCTCTACCACATGCGTGGCAGGTTCAGCGCCAATCTAGGCATGATCTCATGTGTATTTGTCATTGCAGAACCCATGCAAATCTTCAGCTTGCAGGAACTGAAACTCTAACTTCCCTTCTGCCGCTTTGTTTTTTTAATTCAATTGTCTAAAATAAGATAGCAAGCAGATATTTACTTTCCTTTCTTTACTGACAAGCCCTGTTGCACAAACCCTAATTTCTGAGAGATTAAACGCTTGACTGGGAAATTTCTGTGACTGATGACCAATTCTGATGCCTAAAAATCAACCTACAAGCAAAGAAAAGCCCAACTCATCTCCAGTGCCATGAACAGTCCAAGAAGCATTCCAGGATTCAAAGCCCGCGCACATCACCCTTTATCAAAACCAGAGCTTCTCCCACGTATTCTCACTCTTTCTTCTTTACCTTGGCCTGAAATGCACCGAAAGCAACAGAAACCTTCATGAAAAGTCTCTGCGTTACCTTAGGAGCTGCCATGCATTTTTCATGCATTGCAACGTGAGAGGAGAAGAGGCAAAATCCCAGTGGATATACATATGCAACCAAGCGTACTCCTGAAAAAGCACAGGAAAGAGAAGCTACTTACTGTGTTTTTCCCTAGGTGCTGACAGTTTCATTGGGTCTGCAGCGAGAGCAGATGGATTTTGTATGTCTGTTAAGGCTTGAAGAATCCTAAAACTGCTGCAGAAGCCCTGGGTAGTGCCAGGACCGTGACAAATTCACTGACCTCAGCAGCCTGTGCCTGTCCTGGAGGTCGCGCAGCAGCGTAAGCCTCAAGAGCTGTGCTCCTCTGGGACAGCATCCTACTTTGTACCCCTCTAACCAACAAGTGGCCAAGTGCTTCCAGAAACAGAAGAAGGCTTTTATAAAAGGCCCCTAACCTGCCACGTAATTAAAAACAAAATCTTCACAAGTGACTCACGAGCCAAAGCACCTTTTCCAAAGACTCCTTCAAGCCTCCGTTTCCAAGAAATGCGAGCGCTTTTACACGTTTCACACACCCAGCAAAGGCAACCCATCTCCTACCCAACCGTGTGAAAATGAAGGTGCTGAGCTGGACATCGAAAAATCTCTGTTTGACCAAGGTACCACTGGTTACTTCCTCAGAGTTCGATCCTGCAGGCCTCGTGCGGTCTAGAAATTAAAGTTAGGCATTCTGGTTTACCAACTTTAATTGCAAGGGAAGTCAATGTGCCCGTGCCCAGCTGGTGACTGGCAGCTTCAGAGGCCTCCTGCACTCCCCAGTTCCTTTCTGTAAGCAGCAGGTAGTCAGCACAACCCCAGACTTCTGCAGTACCCACACCATTTTGCATCTTATTATCAGGGAATCAGCCATCTACATGCGAACGTTAGTGTGGAAGGAGGTGTGAACGCACACACGTGGTCAGGTTTGCATGTCTCCCAGCAGAACTGGTTTCAGATTCTGGGGGCTATGGCAGCAAAATTCAACACCCCGCTAAATCTCGCTGCCAGAGCTGCACAAATAAAAGCTTATGTTTTTAGGGGAGAGTTGACTGCTTCCCTTGACGATAACGTGTTTCTTCTTCTAACTTTTGGCCACACCAAGCAGTGAGAAAGAATCTCTACCCCCGTGCCAGGGCGGGGAGGGGGAGAAGGAAAAACAAGTCTCTTTCTGGATGACTAACACAGCCAGCAGCACTTGCCACTCTGCTCTCAGCCCTGCTCTTCAACGGGGAGTTGCACAAGGCTCCTTTGAAGAGGTTAACACCTTCTCAGTCGATTCTCTTCTGCGCTGCCAGAGGGTCACAGGTAGCTGTAATGCTTGTGCTCAAACTTGACGACCTGACCGCACACGGAGGTGAGCTTCAGCAAGAGTCACAGAGCTGTCCTCCAGCAGACACAGCTCCCACCAGGTGCAGGGTGGCAAATAAGCAGAGCTTTACAAGGCTCATCAAAACGTCTTCACTGCCAGCAGCTCCTGGTAGGACCCCACACCCACGTGTGAGTGAGCAACCCCTCACTGCCTGGACCAGCTAACAGAGCCGTGAGGTGTGCTGTCGGAGGCCTGGAGGCTGTTTTAAAGCACGCTGCAGACAACTAACATCAGAGGAGGTCTCCGAGACATCGCAGGTGATGCATTGCGACGTGGTCTGAGCCAACACTTCCCAAGCAGACACGTCCCTGAGCCACAGCCCTCGGGCTGGCACCACAGCAGTAACTTGTCCCCAGGGAGGTTGTGCCTCTGTCCCATGGGATCGCAGTCTAACCAGCCTGCTAGGCGCAATAAGACCATGTTGTGTCTTGGATGTGTTGCACGTGAGGAACACCACACCTTCCCACCTGCCATGCAAAATGTTTTTGGGTGGAAAAGTAAAGGGAGAAGTGGAGAAAGAGGGGAGCTTGGATGTGCCCAGGACACCGGATGGCTCTAACGACTGTCCATGCCTTACAGATCCAATACAGCACTCTGGGAAGAAGGGAGCAATCGAGCAATCTCCTTGCCAAGCAGTAACAGTGATCTTCAGCTTGGAAATTAATTCCCTCTATAATCAGTAACACAAAAGGAGTCTTTCCTTACAAGGCTTTTCCCCCTGCACATGAAGTTTGTCAGGCACGGCACATGCCCTGAAACACACCAAGAACTGAAGCCTCAGCGACCAGCAACCAAGATGAAAGCAATTCCTTCTCCTTCCCTCAAGGGGAAGCCATCTGAAGAGAAAAAATACAGATTACCTGCAAAGTCAGGTAGCAGAAGGCACTCTGACAACATGCTCCACACACCGGCAGCCTCCCCAGGCCCAAGAAGATAACTTGTGGAAAGCCACGAGAGCACAGCTGGGCTCCAAGTGACCCACAGCACACACGGAGCAAGGCCACAGGTCACAGTCTGCTTTTGGTTCTGGTCACCATACAGCACTGGTATCTGTCTCAGCTGCCTGTCAGTAAGCTGTGATTTACATTTAAAAAAAAAAAAAAGACTGCATGGACGTTATCTCCTCCACAACCCTCCCTCCGAGTTGCTCCTCTCACTTCTAGTCACCCAGGAAATGAAAAAGCGTGCTCTTCTTGGAAGAAGGCTTCCAGCCAAACCTCTGATCTCTGCGCGAAGGCCTGGGTACATCACCGAGCCAAGACGACCAGCGAGAGCTGACTCTTTGAGACATGCTGCCACCGCGTGGGAAAGGCTGAGAAACAAATGCTCCATCGCAGCCAGCACCAGGTCTCTGCTGTCAGACTGCTCCCAAGGCAGCCGGGGGGCTCCTGGAGATAAAAACTCGGGAAAAGCCGTCCTCTGAAACAAAGGTGGGGCTTCAAAAAGGACTAGGGAACTCACATCGGAGCCCTCGGTGGGTAGCCAGGCGAAAAATTTTAGCTTGGTTTAGTTTCCCTGAAATTCTACCATCTTAACAGATTGCTGGGTTTATGTTAAAGAGGATTTTCAATATTTTTTCAGCAAAAATGCACGTGAAAGCTTATAGAATTAGGCTGTTTCTTGCATAGTGGGGAAACGCTCTTATTTCAGCCACTGGTGACCAGACCCCTCAAACGCTGCTTCCACGAAGCCTACACTTCCAATACGCATGGCACACGATTTACCTTTGTACACTGTTTTTAATGGGAGTCTGATAGGGGAGTCATTGCTACTTTCAACACGTTTAAAAACCCCTCCATCACGATACATTTCCTGTGCTCAAAGCCAGAAGAGGCCCTGCGATACACCAACCTTCTCATCCATGCCATCCACCGCTGTGGAGGGACTTCACCACCCAAAAAAAACAGAAGGGTGCATCGCAGGGCTCTGAAACGTGGCTCACTACCCCCATTTCACCTTCAAACGTGCTTATTGCAAACTGAAACCTTCCTGGCTCCATGTGGGTTGGCCCTGGCAGTGCCTCTTTCCCCTGTCTGCGTAGAAAATCAGTCCTTTCTTTGCGGCTTTCTGCAGAAGCTAAATGAACAAAAACAACTAAGATTGCTCCACCTATGCAGCTGTCTTTTACCTGAAAGGGATACAGCCCACAGTCCACACTCCACCCACAAAAACCTTAAAGAAATAAACATACAGTGACATAAAATCTGTTATCAAGGAAAGTTTCTCCACACCCCCATACAAAAACACTTCAGTATTTTGCTCTCCGAGATGCTGCCAACCTCCTCCCCACGCAAACCAGAACGGGTGCAAGAGATAAAGCACCAGACATCCCCTTTAAGGCTCAATGCTAGACATGATCCAAATACCATCAAAACCTAGGAGACATCCAAGAGGCAAGGAATTCCTGCCGTTTCCTAAAGATGTCCAAGCAGACCAAAAAATAAAATTAGCAATGCAATGATAAATGGAATAATGGCGTGTTTGTGCACGATGCTCTGTTACAGCAGGAAAGACTAGCTTGTAGTAACCGAGCAAGAACTGTCCTTTAATTACACCAGGACTGCCAGCAGGATAGCCAAGGTCACATTTTGAGCGTGAGTCTCTTCCCACTGCTCAGAAAACGTGGATTTTATCACTGATGGCAAACATCTGGGTGCAGGGACAGGCCCTGCAGGGTAAGCTGCTGAGATAACGGGGTTTGAGTGGTGTGACTTTGTCTCTGGTGTGCTGCTGGTCCGGCTGCAGAGGCTCCAACCTGCTCCCACAGCTTTTAGTGAAGTTCCTCAGCCCGTGAACAAATGCAGTGATGCTACAGGACTGGAGGAGAAGGCTGCTCCCCCTCTTACCTGCCACACTGACGTTTTCTGGGGTCTCTTCTCCCGGCTGAAGCGCTCTCTGCTTCTGGACACTGTGCGTCCCCCAGCTTTCCCTGCAAAGTAAATGTGTAAGAGCATCGGTTCCAGGTTTGACAGGCTCTGGACAACAGTGCAAAGCCCATCTGTAGTACCAGGGCTTGTCAACCCTCCCCGTCCTGCCATTTCAGCTTTCTAGGCACTTCGGTGCTCATCTAAGCACTCCCATGGTTGACTGCACAGAAAAGGCGACCCAACACCTGCAGGTAGGTGGACAAGGCACCAAAGCGGTACAGAAACTTCTCAATTCCAGCTTTAACTTTCTAACGCTTGCCCTGTGCTCTGCCTCTGACCTCGTGGTTCACTTTCCTGAGCAGAGCACTTGGCACGGCGTGGCTTTGTGAACCAATTCCTCCCCATTTCAATGAGTCCCGATCACTTCTTCACCGCAGGCTCTGAAGGAACAGCAGGGTGAGGGATGACAAATGCCTTCAGCACAGAGACTGGCGCTTGTGAGACCTGGTTCCCTTCCCAGCTTGCCCACACATTCCCTGCGTGATCCTAGAC
Source organism: Heteronetta atricapilla (assembly GCA_011075105.1). Taxonomy (NCBI): domain Eukaryota; kingdom Metazoa; phylum Chordata; class Aves; order Anseriformes; family Anatidae; genus Heteronetta; species Heteronetta atricapilla. The sequence goes on from CM021757.1 coordinate 4,439,403, forward strand.
CAAACACTGCGGAACAGCAGGTCTCAAGTCCGTGCTACAAAATGGAGCCATTAACACTTGATTTCTCTCATCCATTGTCTGCCTAGATCGTAAGCTCAGTAGGGAAGACTGTGTTTGTACAGAGTCTAGCATGAAAGGGCCTCCAGATATAAATGAAATATAAAATAATAATTTTAAATCCCCAGTAGGCAGCTGTAGAAGTAGCAGGATAGAAGAGAAACACATGCTCGCCTTTTAACGACAAAAACAAACAGTTAGGAGGCTGCTGAGCCCCACGGCTGCAAGGCTGCTCAGTGCTTTTCTGGGATGGGGTCGCAAACCCACAGCTCCAGATCCCACCGGGCAGGTTGGGATCCCGTTAAATGTGGTCTTTAATTAAAAGAGGTCAGACTTAGACCGGGCATTAGGAGGAATTCTTCACTGTGGGGGTGGGAGGCACTGGGACAGGCTGCACGGAGAGGCTGTGGCTGTGGATCCCTGGAGGGGCTCAAGGCCGGGCTGGATGGGCCTTGGCCAACCTGACCTGGTGGGGGGCGTCCCTGCCACAAAAGGGTTGGAGTTAGGGAATTTTTAAGTCCCTTCCAACCCAAACCATTCCATGATTTTGTGATTTAGGGGAAGAGCGGGGACGGTCACCGCTGCCTGCGCGCTGTGTGGGACAGCATCCCGCAAAAACCTTGCAGCCGAAACGCACAGGGATGGAATGGCGCTGCCAGAACTGGTCCCAGCGCCCCCCAGCCCCAAGGACACCCCCTAAGCCCCAGAACCCCCCAGCCCCAAGGACACCCCAAAGCTCCCAGCCTGGCCCCACAGCGACCACAGGCCTGGCCCCAGAGCCTCCAATAGCCCCAGAGCCCCTCAGCTGGACCCCGGAGGTGCTGCAGCCCCCAGCCCCTGAGCCCCCACAGCCCCCCAAAATCCCACGGCCCCCATAAACCCCATGCCCCCCCCCCAAGACCCCATGGCTCCCAGAGCTCCCACGACCCCCAGAAACCCCCCGGCCCCCCAGAGACCCCCCCCCGACCCCTTTCAGAACTGCCCTAGGTCCCCCCAGCCCCGGGCCTGAACCCCAAAATCTCCCCCCGACCCCCCTCACCTCAGGGCCGCCCCCCCCCCGCTTCCCGCCGGGCGCCACACGCGCGTGCAGTCACGCGCCCCCCGTGCACACGCAGCTGTGCCCGCGCTTGCACGCCCACCCCGGCACGCGCTCGTGCAACAGCCCGTGCACGCGCACAGGTGCGATTGCACCCGCATGCGGGGACGCGCGCTGTGGGGCGTGCGCGCAGCACGGTGCATCCCCGTGCAATCACACGCGCACCTCTATACAACGACACGTGCACCGCCGTGCAACGACACGTGCACGACCGCGCGCACACGCACGCGATCACGCTCCCCCCGCGTGCGCGCGCCCCGCCCCTTCCCGCCGCCGCCGCCGCCGCGTGGCGCCCCCTGGCGGGCATTGCCGCCGGCACCGCGCTCCATCGAGCACGTGACCGGGCTTCACCACTCCCCCAGCACCGGGGGGGGGTCACGAGGCCCTGCGCCGTCCGCCTGCGCTCGGGGAGCTGCTAGGGGCCCCGCGTTCCCCCCCTCCCCCTCGAGGCTTGGAGTATCCCGAGGTTTTAAAGCGTGGGGCCGGGGGAGCTCAATGGCACTGCTCGGGGACAGCGGCTGGTGGTGGTGTCCTGCGCTGGGGACTGGCTGGGCTCCCCTTCAGGGAACCACGGCAAATAAACAGCTCTAGGATGGGCTCTCGTTGGTCACAAGCACCCTGTGGGGCTGTACTGGGGTGGTCACACGCAGTTTGTGCGGCCATACTTGGGGCTTGGGCGACGAATGCCCTGTAATGGTGAGGTTGTAGGTGATGGGAGCAGTGAGAAGAGGTCAGGAGGAGCTGGAAGGGGAAGGGGCAGCCATGGAGGCACCTTCCTGGGGGATGGCGTGGGCAGAGCTGTCCTCTGAGCCCCCTGTCATGCTGGGTTACCCCTGGGCCTGTAGTAATGTAGTGAGTCACTGCTCAACCTGTAGTAGTGTAGTTGTAGTAATGTAGTGAGTCACTGCTCAACCTGTAGTAATGTAATTGGTAGGTCACTGCTTGGTCTGTAGTAATATAACTGTCCTTAGTGAGTCACTGCTGGACCTGTAGTAATAATATAACTGCCTGTAGTGGGTCACTCAAACATGTAGTAGTAACATAACGATCTGTAGTGCATCACTCCTGGACCTGTAGTAATGTAACACAACTGGGTCACTGCTGGACCTGTAGTAACATAATGGGCAATGGTGGGTTGCTGCTGAACCCGTGGTAATGTAACTAGGTCATTGCTGGACCTGTAGTAATGGAACTAGGTCATTGCTAGACCTGTAGTAATGTGACTAGGTCACTGCTGGACCTGTAGTAATGTGACTAGGTCATTGCTAGACCTGTAGTAATGTGACTAGGTCACTGCTGGACCTGTAGTAACATAATGGGCAGTGGTGGGTCACTGCTGGACCTGTAGTAATGCAGCTGTAGTGGGTCTCAGGGATCAGGCCCTTAGTAGGCAGGGCTGCCGGGTGAGGTGTATCCAGGAGGTCTCTGTCACCCCAGAGCCCCCAGGAGCGCAGGTCAGGGAAGCACACGGTGCCGTGGCGTGGTGTTGCGGCCGTGCTTCCTGGGTGCCGAGGGGCATCAGCTGCCAGGGTTGTGTCTGATTTTTTTGTGCCGTGGTCGCGCCTACGATGCTACGGGCACTGCCTGGAGGGGGGCACGGCGCAAACGCAGAGCCCTGGTAAATGGGGGGGCGGGGGGCGGGGGGCTTATTGCATCTGCACCCCCGGCCACGCAGCACGGAGCTGAATAAAACGGGAGGAAAAGCTTTAAACGGGAGGAAAAGCTTTTTATATATATTTTAATTTATTCCCTTTCTGCAATGCATCCCGGTGACGGGTGCTCTCCCCAGCTGCACGCAGGTGGAGGGGGCTGTCCGGGAGGCAGTGCCCGCACCTTGCTTAATTGGGGCGAGTTATCCCCGCGCTCATTAACCACGAACCGGCCGCCAGGGGGAAATCCCGGCCGGGTGAGAGCCGTGACAGCCCCCCCCCCCCCCCGGGGCGGGGACCCCCCCCGGCCCCGCTCCCTTCCTCCTGCGGCCGCCTGGGGGCGGCCCCGGCCCGCGCCGAGCACGGGGCGGCCGCGATCGTTCCCCGCTGCGGCGGCGGTGCTGAGCCCCCCCGGGTGCTGGAGGGGTGCTGGAGGGCCCGAGCCCCAGCTGGCTCTGTCTTCTCCCCCTTAACTCTTTCCCACGTTTCTAAATCCTTCTCCGAGCTGCATCTGGTGGTTTGGGTTAAGTGGAACCGCATGGTAACCTTATTATTATTAATTTTATTTTTAAAGGGTCCAAAAAGCTCAGTGATGCCTGGATGTCCTCGTGCTTCGCGAGCTGGTGCTGCTGGGCCCCCCTGTGTTGCTGCAGGGAGTCAGATAATGCGTAAGCAATCCAGGAACAAGTCATTCTTGGCAGCGGTCGGTGTCTTCTCCTAAATGCAGGCTTGCACCATATAAATCCTGGCTCTGTGTCCTGTCAGTGGCCACTGAGGCATGATTTCCATTTCGGCAAACAGCACAGAAACAGCGAGAAAACCCAGCTGGGGAACAAGGTGGGGGAGCCATGCTTTGCATGTCTCCGGTCCCTTCCACCCAGGGCTCTTACGACCCCTTGCAAACGAGAGCCAAGCTGCAAGCGCGTGTTAGGGGACAGGAGCAGGTTGGTGATGCACGGGGGTGTGTGCAGGGCCTGCAGCTGGGCATGCACTTCCCCTGGCATGAGCTCATTCTCGTGCCTGTCTTGCTGGCACACAACCGTGGCACTTAAATTAACAGGGAAGGAAGTAGTAATGCAGCATTTCTGCTGGTAAAGCGAATAAACAGACCGTGACCCGCATTCGGCGTGCTAGAAGGGCACCGTAGCTTGAGCCGTTTGTTTCTTGGCTGAGGGCTAGGAGCTGATTCTTGTGCTGTGAGCTGTAACGTCACGGGCAATCTGCAGCTACAGGCAGGAGAGAGAAGAAAGCAGGGGCGAGCAAGTGCTAATTCACAAACACGCAAGGGAACAAAAACAGAGGCAGTCGGTCTTGTCCTTGTAAATGCTGAGCATCTTTCTGGCTTGTTTTGTTTCCCAATGACACATTTATTTTTTTTTTGTCAGCGCCACGAGAGAAGCGCTGAAATTCCTGATGGCAAAACGCAGACTGCAGAGGCCAGCACGTCGTGCCTGGCGCCTGGCTCAGGCCCGTTCCCTGCGGCCAGGGCACAAGGCGAGATACCCGCGGCTCTCCGGGCTGGTGGCACCCCAGGCTCGCCATCCTCCCTCCTTTGGTGCTCATGCGTGGAATAGCAAATCTTCCTTTCCTTGGAGCTGTGACCCCAGGGGATGCCTGAGAGCCACGGCGAGAACAACCGTGGAAGTGCTATGAGCTGCGAGCTGCTTTCTCTCTCTCCTCGAGGCAGCTTGTCTCCCTCCCAGGAGGATCGCTGCAGCTCCATTAGAGTCCATTAGCAGCTTCCTCTCCCTTCACCTTGGGGTGAATTTAGGGCAGGTGTTGGCGTGGCAGCCCCGGAGGACGGAGCTGCTGCTCGCAGCACAGCTCAGCTCTGCGGAGGAGCCGGGCTCTGCCACCGAACGTGCCCTGCGTGTGTCGGGGCCGTGTCTGTGCAGGAAGGAACCGTGGGGGCCTCTTCCTTTTCCTGCAGGCTCGGATGATAACAGATGCAAGTAATTGAGAGAGAAGCAGCGATAGGCTTCCCCACATCAAAACCAAGAGGTTTTGCCCCAGATGGTGCGTCTGGTGTTTGCTTGCCCTGCTGCAGTGGGTTCGGGACACGAGAGCTGTGCTGTTTGTGCTACCAAGTTATTAGGGAGGTCCCGTGGAGCGTGAGAGCCTTTGGCATCGCTGTGCTTGAGGGCAAAGCATGGAAAGAAAGAAGTGTTGTGCCCTGTGGGACAGAGGGGACTGTCCTCGTGCTGACGGCTTCGGCCAGGGCAGGGAGATGCCATCCCTGAGAAGTGTCACGGGCAGGAGCGATGCTGGTCCACGAGCATCGGGGCCGTGCAGCCTCCGGAGCAGGGAAGGGCACGAGGGGATGGAGGCACGGAGAAAGCACGCGGAGCATTTGGCCCTGCTCTGCGGATGTGAGCAGCCTGCCATAAATATCAAAATGCTTTCAGTGTGACAAGTGTCAGCAGCTGTGAGTCAGCCCGTTGCCATGCTTCCAGGCAGGCAGACCATGGCTTCATTGTCTCTGGGTCCCCTGGAATGTGAGCCACACGGGAGCCCACCCGGGCTGCAGACAGAGGCAGAGCAAGCACCTTGTGAGGTCCCAGCACGGCAGCGCTGCGTGCCCGGGCTGCAGGGGATCCGGCTGGGAGATGTCACCTCCAGGTGTAGCCCCTTGCGGGTGACCAGCACAAGGCTCCACGTGGAGGACGGATCCCCAGAGCTCATCCCAGCCATCCCGCTGGCAAGATCTGGAACCAGCTGCCGAGGGAGCGCTCGCTGCAGATTCCAGTGGGTGAAATCCACCGAAAGCAGACAGAAAACACACACGTGCCCCTTGGTGCACAGCTGCAGAGAGGTAGCTGCTTGCCCTCAGCACGGCCCCTGCAGCCTTCCAGCACTGAATGCTTCCCACTGTCTCACCGTCCTTGCCCGCTTGATCCCAGTAAGCCCGCAATAATCAGCCTATTCTTCTCTGGCCCTGCTGCTGCGCCCATCCGGAGGCCCTCCGCACGCTTTGGCTCTACCTTTCCCCTTCCTATGCCGTCACCGCTTTCATTCTTGCTCACCTGCGCTATTATCAATTACAGCTGCAATTAACGTCGCAGGCTGTGCCCGGAATCCTCTCCCTGTGCGAAGCTGCAGTAGGGCTTACAGGTTTTTCCGTTGAGCAAATATGGGTGCAATTCACTTGAATTGCCAATTCCTATCAGTCGCTGGCTTGGGGCACTGCAGCAAAAGCAAACAAAGCTGATTACAGAGAGGAAAAGCAAGTGTGGAAAGCAATTGTTCTCATTGATATCACCTTGATAACAAAGACGCCAGCTCCAAGACAAAAGCTGTTTCACAGTTGTTCTTTTTTTTTTTTTTGCCTTGGGGTTGCTGTGGTGTCATTCCTGGAAAAGGGAAAATTGGTGGTATTAGCTGAAAAAGCAGCTCTGAAAGACAGTCCTCTGGTCAGGCGGAGTGGGAAGAGCTAGGTTTAATTTCCTTCTCCCCTTCCACCCACCACCACGAGACCTCAGGCAAATGTCTCACCCCGGAGAAGAAAACTGTTCCGTGATTATTTAGTTGAAAGCTGTCAACGGCTCTGGCTCAGAGGCTGGTGTTTCTCCTCTCGCAGTGCTGGCTGTGCGCAGAAACGGGAGGCTGCTGGAGCACAAGTGCACGCAGACAAGCGTGATGCCTTCATCTCCATGCACCGCCTGCGGGGTCCGGGCACAGCCCTGCAGCAGGTCCCACGGGGGGCGAGCAGCCCAGCTGACCACCTCTCCCAAAATCTTAGGACCTCAAGCTTTGACTCTGAGCCCGACCGAACTGACGGCAAGGTTTTGCCCCGATCCCTCGTGGCTGGTTGTGCTCTGGTTTCTCCAGTGGCTGGTGTTGGCAGCTCCTCTGCCCCCTGGCTCTGCGGCTTGCGGTGGGTTACCCGCAGGTCCAAAGGGCCAGCCAGCTGAGGGTTGGAACCTGATTATGTTTTAATGATCAACCTGCCTCTGCCGTACAGGGGCAGGCCATGACCAGGACAGCCTTCTCTGGAAATCTCTGGGCTTTAGCGCTGATAGCTACTAGAATGGCTTCAAGTGGATTATTTTTTTTTCAGGCAGCGTCTCCACAGCCTTGTGATCGCGCACAGGACTGGAAGCACCTCCCGGGCACTGCTAACGTACACCTTGGAGGTGTCCTTGGTGTTCTTTGCACCAGGCTCTCCTTGCTGCCTAAAGGACATCCCCAGCTTGCCAGAGCCACCTTGAGCAGCCCAAGGGACTCCGCTGGTGGAAGTGGCCTCCGGGACCAGCACGGGTTGGTGGTGCTGAGTGGCGAGGAGGTGGTGCTTGGTGCAGTGCCAAGCAGCGGGTGTCCGGCCCCGTGATTCACACCACATCTGCCGTCGCTGTGGGATTGTTCACCGTGATATCCGGGGTGGGTCCCAGCAGCATCTTTCTAAGGAAAATTTTAGATGCTGACATCGCTTCTGACGGATGGGTGCTGCCACGTGGGGCACCCTCCCGGAGCATCACACGCTGCAGCAAGATGGAGACGTTCATTCCCCTTTCCCTCATTTAAATGAGTTGAAAGCTGCCTCGGGAGAAGAGCCTGCTGCTGAGAAAAGAAGGATCCAGCCTCTAAAACTTTGCACTTCAGAGGGCAAAATGCAAGCAGCAGCCACATGCTGCAGGGAGCTTCCCTGTGCACTTTTCCTGCCTTTATTTTCCCCAACCTTTGAGAAAACACCCCTGAGAAATCAAAAACATGTATCCTGGATGGCAGTGGCTGTGATGTGCTGGGCAGCATCTGTCCGAAACCCTCCATGCCCTTTGGGGCAGCGAGCCTGTAGATGCCAGTTCCATCTGGGGCTTCCCCATCACTTCTTGGTAAACTACCAGTGAGACCTGGGGCTGGACAAAAAAAAAATAAAAGGCTTTTCCTCAATGCTCAGCCTCCGGCGAGGCAATTCCCTGAAGGATGCCGGTGGGAGCCACCCGCTGCTGCGAGGCACCGCAGGACTTCATCTTCTTCTGCTGGCGTCAGTGGTTTTCGCCCACCTGGCACCGCTGGCATGTGGAGGCAGATGCGGGGTGCTCCCCTACAACCCAGCCCGTGCCTCCGGCTGCGGTGGCTGCTCCTCATCTTCCTCCTGCACACGCATCCGCTGGCTCGGGGACCACGGAGGGTGCAGCTGGTGCATGGGACAGAGGGACCTGGTCCAGCCCTTTGGGGTTTAAGGGTGCCCCTGAACTTTGCCGGTGTTCCTGGGCATGGCGTAGGCTTGGGTTTTCGGTCTGAGGTGCAGAAAACAAAAAGTCCTTTTTCAGTAAAAGGCGGCTGATTAACGCACCCTCCGGGGATGCACAGGGGCTGCGTCACTCTTCTGAGTAAAGGCGTCGCGGTGTGCCAAGAAGGAGCTGACTCACCTGCCCGAGGCTTAGGAAGCAGCCGGGGCTTGGCAGCGTGCACGTGGCTGCTGGAAGCAGCCCTGCGGCGCGGGGTTCGGTGCCGGTGCGAGGAGCTGCCCCCCGCCAGGTTGGGGTCCCCCCGTGGCCGTCACAAATGGCATCCAAAGCCTTATGGCCTCCTCAGGTGGGTGGTTCGTTGCTCCTTGGTGTTTTCTTCGATTCTGGAGGGCCTAGGGAGCTGCGGGTGGTTTCCTGCCCGGATTCCCCTCTCCTTCTGATGCGCTGGGCATGGTGCTACACCACTTCCTGAAGGAGGTGAGAAGAGGATGGAGCCAGGCTCTTGTCTGTGATGCCCCGCCAGGACCAGAGGCACTGGGCACAAACTGGAGCACGGGAGGCTCCGTCTAAACACCAGGAAGCCTGCCTGTGCTGTGCGAGTGCCCAGAGGTGCTGGGGTCACCTTGGAGGTCTCCGAAAGGTGGTGTGCCCAGAGGGACCCAGCCTTGGCCAGCCTGGGATTGTGGGGCTCTGCTCATCAGAGGTTTTTTCCTCTGGAGCCCATAGAGGGAGATGCTCTCAGCACCTAGCACCAGGGCTCAGAGAGAAGCCTCCCCAAAAAGCAGCCTGGGGGCTGCAAGGGGCATTCCTGGGGTGAGGGGGACCTGGAGGAGAGCCCCCTGTTCCGTTCCTCCTGCACGACCTGAGCATTTCAGCCCCAGCCCAACCCCAGCTGGCTTCCCTGACCCTCAGAGCTGCTTTTTGGCTTCTTGTTAGGCAGGAAAAATCTTCAGCTCCAAGCAGAGGTGGCAAACGGCAAGCCTTTTTTTTTTTTTAACCTTTTCCCCACATTTGCACGTGGGAATTCCAGGGAAGCGTTCTCAGGTCTTACCCATGACCAGTATTTGTTCCTTTGAGAAGGCTCCTTTCTGCGCGGTCAGCTCATTGATACGGGGATGTTTGGGTTGGTCAAATTCCAGGAAGATGTAACCGCGCGTTTATAAAACCTGCACGATCCTGAGCACGCGGCCGTCTGCCTCTCTCGTTACTGGGACAAATTCCCAGTATTTTCACAGCCTGGTTCTCTCACGGGCATTTATGCTTAAGGACAAAACACCCCAAGTAAATTCACCTTAACCAGGCTTGTAATAAAGATAAGAGCCCTAAATCCAGCATGTTTTCGCACCTAACAAGGGGTGCTTGGTCTGGCAGGGACAGCACAAGTCCCCTCCCCAAGCACTCTGCCCACCTCGTTAGTTCTTTCCTGCTGCTCTTCCCCGCGCACAGAGAGTGCAAAGAAGATATAATGGCTTGGCCGAGGAGCCACGGAACATCTTGGCTTCACTGCAAAACCAGCGAAATCAAAGCCAAAGGAAAATGTGTTTGCTTCTTTTTTTTTCCTGAGGGGTCTCGCAATATCTCCACGCTTGTGTTTGCTTCAGCGCTCAGGGAGGAGTTTGCAAGTGCTGCGGCCAAACAAGCCCTTTCTATAGCAACTGGCCCCTCCAGGCCATCTCGGGGCGCCTTGCACAATGGGAATGGAAAGGCCCCGAGTCGCGAATGTTTGTGTTGCAGGCTGAAAGCAACGTGAAAAAAAAAGCAACCCGGGATTTCAGTTTGGCTTTAAAAGTGCCGAGGGCTGGAACAACCCACTGCCCAGCGAGGAGGAATTGCATCACTCCGGGACAGAGAGGCCTGGGGCAAACAGACGGAGCTTAAAGCACGGCGAAGGGCTTTGCTTTTATTTTATTGCTGTGCACTAGGGAAAGGTGTCAGGGAGATGGAAGGGGGCTGCTTCGTGGGTGCCCCCCCCAGCACTGGCGGCTCCTCGCCGAGGCTGGGTGCAGTCGGTCAGGGCAGCGCAGGGGTGCTCCTGGATTCGCACAGCCCCGTCCCGTTTTCCCAAAGGAGCTGCTTAACCCCAGCATTTCAGGCTGCTTAACCTGGGTCGCAGGCTATGGAAATATATCACCAAAACCCAGCGTGGGCTGCGAGCCACGGAGCAGAGCGTAAGGGCGCCTTGTTCCATGGCCAGAGCCCTTCCTCTGCCCCCACCACCACTGTGTTTCCCCTCTCGGCAGAGTCCGGAGCTCCTGCCAACACCACAGTCCTCCAGAGCCGCAAAGAAGAAGAAGGAAGGCTCCAGGAAGAAGGAAAGCAGCCGGGGGGCTGCTGCTGGTGCAATCCGGCAGCCGTTACGGGAGGAAGGGGCTGGGCTGGCAGCATGGAGCGCTGTTTACCCAAGGATGTAAAGGACGGGGAAAAAAAAACAACTGATAATAAAGAAAAAGTTGGAAAGGCTGTGAAGTGAGTTCAGGGAATGAAAAGGGAGGGAGTTTTTATGGTGTGTTTCCTGATAAAATCGGACGTTTCAAAGGGTCCCTCAGCGGTGTGGCAACGTTGTGGCGCGCCGAAAGCATTTATAGAATGGTTTGGGTTGGAAGGGACCCTAAAGATCATCCAATTCCCACCCCCTGCCACGGGCAGCGACACCCTCCCAGACCAGGCTTCTGGGCAGCAGAATAGGCGGTTTCCTTGAAGAAGGGTATTTCGGAAATAGGAGTTTAAAGGTTGCTGTGTGGCTCTGTGCCCACTGAAACTGGAAGAAACCCTCGAGCCAAAATGCACAGCGATCCAGAAAGACCCTTGGGGATTGTTTGTCATCATCCATCCCACTGCAGGAATGCTAAATGCAGCAGTCACGCCTGGCTACTTTGGACTGGGCGCTGTGCAAACACCAGTTAGAGACACGGCTGCCTTTATATATACATATTTTTAATCCGCTCCCTACAGGTCAGATAATTGCTGGGAGGGTGTGGGCAGACCTGGCCTTTTTTTTTTTTTAAGATTAGGCAGCCCCAGAAGTTTACTGCCACCCTTTAGCCAGACGTGATGGGAGATGGCCCGCTTCCCCGTGCACCGAATTGGACTCGTCTCGCTCGTAAACACGGCGCCTTTGCCCCAGAGGTGGTCACGCAGGGCCAGGGCATCGCCTCTCCCACCAGCAGCCAGCCTGGGGGTGCCCGGGGCAGGAGGGGAGCAGAGGGGACCCCGACCGGGCTGCGGGCCCCTTGCCTTTGGCCTCCCAGCTCTGCTGCCTTGTGCCCGGCGTCTTCCCTCTCGCACCACACCTGGCCCCCGCCGTGCCGCACCCAGCAAAGCTCAGCCCAGGTGGGAGGGACCCAAATCCCTTAAATCCAGGGCTCCCCGGGGAGCGGGGCTGTTGCAGGCTCACCCTCAGGCTGCTTTCATGAGATCGAGGTGCTGCAGCAGGAGCTGCGAGCAGGAGAAGGGACAAGCAGCTGCAGCGCAGGTACCCGCCGAGAGCTGGCTTCTGCCTTTTGCACTTTTTTTTGGTTGTTTTGTTTTGTTTTGTTTTATTTTTCCAAGCCCTTTGTTTCCTTCAGCCTTCCATGCTGATGTTGCTTGTGGTTGTACCGGCTCTTCTCTTCCCTTCTGTCCCTTCTCTTCCTCCCGCTGCTGCTTTGCGTTTAGCTGGCGATGATCCTTGTGCCTTTGGAAAAATTTGGTGCGGAGGTGGTAAAGAAACCAAGACGTGGTGCTGCTGCCTGAGCCAGCAGGGACCAGGGGGTGCTCGTCCTGGCTGGGAAGGCTGCTGGCCCTCGTGTTGGTGCTTAGTGCCCAGGCTGGGGATTTGGACTCCTATCGGCGATCTATGGCTTGATTTCGTTAGCAATTACCTTCCCTGTTCACCGGAGTTGGAAGCTGGGATTTCCAGCGACGTTTCTCGGCTCTGTACGAGGGGTGGAGGTAGTTCGCTCCCTCTGCAGCCCGTAGGAGCAGGGCTGGGATCGTGTACGTGCGCGTGTGCCCCGCGTTTCAGAGAGCCTGCAGCGCGCTGCTGGTGAGGCTTCGGGGCAATAAAAACGCCATACGTAGGAAGAAGCCTGCGGATTTGTGTGGGGCTCAGGAGGAAAATCTGCACGTGGGTCACGGTGCGACCCGGCTGTGCTTCCGTAGCCGCTTGAAGCCACCGAGGTCGAAGCATCACAGCTCAGCTGGGTGCTGAGATGCTGTTAAAGCAAATCCGGCATCCTGAGGGTCCGTCCTCGTGGGGCTGACGGCAGGGACGCCGTGCGCGCGGCGGTGAGGGAGCAGCCCCGCTGCCCGCGGAGGCGGTGGGTGCGAGGCGTGACGCAGGGAGGGCGTCCCGGCCCACCCCGGGGTGTGGGTGCTCTTTGTCCCTGGGCCCAGGAGAGCGGCACGGAGCTTCACGAGGCTGCGGGCACTGGGCTGAGCACGAGCCCGGGGCCAAAGCGCAGGGTGGTGGCTGCGGGATCCGGAGGAGCACGGCTCTGCCTTGAGGCCAGGGGATGCAGGGCTGGACGCCTCCTGGGATGCCCCTGGGGAGTGCAGGAGGACAGCATCCTGAATGGCTCTGCAGAGCCCACCGTGCGCCAGCTGCCGCCCTGCCCCTTCCCGTAGCACCTCCAAAATGCAGGGAAACAGCCTCCCAAATGCTGCAGCTTTCATCGAAATAATGCTGCTTAACACAGCCCCACCAGGGGACTGCAGGCAGGCTGCCCGTGGGCTCAGGAGGGGAAAAATCCTTGTTGGTGTGTCTAGAAAGTCTCATGTTCCCGTAACACATCACAGGCATTCCTAGGATTAGCTAACCCAGCCTATTCTGGGACAGACCCCTCCTCCAGAGATGCCATCCCTGCTGCTCCCTCCCCGAGCTTCCCGAGAGCTGGGGGCAAACGCCCCTGGGGAGTGGGAGCAGCTCCACGGCTCCTTCCCCCTGCCCCGAGCCCCTGCCAAAGGGAAGGAACCCTCCTGGGAGGGGAGAAGGGAGCCTGGCTGCAGGGGGGGGGTGGTTCCTACAGCAGCAATTTCGACACTGCTAGCAACCCTCCTCACCCCAGAGACCCCTCCGCAATTCCAAAATGTTGCTGAAGCAGCGATGGGCTCGGGTGGTTGGCACAAGGGTGCTGGGGGGGGGTCGCGTTGGAGCAGGACCCCCTGCGTTGGCCAAGGTCCCCCAGATGCTTTCCCCATCGTGGGGCTCCGGGGCTGGTCCAGCACCAGGCGCTGCTTGGGCTTCAGGGAGGCTTTTTCTATTTCTTTTTCTTTCCTTATTTTTTTTTTTCTGCTGAACTTCCCAATCCTTCTCGTTTGAGCAAGGAAGGAGGAGGGCATTGTTTGGCAGCTGCCCCAGCTCCCTCCTGGACGCAGCGAGCTGCCCCAGCGCGGGCACCAGCTGCCTCCCGCCCGAGTGCTGGCCCCCCCCCGCGGCTGGGGGGGTGCTGGTATTTGCTACGTGATACCTCTGCTCCCTCTGCCACACAAGCAAAACACTGCATAACCATGGCGACTGTTTTCCTCAACCTCATCAGCACGCCCTGCTCATCTAGGCAAGTCACCAGCAGCCCTCGTAATGAATGATTAAGCTGGGTGTAATGAGCTCCGCAGATCCTGGGTGTCCCTTCCGCTCTTCCTAGTGGATGCAGAGCAGCCTTGTCATCAGGAGGCTCCCGGGGCTCACAACATCAAGGAAAAACCACCCTGACCTGGCAGCTGCCGTGCTCTTTTGGGGGTCTCTGCTCAGACAGAGACTGGCTCGTATGTCTTGGCTCCAAATAACCACGCCAAGACATCCAGGGCCCTGCTGCGGGGCTGGGATGGAGTCGGTGGCACTGGGTGTCCCCACGGAGCTCTGCATGGAGGGACCTTGCTCCATGCAGGGTACAGGGGGCCCTGCTCCATGTGGCAGCCACAGCCCGGACGGGTGGGTTTGGGGAGCAGCAGCTGCTGCATTGCCCATGGGCGATGTGCTGGCTACGTGTAGGACCTTATCTCACAGCCGGGCTGTGCCCAGAGCAACCCAGCTTGGCCTCCCCTCCCAAACCCAGCCCCATGAGTGCCCCCCGCTCCGGTCCCCATCCCCAAACCCTGAGCTCGGTTCCTTTTCAGGTCTGGGAGATCAGCGTTCATCCAGGCTCCAGGAGCTGCCAGATCTGGGGGCGATGGCAGGATGGGTGCCCCCGGTGCCAAGGAGCGTGTCCGTCTACACCCAAACCCTGTGGCTTGTCCCCTTGGTCACCAGGGGAATTCTGTTCCCAGGCGTGGAAGCTCTGCCATTTCCCTTCTAGTTTTGCTCGTGGCCAGTTTATTTCCCTGCCCTGGCTCTCCTGGTCCTGGCCCCACCAGCAGCGCTCCTTCCCCAGCGGTTCTGTGCAGCCAGCCCTGCGCCGGGGCCGTGCCGGCCCCCCCCCAGGGATCTCGGGTCCCTCCTGGAAATTCCCGGTGCCTGTGGGCAGCTCTGGTTTCACGGTGGCCACCAGCAGCCGACCTCCTTCACCCCAGCCTCTCTCTTCTTTTATTCCTCCCAGCCGAGCAGCGGAGGCTCCGGGTTCTTGCGAGGAGCCTGGGTGACCTCTCACTTTAACCGAGGGAAGGGGAAGGAGGAGAAATGCGGTTTGGAGGTTAATTCTGGCAGCGTCAGGCATGAGAAAGATCAAAAACGCAGGGCAGGAGTACAAGAGAGGAGGGAAGCTGTTGCGTGCATGCTCCTGGAACCCCCCGAGAGTCCTGGTTCATGCACGCTGCACGTTATTTCTGTACCTACTTAAATTAAAACCAGCCTTGTCTTGTGGACGCTGACTGGAGCCAGGCAGCTCTTCTCCCCAGGGGAGAATCCAATTTTCGCTCCACCGAGCTCATGTTTTTGACCTGGAATGACTCTTCCTTTTTTTATTTAACCAACTCTCCCTCCCAGCCCTGCGCCGCGCCGCAGTCCTTGTGCCCACAGTGTCACAGCAAATGGAAATGAGGAGGGGGCAGGCTGCTGACCACCCATAAACCCAATGCCTGGGGCAGAGGCAGCCCGGATGGAGGGGACGGGGAACTCTGGCCCGAGCCCCTTTTGCACCCACTGTGCCTCCAGGTTTGAGCCCAGGACTGCTGGGGAAGAGAAATTTGTTGGTGCTGGCAACGGGGCAGCTGTCCGGGAAGTCTGCAGCATTAGCACACTGTCGGTTAAAGTTCAGAGATGCTGTGTGCCTAATTGGCAATTCCGGGCACAACAGCAGCCTCCAGGGGTGCTCTGCCTGCTGCAGCACGGCTCCCATTGCAGGACACGTCATCGCTCCTCACCTTTCTCCTGGCCGACCTCCCCGTCCTGCAAATCCACCCCTCCAGAGGCTCAGGGCGCACCGTGGGTGCTGGCTGGGAGGAGGATAGATGGCTCCGAAGCACTCTCGCCTTCCGCAGCCCTTACAACCTCTCCCTGCTCTTTGGAGAGCAGTCACGGGTGTGACTCACGGTGGCTGCCCGACGTTGCCGGCAGCCGGGTTTTGCTCCTTGTCCCCTGCCCTTGGCGAGCCCCTGCTGCTCGGGGCGCTCCCGCTCGCGGTGAGCAGAGGCTCCCGTGGGGCCGTGCAACCCGCCGAGGGCAAAGCCAGCACCAGCCCCGTCTGCGTGAGAGCGCTCAGCACCGTGCTCAGCAATTAGTCACCGTTTGGCAGGCGTGCCGGAGCGGGCGAGCGCCGCGTCCGCCGCCCACGAGCTGCCCGGCAGCGATGTGTCTCGCTCCTAATCCTCTGACTCCATCCTTAATCGATGCGAGATAACCGGGCGGATTAGTCAGCCTTTCAAGACTGGAAAGGAAAGGGCAAATATTGTGAGAGCAATAGCCCTCTGTTTGCGTACGTTACGCACCAGATCCGCGCAGGATACGAAAGGGGAGAGCCCCGAGCTGTAGGGTTAGCTCGTTTCTGGGGTGTTTGGTCGGCAGCTCTGCACATCCCGCTGGTGCTGCCCTTTCCAGGGATCACTGAGGCCAGGCAAAAGCTGGAGGCACAGGGCATTCGCTCCGCTTTTGTCACTGAGCACCATTGTGCTGTGTTTTGGCTGCCATGGTGGGGACAGAGGAGGCTGGATGGGTTTTCTCACCCCCAGACAAAAGCGTGAGGTTCCCCCGGCACATTTGGCGGCAGCCAGTTTTCGCAGAACGGGGAATTAAAAATACTTTCCATCTAAAACGAGGCCAGAGAGCGTTCAAAACATGATAGCAAACGCTCCCAGAGCAGCTCCCTGACCGAGGAAGCCCTGTGCGCAGCCCTGCGGGGCTCGGCTCGTGGCATCCCAGCAAAGAAAACCGCAGCCTCGATTCACGCCCACCCGCGGAGCATCGCTTCGGCAGGCAGCGCCATCCTGCCGGCCTTGCTGTGAGCCTCCCCGGCGTGGCTGGGGGCTCCCTCCCTGCCCTCACCCCTTCGGGTGGCTTCCGAGAGCCAGGACCCCTTGCCGGGGCTGTGGGGCTGATGCCGCGTTTCGTTCCTCGCCAAGAAAACAAGCGCTGCGCCACTAAAGCAGAAGGCGTTTTCTTTTTAAGGCTGCCGGATCCTGAAAAGCTGTTGCAAATTAAACCTCCTTGCACTTGCCCAAATGTGCCGTGACCCCGCAAGCGGAGGGCTGGAAGGGAGCGGGAAAGCGAGACCAGCGTGGCTCGTTTTCCTCCGAGCGGGATTCCAGGTTCGGGCTCCAAATCCCCGCTTTTATAGACTTTTCCACTGAAGTCGGCTCCTGCCCTGGGCATACCTTGTGTAACCGCTCCTCTCTCCGCATTCCTCAGATTCTTCTGCTGCTGGAGACGCTGGGCTGAGGGAGAGCACCGAGGTCGCTGGGGGAGACGGGCACGTGGAAGCGCACCCCGAGCTCGGAGACGCGGAGGAGGAGGAGGAGGAGAAGGAGGAGGCTTCCCCTGGACTCCGAGCTGCCAAACCACAGCGCTGAGCCATGTCACAGGTCATCCAAAGCCACGTGCTGCGCGTTGGCCAGACCGTGCACATCCCATCACGGGAGGACAGCAAGCACCTGCACACGGCGGGGTACGCGGGCTGCTCCGCGCTGCCGACGTCGTGCTGCTACTACTCGACGGGAGGCTGGGCTGACCCCAAGGCTGTGGAGTGCCCCAAGGGACGCCTGGTGCCTGGAGCGGGGCTGTATGGAGCCCACCCTGTGCTGGAGCACCCAGCTGGTGCTCAGGGGCAGCAGGAGGCCTCCCTGGAGCGAGCCGGGGTCCCTCGCCAGCCGCAGCAGCAGCAGGGGGACTCCGGCACGGAGCCTGATGGGCACCTCGGCTCTCCTACCTTGGACATTTCAATAGAGAACCTCAACAAGCTGATCCTAGAGATCGATCCGACCTTCCAGCCGCTCACGTGCAAGCCGGTGAAGGACACGGCCCAGCCCGCTTCCCAAGGAGATGCCACGGCCACCAAGAAGCACGACCCGGAGGTGATAGGTGAGGCAAGAGGCTGTGCTGGCGCGGAGGGGCCACCAGGGCTCAGACCTTGTGAGAGCTGCTCGCGAGAGGTCCGTGGGAAGGGCTGGACACGGGGCATGGTAACATCCCCCTGACCCCAGAGGGGTCGGTGTTGTGTGGGTGCGCTGCGTCCTGGCATCAGGGCTTGGTGTCAAGGAGAACAGGCTGGGTACCCAGCTTCGGTCTGTTTGCTTCTGAAAGGTCTCTTGTCCAGCTAGCTCAGCAGGAGCCAAAAGAACAGCCTTTAATCCAGCCTGATATTTCTTTCCCTGCACTGGAGAAAACACTTCTCATGAGTAATGGGGCTCTCAGAAAGCTCCCGGTCCATGTTGCTGCCATCCAGGACCAGAGATGGGCCCTGACCACAGGAGGTGGTGTCCGTACGCACCCGACCTCGCAGCAGAGCCCCCCGCTTCTACAGAAGGGCAGCGGAGCCTTTCCCTGGGTCACACCGGACCCGTGGGACATGAGGATTGGAAGCCAGATTTCCAAAGCCCCGGGCTAAGCTACCGATGGTTACACAACCATCCTAGTTAAATGTTCCCCATCCTTTTGCCAGGGAAATTCTTTCTCCAGGCCTTGTGCGCTCCTCCGGCAGCATGCCTGGCATGCACAACGCAGGACGGCAGCAGCACAGGCACTCACCTCTTGCTGCTCTCATGCCTGGGTGCTTCGTGAACACTTTTGCATCGCTGCTGTCCCCACATCCAGAGCTGTGCTGGGCGCTGGGGCTCCCGCCGTGCCTCCTCTGCGGTGCGTGAGCCGCTCGGCGCGCCGTGCGCAAGGTGACACAAGCAGACAGCGAGCTGCATGCTGCTGCTCACGTTCCGGTGTACCGGCTGCCAGAGCACACGTCTGGGATGTGTTTCGGTGCCTAACGATGCAGTCTGGCTGCCTCTGGAAAGCCTGATTGCCCAGCCGCGTCTTTAGATGCCAAAATACCTTGAGAATCTGTCTGCAGCCCTCGTTCCAGAGAAAGGTCAAACGAGAGGATGTTAAAGACATGGGAAAAAAAAAAAAAAATCTGTTCTCCTTGCTCCCTCGTGGCAACTCCTGCATGAGGAATGTGGGGTTGGGGGAGGACAAGGTGCATGACATCGGGTGCACTGAACTCCAGCTCGGGGCAGCTGATAAGCCGGAGCCCGGCGGTGCGAGCGCGGTGGGGGGCTTGGGCGTTCCTGAAGCAGCTGCAGACTGTACCTCCTGCTCTGGCGAGACACAAGGGCTGGCCTTGTAGATAAAGTGGGGTGACAAAGTGCAAGTTCAGCCCTTTGCTCCTCCAACGAGCACTTGGAGACCTGGGTGCATCTCCACGATGCGTCGCGCTCGGGGGGCTGCCGTCCGAGCCGCTCAGCAGGTAGCGTGCTGGTGGTTTTGAAAACCTGGCTCCGAGTGTGGGACTGAACATCTGGAACTCTGGCCCTGAACTCGGTGGGAAAAGTCTCCCTTCAGCTTTCATTTTCTTTTTTACGTGGACTTCCTGGTGCTGCAGTGCATCCCTGGCAGCTGGGGGAGCGCCCACCGTGCCCACGCATGCGCTGCTGCCCCCTTCCCCTCCAGGCTCCTGCCTCCGTGTCCTCCCAGCCTGGCAGAGGGGAGGACAGAACTCAAGCAGTTGATGCAGGGGCTGGCAGGAGGCTGACGGTGCCCAAGGATATCGGAGAGGAGTTTGCTCTTCTCTGCTGTTTCCGTAACAGACACTGCAGCAATTCCCAGCAGTCGTCGGTTGCCTCTGGTGCTTGCCCTTCGCTGGAGAACCGGGGAGCAGTGCTCCCGGTTCGCGTGACAGCCAGCCTTGGTGCTTCTGGTGCTTTTTGCCACTCCCTGATGCTGAAAAACTTGCCAAGATCCTGATCAAATATTTGAGGTTTGGCCACACCTGATAAGCAGGAGCCTAGGCAAGAGGCACGGGGCCCCGCGAGCCCAGCGCGGAGGCGTTTCGGTTTTTATTTCTTTAAAGAGCAATGAAAAGCCCCATTTATTTTCCCCTTTTGAGGGAGGCTTTGACAAAAAGTGTCCGGCCAGGAGCCTGCAGTACACGCCTGCAGTATGTATGCTATGTATACTATGCATATATACTATGCTTTTCCTGCTTTTTTTTGGGTGCTCCTCGCATCACGCAGCGGCGGCAGCGCTGGCTGAGTTGGAGCGCAGGGCAGCGGCAAGGCACGGAAACTCCGCTGCCGGGAGCAGTTCTCGGGCGCTGCGGCAAAATGGATTTTCCAGCTTCAAGAAAAGGCGCGGGGAACCTTCCCGAGCCCCACGGCGGAGCAGGATCCGGGAGCTGCAAACAAAGCCGGGCACGTTCAGACCAGACGCGAGGCGCGCGCCGCTAGCGGGGAATGTGACGCACCCGGGAGCACCCTCCCTGGGCGGGCGGCGCGCTCGCCATCGCTGCGAGCCCTTAGAGCACGCCTGCGTGTGTCTCTTGCTAAAAGCCCCCCTCCGAGCTCAGCCAGAAGTGGCAGCCTTGGTTGGGGAAACCTAGGTGGGCAGCCCCGTACAGGGAGCCCGGACACATTCATGGTATTTCCCTCTTGGCTTAAAAGCAACGAGCCTGAACGCAGCCTGCAGAGCCCGGGGTGAGCCCCAGCCCTTCGAAACACATCGCCCTCGACAAGCAGCCCCTTGCTGGGGGGCTGCTGCTGTTATAGGCCTTAGTTTAGCTTCTCTCCTTTCCACTCTGAGCACCATCAGCAAAAAAAAAAAGCAGTTGGAAGCCCTGGCAATGCACTGAGGTGTTGGGGGGGGGACATGTGCCAAAATAGCGTGGCGCAGGGCTCTGCTCACCCTAGGGCTCAGCACATCCATGGCTGCATCAGGGTGCAGGAGCCAGGCTTCCTCTTCCGGCTGTGAGCTTTTGCTGAAGGTCTTGGAGCACGTGGAGCTCCATCAGAGGCGTTACCTTTTAAACAAAGGCAAGCGAAGGGGCTAGGAGACGCGCTGCCAGCCCGGCCAGCCAGCCCACCCCGTCTCCTCCACATAGCTTTGGAGCTTTCCACGGGTGAGCAGGGCCAGGCAGGACGGGCAACCCAAGAGCCTGATGTCACCCCGGGGAGCAGCCAGATGTTTTTCCCTTGAGTCAGGTACAAACGGAGCAGCGGCCGCCCGAGGAAACACCCGCCGCCCTCGGCAGGTCTCAGCAAGCGCCAGCGTGCGCACCCGGCGAGGGGGGAGCTGCAGGGGCAGATGTGGCCACACGTAACCCATCCTGCAGCCCGCCAGCACCTGGGTGGGACGTCCCGGTTGGGTGTCAGGGCAGAGATCAGCCCTCATCGGGTCTGAACGAAGGCCGGCGTTGGTCTGTGCCTCCCGCAGAGACAGCCCTGCGGTGCGTGGAGGGGGAGCAGCACCTCGGCACCCCCTGGGGATTGTGAAGCCGGAGCCAAAATGAACGGGGAGATGAACAGAGAGGTGTGTAACGAACCTTACTCGAGCACTGAATCATTTAACAGCCTCCTCATTCTGCCTCCAGACATTAAGTACATCGAGATGACGCCACCAGCCAGAGCCAAGTGTACCGAGGTGCTGCAGGGCTCCTCCAGCCCCTTCTCCAGATCCCCCCAGAGCCACGGCTTCCTGCCCCCGAAAGGGGCACCCAGAGGCAACTACACGAATGGCAGCGTCGTTTTCTCCAGCCCAGCAGGGCCCGAGAGCCCCCGGTTGGCCCCCCCGGGCTGGGCTGGCTTCCAGAGCTGCGGCAAAGCCTCCGAGAGCATCGCCGTGCCCCTGCACTGCGCGGCCGGCCAGCAGGACAGCATCTCCTACGGCCCCGGCGTGCTCGGCACCTCGCCGGGCTTTGACAACTTGCTGAAGCCCGTGCAAGTGGTGAGGGCTCAGCAGAGGACCAGCGGGGTCTCGCAGCTCTCCATGAGCCCCAGCTCGGACACCAGCTACGTCTTCGGGAGGTGAGCGCAGCCTCGCAGCCCTGCTGCAGGCTGGTGATGGGGGTGGAAGGGGTACGGGGATGGTACCCGAGTCCTGTTTCCCAAGACTTTCTCTCAGCTCGGGGTGGGAGATGGCACCCAGCAGGGCTGCTGTGGTCTCTGGGCTGCTCTATGCATCACACCCCAGCCCAGCAGCCCCCCCTGATCGCCTTCATTCTGTCTCCCCCCTGCAGCAGCACCCACTCTCTCCACAATGACGACTCCGATGCCGCCTGCCCATCCCCTGCCGGCTCCATGGGCAGCCCCCAGCCTCCTTCCCCGAGCATCAGGTCCCCCTCCGGAGAACCTTTCACCCTGGCTTCCCACCAGCCCCGGGCAGCCTGCTCCACCAAAACCAACGCCTGCCTGTCCCAGAAGGGGCAGGCCAGCAGCTGCCCCCCTTCCATCCTCAACTCGGCGGCCGACATCCCGGTGCTGCTGGTGAACGGGTGCAGGGAACAAGGAGATGCGTCCCCCCGGCTGACCGCAGCCTCCCCGGCCTCTACCAAGCAGATCTCCCCTTCCAGCCTCAGCCCAGCCTCGGGGCTCGGCGGCCTGAACAACGCGCTGTCAGCACCAGCGCTCTCCTGCGTCCCCGACAGTAAGTCCCCCCCACCACGGGGCAGCTCCTGGGGGGCTAGGGGGGAAAAAGGAGCCCTAAAGCTGCTAGGAAAGGGGGATAAATGCTGGTTTCAGCTCTGCGGGTGATGGACATGAAGGACACGAGGTTCTTGCTGGAGCTGGAGAGCCTCAGAGTACCCCCGTGGGGTTGCCGGGCTCTGCGGGGGTCTCCAGCTCTTTGGTGACCCTGCACCAGCCGTGGGGTCCCTCCCGTCGGCATCGTGGGGCAGGATCTGGTCAGCCGGAGGCGATGCGGGTGCACTTATAGCAGCTGAGAGCGAGGACCGTAATTCTGTCATTTAGTGCTCGTTTGCGGGCCCGGAGCGGGCGGGGAGGAGGGGTCAGGGTTCCAGTTTGCTCTGGAGGACATCTGAAGATCCCGAGGTTTATAAGGTCCCTCATTCAGGGGCAGACAATAGGGCTATTGTGCTCCGGAGGAGATTAGCAGAGGCGGCTCTCAGGGCAGAGGGTTTTAATTGGGATTCTCATGGGAAAAGCAGGAGAGCTTTGCGGGTCAGATCCTCCCCGGGTGTAAATCCTCATGGTCCAGCGGGCTTCTGGGCAGCCTGGTATGACCGGGGGGGGGGGGGGCACCTGCGGCCCCTCTATGCTCCACCACAGCCTGCCAAGGATAATTATGTGGAAATGAATCATTCTGAGGAGTGGGGAGGAAGGCTCTGACCAAAAGGGTTGAAAATCCGCTTCAGCCCTGGCCAGCTCAAGGGAGAAATCCCTCTGCCAGGGCTCGGCCCTTCTCAGCGACATCTGCTGCGAAGGTCCTGGGGTCCCCAGCTCTGCCTCCCGTCTCTTGCAGGTCCCCTCGGGGCTGGCCAGCCGACCATGAAGTTTGTGATGGACACATCGAAGTACTGGTTCAAGCCGAGTATAAGCAGGGACCGAGGTGAGGCAGCAAGCCTGGGGTGCTGGGTGTGGACAGAGCCACGATGGGTCTGGGGGGCTCAGAACCCCCCTGAAAGTCCAGAAAAAGCTGCCTGGCCCTCTTGGCTGGCAGGGCAGATTGTTTCTGGCAGTGCCAGAGAGCATTAGCAGGGCGCACAGAGCGGGGCACACGGAGCAGGGCACACGGAGCAGGGCACGGGGGTCCCATTCTGCTCCGCTGAGCCCCCTTTGGTGCTTTGACAGCAATCCAGCTGCTGAAGGACAAGGAGCCGGGCACGTTCGTTGTGCGGGACAGCACGTCGTACCGGGGCTCCTTCGGGCTGGCCATGAAGGTTCCCGGCTCTCCATCCGGCAGCCAGACAGGTACAGGGGCTCGCTCGGGAAGGTGGGGTTGGTTACGGGGGTTGACCTGAAATGAGCCCAGCTCCACGATGCTAAAACAAGCCCAAAAGGTTCAGGACATGGCTGCGTGAGAGATGCGGGCATCAGGATCTGTGCCTGCCCATCTCCTGCCGGCACGGGGAGCACCAGCTCTGGGCACCCTGGGGATCCCGGGGCGGGCAGGGGCGCAGCGGCCGTGCTCAAACCGGTGCTGACGCTCTCCTCGATGTCACTCGAAGGTGAGGACAGCAGCGAGCTCGTCCGGCACTTCCTCATCGAGTCGTCGGCCAAAGGGGTGCACTTGAAAGGAGCCAGCGAGGAGCTGTATTTCGGTAAGGATGGGGCCATGGCCGGGAGCGGGGCTGTGCTGCAAGCCAAGCCCACGGGGGTGGGGGAGAGCCCTCGCCCTTCACCGAGATGCCCCCAGGCAGATCTCCTGCACCCTGCTCCCTTCTCCTGTGGTCTCGGGGATGCTGCTGCCCGAGTTTGCATGGGTGGGGGATCGGCGGCGCGCGGCCCCGCTGACGGGCGGCTCTGTGTTGCAGGGAGCCTCTCCGCCTTCGTGTACCAGCACGCCATCACCCCGCTGGCGCTGCCCTGCAAGCTCTGCATCCCCACCCGAGGTAAGAGCCACCGAGGCAGGAGGTGCCGCGGGAGGTGGGGGTGACCCTCCGTCGGTCACTTGAAGCGGCGCTAGGCTTCCGAGTCCCTTGTGTAAGAAGGAATTTCTGCAATGAAACTTTGACCTGCGGACGTCAGAGCTCCCGTTTGTTGTCCGTGCAGATCTCGCTGATGAAGACAGCCCTGACTGCGCCCCGGAGCCCGCGCTGTCCCTGCTGAAGAAATCTGCTGGTGAGGAAAGGAGCAGGCGCCGGTGGCCACGGGGGATGGTTGAGCTGACAGTGTTCGAGCTCCGGGCACGCACGCATGGGGTTTAGTCCCCGCATATCAAACGCCGACCTCTGTTTTTGGGGCATCAGCTCTAACACTGCTCACAGCTGGAGCTGAAAAGCCATCGCTGCAAACCTCTCGGCACCCCAGGGCTCTGTTCTGATGCTGCTCTCCTGGCTTCACCACCAGGCTGGAGATGCTGCGGCTTTTCTTCACGTCCTCAGACCGCGGGCCCTCAAGGCAACCTGATCTTTCTAAACCAAGGACAATTTTTTGTCCTCGTGACAGTGAAGCAAAGCTTACAAAGGCAGTTCTCGAGCTCCCGAGGCTCATCAAAGACCCCAAAGTCTTTTAAATTAGCCCAGTTTTAAGCAGCCCCTGATTTCTAAGCCCCTCTCCTGATTGCCTTCAGTCGGGGCACTGAACATCTGGAGTTTCTCGGGGAAGAACCGGGCGTTTTGGGGCTGCTGAGAGCCGCTGTGGGGTTACATTGAAGTGGGACCTGGTGGGAGAGGTGTGGGGGGGGCAGAGATCCGGGGTCTCTGCGGCCCCAGGGTGTGCAGAGCCCAGCAAGGGGGGGCTGCAGGTGAGGACAGAGCCACGGGGAGGAGGCGGCGCCGACGGGTCACGGCGCAGTCACGGGAATCGGCAACGGCTTTGTTTTGCTGGAAATTCTGGAAAATCAGTTGGCAAGCTGCAAAGTTTAGTTTGACCCAGAACAGGGGCTTTCAACAGCGCAATCAGCCCGAAATGTCATGTTTTAGGTTGGCCTTAAGCTCTTAGCTGGCTTGGGGTACTTCTGCTTTTCATTAAAGGAAATATGTAATAAACAGAAAAAAAAAAAAAAAAAAGAAAAAAAAAAAAGAGAAAAAAGAAAAGCCAAATCTGACATTTAGAAACCAGAAATTAAATACTCTGACTTTTAAAACAATTAGTACAAAGGATTAGAGCAAACCAGAATAAACTCGCGAAGAATTTCTGAGTCACCCCATCTTTCGTTTGCACCGCAACAAAGCTGACCCAGGAACGTCGGCCCCGCTCTGCAGGACGGTGCCTCCGTGCTGGTGCTCGGGGGGGGGGATGTGGGGGGACGTGGGGGGACACGGCCCCGTGCTGAGCCCCCTCCTCGCTGTCCCTGCAGAGTGCAACGTCCTGTACCTCAGCTCGGTGAGCATGGAGACGCTGGCAGGGGCGCCGGCCATCCAGAAGGCCATCTCCTCCACCTTCGAGCTGGAGACGCTGCCCACGCCAACCCTCGTCCACTTCAAAGTGACGGAGCAGGGCATCACACTGACGGACATCCAGAGGAAGTAAGGGCTGCGGCGGCCAGGAGCTGGGGCAGGGGTGGCCGGCGCACGGCAGCGCGGTTCCCTCTCCGCGCACGCCGCCGCCGAGCTGCCAGCTCGCCGCTTTGCAGCGTGCCCGGAAAATCTGGCCCGCGAGGACGAACCCGTGTTGCAATCGCGGGCTGGATTGGCCCCCGTGTTTGTAGCAGGGAGCACGAAGCTGCTCCAAATGCAGCTGGTGGCGGTGGTCCAGGGACCCAGGGGCTGCGCCCCAGATGCTTTCTGCCAGCTCCCCCCCCGGGGAAGCGCTTGGACGTGCTCGTGCCTGCTTCTCCCCCAGGCTTTGCCCGGGCCCTTCCCTAACGCCACGCTCTCCTGTGTCCCCGCAGGGTGTTTTTCAGGAGGCACTACCCCTTGGCCACCGTCAGGTGTTGCGGGATGGATCCTGAGAACAGAAAGTGAGTGTCGGAGTGGGGCAGATCAGGGCGAGCCCCCCCGGTGGGCACGGCCCTGCAGCACCCTCCATGGGGGTGGAAATGAGTTAAAAGTGTCGCTTTTCTGAGCAAACCCCGTTCTCTCGTCCCTCCAGGTGGCAGAAGTACTGCAAGTCCTCCAGGTAAGCGCTGCGTGGTGCAAGGCTGAGCAGGGGCACCCGACCCTGGGCAGCCCCAGGACCCCCGCTTACAAACCGGGGGCGGGGGGCGATGAAATGTGGTGGAGGGATGAGATGTGGAACCGGGGGGGGAAGGCTTTGGGTTTGCTCTGCGGGGTGAGGTGAGGGGCTCGGCCATGCCACAGGACTCTGCACCCCCCGAATGGGACCCCCCCCACCCAAGCCCCTAACCAGAAACTCGCTCGCTCCGGGCTCAGGAAGTGAGCTTACATCTGGCTCTACCTTGCGCTCGAGCAACGTTTCACAGCCGGGGAAGCCTTGCCAGAAATGCTTCTCCCGGCTGTTTTTCTTCCAAGCAAACGTGATCGGGGAGCGGGCCAAGGTGGAATTGCTGGAGCCGGGATCCGCGCGGTGGCCAGGGCCGCTCGGAGCGTATGCCTGTGGATGCGAGCTAAAGGCATCTCCCTCTCCTTTTCCCCAGGATCTTTGGGTTCGTGGCCAAAAACCAGACGGATTCGGAGAACCTGTGCCACCTGTTTGCCGAGTACGACCCCGTGCAGCCGGCGTCGCTCGTCATCGACCTGGTCAGCAGGCTGCTGCCGGGGCTGTAGGGGACGGAGAGCTGGGGACACTGCGGGCTGGCGGTGCCCCCACGCTGCTGGGCTGCTTCCTCGCCTGGTGCCGCCTGCAGGCTGCGTTTCACTGTTATTTATACGTTTGGTCACGTTGAGATCTCAAGTAAAGACTTTGCCCTGTGTTGGGCTCGGACGTTTTTCCCTGCCCCGTCCCCATCCAAAGGGAGCAGCACGCGGAGCCGTGCCCTCCGGGAGCGAGGGGTGAAGCAGGCAGCAGCGCTCGCCTTCCCAAAATGATGCCACCAAAGGGGGACAGGGGACACCAGGACAGGACCAGGAGCGTCCCCAGATGGAGCTGAGCTCCCAGCGCAGCAGACTCAGTCCTCATGTCCCCTCCCCATGGCGAGGGGAGGTCTGCAGGCCCCCCCCCGTGACAGCATCAGGAGGCAGCTCTGCAAGTTGAAGTGCATGAAATCACCGGGCCCGGCCAAAAAGTCCCTCTTCCCTCAAAGACCCGGCAGCACCGGCGGGCAGGAACGTCAGCCCAGCGGGGGTTTGCCTGCTGCTGGTAAATTCTCTTTGCCCTTTTGATGCGAAGCGAGAGCTTCCAGGCCACCTCAGCACCGCGGCGGGCTGAGAAGTAAATGTTGACATTTTCATGACAGTAAAACATTGGGGTTTTTGGAAGTGACCTGCCTGAATTCGGGCCAGATCCTCGGATGACGTAAATTGGCGTGGGGCTCTGGAAGTCGGCGCTGCTGTGATTTACACCAGCTGAGGCTCCAGCTCCTGCCGCGGCGGTGGAGCGGGGTGGCTCCGAGCCCACCACGTAATCGTCTCCCCCAGCACTTGCTTCCCCGGTACCTCTTCCCCGTGCTAATTTCAGAGCGTGTACTAAGCGCCCCCGCTCAGGGGTGGTGTCAATAAAGCAGCGGTTCTTTTATCTGACCGCAGTCCCTGCGGTGACTTTAGCAGCTGGGAAATGTATTCTGCTGCCCGTGTGCGTATTGCTCAGAAAGAAAGCGTGCCATCCTCCAGCAGGGCTTTGAAACAGCTCCCAGCTGAAAGGGGAGCAGTGAACGTAGCTGTAGGAGTGGTGAGAGCTGCAGTGTGGGGTGAGAGGGGGGCACGCCGAAGGCTTTGGCACCCCCAGCCGTGCGTGTGGCCAAGCCCTGAGCTCTCCGTTCAGCCCCGAAACCGTGCAAATATCGGCACAAAGGCTTAAATGCGATAGCCTCAGGATGCTCAGCGCTGTTATGCATCCCTCAGCTCCTCCTCCTGCCCTCGCCACCCCCCCAAATCTCCAGCACCCCCAGGAGGGGCTCAGCAGTGCGGGATGGGACCCGCTGCAGTGCGGGCAGCAGCCAGCAAGGGGCCCCAGCATGATTCTGTCCATCCGTCCGTCCGTCCTGCCCATCAGCCGGGAGCCATAAAGAAGGGCCGAGCCGCTGGTTCTTGCCGAGCTGTTTTCATTAAGCTGCTCTTAATTACGGTGGTGACTGCTCACCCCCGGGACCCCGCGCTCGGTTATGCAACCTGCGAGCAAGCGCCGCTTCAATTCCTTGTATTTATGGCCGGGCTGCTCGCGACGGCCGCGATAAGCATGAGGGGAACAGGGAAATTCCGAGGCTTTGGCTCCAAACAACGCGTGTGAGCTCTGCTGCTCCATCGCCGCCAAGCCGGGCCCCCCTCCCTCCGCTCCCCTTTCATCCCAAATCCCAAAGCCCAGCTCCGCACGACTCCGGTAACAAACCTGCGAGGTTTATCGGCTTTCTGGGGGAAGGGGGGCACGGGCTGCTTTGCCCCATTCCAACCCAGATCGCTCGGGGACAGGAGCAAGCCTGGTTCCAGGCACCGTCTTCCACACGTGGACTTCTTTCCTTCGCTGAAAACCCTTTTCCAGGGAAGCGCAGCGGGAACACGGGCCCGGGCTCTCCAGGGGGGGGGAGTTCAGCCAAAACCACCTGGATTTAGGGGAAAAAAACAAACAATTCTCTGAGCTCCTCATGGTTTCCAAAGTTTGTCCCGGGCTTCCTGGAAGCGCAGCTCTGGGTTTTGGTTCCTGGGTCCGGTTCCAGCCGTTTTGTAACAAATCCAGACCCCGTCCTGGCTGCGGCTGCAGGTTTCTACCAGCGGTCCCTGGCGCGCGATGTTCAGCGTGTGGCCGGGCTGTCCCCAGAGGTGGGGACAGGATCGCCCCATGCCCACACGGGGGTGACACTCAGAGCCCTGATGCAGCTTCGTGGTGGCAGCGGGGCAGCTGCTGGGGATTTGTGCGCTGAAACATCCTCGTCCTGTGCGGGTTGGGGACGGGGAGCGGGAGCCAGGGGCTGGATGGGGCCAGGCTCGGGGTGTAATCTGCAAAGGCCGGCAAAGCTTTTGATTTCTAACAAAAGTCCATGTGCTCCCAGCTGGGCCGATTCCTTTCCCCTCTCTGATTGCTCAAAACAAGGATTTAAGTGAAGGAACAGCCTAACGCAGCTTTGGAGATGGAGCCGCTGGCACGGGGACGGGGCAGGGGGCTCCCCAGCGCCCCGCAGCTGCCGCCAGCTCCGTCCCGGGGGTGTCTGACGGGTCTCCGTCCGTCCAGATGTGTGGGAAAGGGGGGGGACAACTGCCTCCAGCTGCTGCCGGCAGAGAATGGCTGCACCCCAGGGGTCCCCAACACTCGTGGAGGGTGCAGGAGCGTTCGGGAAGAGGCAAAGCCGCAGGGCACGGACAAGCCCCAAAGGAAAGCCGTGGCCGCAGCCGTGCCGGCGCTGGGCTGGGGCGCTGGGCCGGGCTCCAGGAGCGCTGGCGTCTTCCCTGGTCCGGCTGCCGATCTGCTGCGCCAGCAAATTACAGCGCTCGCTCGTCCGCCTTGGCTGCAGACAGCCCCAGGGCTCCGGTGTTTGCACAACCCGAGCACCGCGGCCACGCAGCCCCGGCGGGCGCAGCTCCGGCTTGGCACCAGCCCCACTCCACACCTCAGGTCCCCAGGGGAGCGGCGATGCCGGGTTCGCAGCCGTCCCCCACGCGACGTGACCCCCGGCATCGCCGCCTCCCTGCTGCCCCTTTGCTGCAGACACCAGCGGGAAGCTGGAGGTGCTGAGCGGATACCACCGGCATCCCGCACCCGGGCATCCCCCAGCCTCCAGTACCCCAAAAACTCCCCAGCCACCGTCTGGCTGCGCAGAGCCGGCGATGCTCGGCGCGTCCTCGCCGTGGCTCAGCATGCTGCCTGGCCCCGAGCACGTCGCCCGCTGTCCCTGTCCTCCCCTGAACCTCGGAGGCTGCCCAGCGCCCGGTCCCAGCCTGGCACCGTCTCAAGGCACGGCCGCTGCTCCGTGGGGTGACGCTCGTCACGTCGCTCGTGGTGCCACCGGCTGCTTTGCGCAGGGCTGTTTGTTTCCCACCCCGTCCCTGCTCAGCGGTGCCGGGGGCCTCGTGGGGTCCTGGGTTTTGGGGGGGGGGGGGTGCTGACCACGCAGGGCCCTGCACGCTCTCATGTCCCCTTAGCTGAGCGAGGCCACCCCAAGTGTCCCCTGGGTGCTAGCTCTGCTCCCGCAGCCCCATCCTGGCACGGACAAAGCCAGAGCTCCCTGCTCAGGAGATTTTTCCATTCTCAAGGCACCAGGAGAAAGACCCCAGCCTCCTCCAGCTGCCCTCCTACCCCCTGCAAAGCCCCAACACACTTGGTAGAAGCACGTTAAATAACATGGGAAATAAAATACGGCAATTACCTTTCCTTTTTTTTTTTTCTCTTTAACAATACAAAGCTTCAAGTTTACTGTAACAGAGGGACGGTGCTACACACAGGAGTCCGAAGGGATGGGCTTGTCCGAAGAGGAAATGACAAAAAATTAAAAATAAATCACATCAGCGTGGAAAAAAAAAGACGACAGGGTTAGGTACGCTGGTATATGATCACGTGTAAATACAGCCTTAAACTACAGGAGAGACGATATAAAATGCTGGAGCCCTGTTCCCAATTTCACTCCGATTTGGGCAGCGCCTCGGAGCGGGGAGCTGCAGAAGCCCCCCACCAGCCTTTGGCGAGCTTCCCATTCCAACCCACACGGCGGTTTCTTACCTAAAAGGACATTTAGAGGAAAAGTTTCCAACCCAACCGGCTCCTGCAGAAGAGCTTCCAAATAATAATAATTAAAAAAAAAAAAAAAAAAACATGCTACAAAAATGGCGAACGTTTTTCAGCTGAAAGTTCTGTGCTGGCAAAACCCGCGGCTCTCGTGGCACCGAAACGTTTCAAAAACTCGATCCGGGTTTTGTCGCGGTGGCCAAGCTGGAAGGCGAGAAGACAAAAACCTCTCCCTGGAGGGGTCCCGTTTGGGGAGATGAAGGATTTCACCCCGAGGGGCCGGTTCGACAAATCCCACCAACGTTGGAGCTTAAATATTAAAACTCTTTGGGGGAGAACAAAGACCCCAAAGGAGCCCTTCCTGGCCGTCCCTCATCTCCCACCTCCCCCCGGGCCCCAGTGCATGCAGGGGATGCGTTGCACGCCTGCAGATGCCCGACCCCTTCGCCCTCCGACCCTGGGGACAGGGCAGGAGGGAAGGGGAGGACGAGAGGAAAAAACGCTGCGGCCACCAGTGCTGTCCCTGCGCGCAGGAGTGGGACAGGGATGGGCTATGGGGTCGGTGGGACCCACGGGCTATGGGGTCGGTGGGACCCACGGGCTATGGGGTCGGTGGGACCCACGGGCTACGGGGCTTTGGGGCTGCATCAGGAAGAGCTGACATCGCTGGTGCCCCAGCCCTGGTGAAGGTCTCTTATTGCTCTCTGTGGCTGCGATCCCCATCCCCATGAGGTGCAGTGGAGCCAGGACAGGGCGATAGCGGGGCGCTCCTTTGGGCCCCCCCAGTGGCACAGGCTCCCTCCTGTCCCTGCCCGCACGGCTTGAGGGGGCTGAGGCACTTCTCGTCCTGCCACACTCGGGTCTGGTGTGGAGGGAAGGCACTGCGGCGGGGGGGGCTGCCGTGCACCCCCCGAGATGCTCGCGTGGTCGCAGCCGCCGGGCAGCAGCGAGGGGTGCAGCAGCGCGTTTTGGGTGCTCTCTTTCACGCACCTCCACCGAAGCAGCCTGGAACCAGCTCCGCTACCATCCTGGCAGCGTCAGTCCACGCCAAGTGTCCGTGCAGGACGTGGGTGCCACCAGCATGTGCCGGGGACCCCCCCCCGCGGGGTGGCGGGCAGTGGCCACGGTGCAGGTCGCGGCGCCGTGCCCCGTGCCATGGGCAGCTCGTGGCGCAGAGCACAGCGGGGATGGAGGGGGCGCGTGTGGGGGTCCCCCAGCCCCAGGAGCTGCTCGACGGCCGTGTCCTTTCTCCTCCAGTCTTACGCAGCCCCGGCGGGCGTCCCGGCTGCGGCACGAAGCGGGGCAGCCGCAGTGACGCTCACATGCTGTCCGCCGGCTGGTGACAGTCCAAGTCCCCCTTCAGCTCCAGGAAGCCCGGCAGCTTCACCCCCGTCTTGCGGTCCACGCACCAGCACTTGCCCCGCTGCCCGTCCAGCGCCGGGTGACACTAGAGGGGACACCTTCGGTGAGGGGCGCCCAGCCTGGCCCCGTGTGTCCCCGTCCCTGTGGGCTGCCTGGTCGGGGCTGGACGTGGCAAACCAGGAGCCCTCGTGGTGGCTTTGGCACCCTTGTCCCACCCTGGGGGCTTTTGCAAAGAGCCCTGCAGCACCCCAGGGGTAGCTTCCATTGAAACCCCGGCACCCACCCATCTCTCCTGGCTCTGCAGAACGCCCCCCAGCCCTGCCTACCTGCTTGGGGTGGAAGTTGCCGTTGCGGTCGCAGTTGGGAATGGGGATGACATACAGGTCCTCGTGCGTCCGCGTCTGCGAGGCCGCCAACCTCTCCAGCGCCCGGTGCAGCTCGCTCTGGCAGGAGCCCTGCGCCTGTAAGAAACCGGGGCTGAGCCCGGAGCGGGGCTGCTGTGCATCCCCCCCCAACCACCCCACTGCCCTGGGGCCGCCCCATAAGCACTGCCTTCGAGCCTCCCTTGTGCTTCAAGTACCAGCACGTGGCTCAGGGCACCCGGTGCCCACGCTGCACCCCCCACCCCAGCTCCCTGCGCCATCCCCGCCACGCTCACTATGGGCCTCGTCTCCTCGCGGTGGTACGGGCTCCCACTGTTGCGCATCTTGTTGCCGTTGTTGACCCGCTTCGCCTGCTGCTTCTGCAGGCATTTGCGGTCGTGGATGCTGCAGGGGCTGAAGCTGTTGTTGGGGTGGTCGATCTCCTCCTTCTCTGCAAGGACACAGAGCGCACGGGGCTCAGCACCGCAGGGCAGCCCCGGGCGCAGCACTCGGATGGCACAGATCACCCCCAGCCCTGGGTCCCAACCCACACTGCACAGGGAAAGGCTCTTGGGCATGTTTACGCCCCGTTCATGGGCTTGTTTCCACGTGGCTGTTATTGTAGGGTTGCAAATCCACACCGCAACGGTGCCAGGCAGAGCTGCACGGCACAAGGGTGCAGCCCTTGCCGGCCCCATGCCACCTGGAGCTGGGGACGAGAAGGTGACCTCGGGATGCACAAGAGCACCAGCGAGACCCTGTGCCCCCCGAAAGCTGCCTCCAAAAAGTGGTAGCAGGAACGGGGCCGCAGCCCGGTCAGCGCTGAGCACCCACCAGGCTGGAAGCGGCACCCGGCCGTGCTCTGCCTGGGGCGCACTGCCCCGGCCTCCCCCCTTTGCTGGGACATGAAAGCAAAAATTCCAGGAATAAGACAGTTCACCTCCCGCTGGCCAGCTCGCAAAGGCGGCGCTTGGCATCCTCGCCTGCACCACGAGCGGAGCCAAACGACAATCCCAGATGTTGGCAGCTGGGAGGGGAGCGTCATGAGACCCGCGCTGCTCGGCGAGGCTGCTCTTTAAAAAGCTGCAGGTTCCCCCGCTCCCAGGCCCGGTAACGCCCGGTAACGCTCTGTGTTTGCACCACTTTTCCCCTTGCACGGGGGGGTCCCACATCGCGTTCTCGGTGCCTGCTGGAAAAGGACGGCGCAGCGGGGGCACACGGAGCTCGGTGGAGAGCACCACGCCGGGCACAGCCCGAGGAGCTCTCGGTCCCAACCAGCTCGGGCTTCAGGAGGAGCGAGGAGAGGACACCCTGCCCGGTTTTATCCCCACTGATCGATGCCTTGTCCCCGCCGATCGATACCGCAGCTTCCCAAACGAGGCTGGGTCACGGCGCAACGTGGGCGAACGCATCCAGGGGCTGCAAACCTGCGAAGGTTCGTGGCTCCCGGTGGCCTGGTTAAAGTTCACAGCCACTGAAGCCCGGATGACAAACCCTTCTCCGCTGTTCGTGTTATTTGCTTTTTGTCTAATCTGTCCTTTTTTTTCCAGGAAGTGGCTCATGCCCTTGACATTTGAAACACAAACTCAACACCCCGCTGCGGCGCGGCTCCAGGACCCCCGCGCGGAGCGGTGCCAGCGCGGTGCCAGCCCCGGTGGCTCCGTGTCGCAATGGCACAGGCTTGGGGGGGCTCGGTGGGGGATGCTCCTTCCCAGCATTTTGGGGATGCCTGGCCCCACTGAGGCCAAAGTCCCAGTGGTGCTCCTGTATCACACAGCTGGCGGGGAAGGGCATGGCACCGGGAGGCACCGCCGGGCTCAGACGCTTCCCGCTCCGCACCGGGACCCGGCTCAGTGCTGGGAACCCCTCGCCCAGCCCAGCCCAGCTCCCCTCCTCCCCGCCAGCCGCCGTCAGTGTCAAATCTCTCGGCTTAAATAAAACCAGATGCCAATAACATTTTCATAAGGTCCCGTGGAACGCGTGGTGCCTCCGGGCAGCGAGACGGCTCTCAGCCGGCACCCGGCGCGGGGATGGGCTCGCAGCTCGGTCCCCACCCGCGGCCCCCGACCCAGGACCCCTCCCTGCTGCAGGGATGGCCACGGTTCGGGGGGGAGCTTCCCACCCGGCGTGCAGCAGCCCAAGGAGCCTCTCGCTTTCCTGGCGCTTGGCAGTGCTCCTGCACCGAGCTGGATGGGAAAACTCCTTCACGTCGAGCACAAAGCCTTGGAAAAAGCAACCTCCTTGGAGCCTGCCCCCCTCAATCCCCCAGCAGCCTGGGCTGTGGCTGCAGGGCAGCCCACGCACTGGCCACCAGCACCCTTGGGTGCTGCCGGGCACGGTCTCAGAGCCGTGGAAGGGGCAGAAGAGCTTGGCCGGGGCCTTGGCTAGGTTTGGGAAGGACTCAAGCACTGAGCGCTGCCCTCGCCCCATCTCTCGAGGACAACATTTTCCTCCTGGCCCCAGGACAGGAGGAGACACAAGCGAGTCACTGAGCATCGCCTTCAATTAGCGGGAGCTATTAACGAGGTCGGTCACGTGCCGAGCTCGTGACTCACGGCGCTGAGCTCCTGAGCGAGCAGTGACAGACGCTGGGCTCCACGCGGGAGGGGAGCTCAGAGGCGTTGAGCGAAGCCTCAAAGCCGGCGACTGTGGGACAGGGCCAAGAGTCAGGGACCCCCGGCATGAGTCCAGGTGGTCCCGGCTGGCCTCATCCTGCCCAGCACCAGCAGCAGATGCAGGAGCATCCAGAGGGCAAGGCCTCATCCCTCCTGCCCCATCCCCGCTGCGCAGCCTGGGGCTGCTCCCCCTGTGCTCCCCCATGTGCAGGCACAAAGGTCCTTACACATCCCTTGGGCTGGCAGGGGACATGTCCAAGGTGACAGCTGTTGCGAGGCCCAGCACCTTCCACTTCCCCGTCCAGCACCTCAAGCATGGCCCATGGGTGGTCCTGGCCGCGCCGTGCCGCAGCGCCGGCTCTCTTGGCTGCCGGGGCTCTCCACTTGGCAGGCGCCGGCACGGGGAAGCGTGCACTCATCCTGCCGAACGCTGGCCCCAGAGGAGCGCGGGGAGCCTGGGGAGCCATGGCCAGGACCGTGCGTGCCTCCCCCAGCCCCACCTGCTTGCTGTCCCCCCATGCACCCCTCATGGGGAAGGGAGCAGGATCCTTCCCAGCCACTGCTCGCAGCTTCCCAGACGCTTTTCCTAGGTCACTTTTTCCCCAGACATAATTATTTACCCAGCGTTAAATCACTCCTAACGTGTGTTGGGGAGAATGTCCTCGCCTCTTCCTGGATGCCACCCACAGGTCCAGCCACCCTCCCCTCCCCAAAGCAGCGGCACCGACAGCCCCAGGAGGGGACACGCAATGGGGCCAAGCCTGCACCATGAGCCAGCCTGGTCCCAATGGGGCTGGACAGGACAGGACAGGCAGATCCCCCTGAGACCGGGACCTCGCTCTGCAGCAAAAAGCCGTGGCTGTCACCTCCAGGAGCACGGCTCCCAGCGGGACGTCCTGTGGGCAAGCCCAGAGCTGGGGGGTGGATGCAGGTACCAGGGTCCTGCACAGGTCCCCCAGACCCACGGGGAGAGGGCTGTGGGACAGGAGAGCGGCCGCCTGCTCTCTCTTCCCTAAAAGCCTCCGGCCCTGCAGGTGCTGCTGGTCCCAGGAGAGGTGATGGAGCAAGGAGCCCCTCTGAGAGCTGACCCCAGCCCAGTCCCCATGGGACCTAAAGCCTGGAATGCAGCTCCCCTGGCTCAGCACCCCAAAAGCATTCACAGGAGCAGCCCCACGCCCCCAAACCATGGCTCACACCCCCTGCAGCCTCAGCACCCACGCAGGCACCAGGGAAAACTTGCTCCCCGTGGCTCCTGCACCTAACGAGGCATTTAATTCTTTCTGCTTAACCAGAGGGGACCCGCCGGGTGCACCGGCCGCGCCACGGCACACGGGCAGGGCTGTGCTGCTGCTCATGTCCCGGGGAGCGATGGAGCTGCAGCCTCCAACCCTGCTGCTCCTGCTGGGACTGGGACCTGTGGCTCTGCC
This sequence comes from Heteronetta atricapilla, assembly GCA_011075105.1. Lineage (NCBI taxonomy): Eukaryota > Metazoa > Chordata > Aves > Anseriformes > Anatidae > Heteronetta > Heteronetta atricapilla. The sequence continues at coordinate 4,475,876 of CM021757.1, forward strand.
GTCCCACCAGGACCTTCCCACCAGGACGCCCCGGGGAAAGGGGCTTCGCTGCTGCCCGCTGCCCCGGCCTGCCACCTGCAACGCCGCCGGCGAGGTGCCCGTCGGGAGAGCCTGGCTCCCACGGCCACCCACCCGTCCCCAGCGCGGCCAGAACAGCACAGGAAGAAAGGGAAAATACTGCAAGGCTGTTTCCTAAAGGCTCTGGGAAAAAATGCTGCGTTACACGGGGCAAAGCCAAAACCAACAGGCCTTGGCAGCAGCCCCCGGCCAGGGAGCCCAGACAGCTCCTGCAGGATGTGGGATGAGCACAAGCAGGCAGGGCAGGGGGTCCCGCAGCAGACCCCATGCTGGGCGCTCACGGCCAAATCCTAACCCCGGGGGAGGCAGGGGGGGCCCTCTGCAAAGGGCCTTGTCACTGGTATGGAGGGGAGAGGGGCTGGGATCCAGCCCTTGGGGCCAGGAGCACCGCAGCAGGGAGCTGGAGCAGCCACACCAGGGAGCCCCAGGTGACCTGCGTGGGCACACGGGGGCAGAGCACCTTGCGGGCTGTCCCGCGGTGGGTGCTGCCCCCCCCTGCCCCTGTCCAGGGGATGTGATCCCAGTCACAGCCTGCAGGATGGGGAAGGGGCAGCGTGGGCATCCAGAGCCCCAAATGGGCCAGATCTCAGCTCCCAGGAACAGATCCCTTCGCTCTGCCAAACCACACGAGCAGCACCAGGGTGCTGCCCACGACCCCCAGACCCTGCCCGAGCACCACGGGGGTGGCAGAGGGTCACGACTGACCCCGATGACAGGGCAGTGGGGTGGACAAGCAGAGCCTGCAGGCAAAGGGGCAGCAGCCCTTGGGGTCCCCTGGCTTGGCACTGCCCTGCCCAGCCGTGGGGTGGAAGAGGAAGGACACGGAGCCCCTGCGCAGGACACGCCGACCTGTTTGCGAGGGAAGCAGGTGCCCCGCGGCCTCTTTCCTGTTTCCTCCCGGCCATGCCGGCAGCATCCCGGGGAAGGGAGAGCTCAGGGGTCACCGCACAACGGGAGCTCCCCCAGCAGCGGGACCCCGAACACGGTGCCCCACAGCACCGCGTGCAGCCAGTCCCTGCCCGGCCCGGGGGCACGGTGTCACCAGCCGTGGCCATGGCACTGCGGGTGACGATGGCACGGATGTGACCCAGCCGTGAGATCCTGTGCTGTCCAGCACACGGGACACACCTCCTTGGGCTTCCCCATCCCTAAAATCCCCCCACCTATCCCCTTCCAACCTCCCCCCCGAGCAGCATCATCGGCGCCACCCCTGCGCTCCCCAATTTGCGCATCCCCCAGGGCCTTACCTGGCGGCTGGAGGCTCTCCTGGATGGCTTCGACGTCGGCCAAATCGGTGCAGACGCCCTGACCGTGCATGAGGGTGTGCAGGGGCCGGGGCACGCCGCGGGGGGGGTAGCAGCGCAGCCCTGCCCCGCAGCGCGCCGTGTACACCCCGCACGCCGTGCCGCGGCCGAGCGCGCAGGTGGCGCAGCACCCGCAGCCCGGCTCCCGCACCAGCTCGGCGCAGCCCTGCGGAGCTTTGCAGCGAGCCAACCGCTCCTCCGAGCACGGCGGGCACTGGATCGCCTCCTCCCCGCCTTGCCCTTGCACCGGAGACCCTCCCGGTGCCGCCCCCGCCGCCAGCACCGGGACCAGCAGCAGCAGCACCACCGCCGGCAGCGGCAGCAGCCGCGCCGCGCCCCCGCGCATGGCGGCCCCGCGCTGCAGCGCTCGGGCTGGCGGCGGGCGCGGGGGGCAGGCGGCGGGGGCTTTATGCCGCCCCGTGGCCACACCTCCCGCCGGCACCGGGGCCACCGGCGGGGCCGCCCCCGCCGGCCCCGTCCCCCCCTTCTCCCTCCCCGGGCAGAGCCGCCGCGCGCCGCCGGTGCCGCGCTGGGGACCCGGTGGGTTCGGAGCTGCGGCTGCCGGAGGGGGCAGCGCAGGGTCCGGGAGAGCCCCCCCACCCCACACCCACACCCCCCTCCGGGTCGGTACCGGCCCCCGCGGGTCTCCGCTGGAAGCCCCCGCTCTGATCTGCCCCGGGGGGCTTCGTCACTGCTGGCCCCGGGGGGGGTGCGCTGCTGGGTGCGGAGCGGCTGGGGGGTGCGGGGGGGGGAATGGGGTAGGGTGGGGTGGGATAGGGATAGGGGTAGGATGGGGGTGGGATGGGGATAGGGATGGGAATAGGGACAGGGACAGGGACAGGGACAGGGACAGGGACAGGGACAGGGACAGGGACAGGGACAGGGACAGGGACAGGGAC
>CM021757.1:4478166-4488339 GCA_011075105.1 Heteronetta atricapilla
GGGACAGGGACAGGGACAGGGACAGGGACAGGGACAGGGACAGGGACGGGATGGGATGGGACGGGACGGGACGGGACGGGAGGGATGGGATGGGGATGGGATGGGGATGAGATGGGGGCATCATGCAGGGCAGCAGCTGCACCACAGGGGACTGCGTCCGGAGCCAAGCTCCCAGTGTGGGGTGAGCCCTGCCCCACACCACACCCCACGGCCCCCCAGGCTGGGACCATCCCAGCCCCAAGCGCAGAGACCCCAGGGCGGCCGGCAGAGCCCCGGGATGCCCGCAGGCTGCCCCGGCTCCCCAGAGCCCCACAGCCCCCCTTGCACCCCCACCCTCCTGCATCCCCCCCCACCCCCCTCGGGGCCCGATCCCCGCGCAGGCACCGCGCCGGGTCCGATAAGTTGCAAGGTGCCGGCACCTAGCGGAGAAAAGGGAGGAAAACGGGCGGGGAGCCCCGAGGACGGCGATTGTGCCCGGAGGGAAGGGGCCGAGCCCCCGGGGGTTGCTCTGCCCCCCAACACCCCCCCTCCTCCCCGCAGCCCCGGAGCCCTGCGGTGGGTCTGCACGGCGGAGCGGTGGCACCTCGCACCATGGGCAGCAGCAACCTGGGACGTGGGCTTGGAGAACCACGGGATGTTCCCGAGTGGGAAGGGACCCTCAGGGGCCACTGTGTCCAGCTCCTGGGCCACCCCCAAATCAGACCCCATATCCGAGAGCGTTGTAGGAATGTTCCTTGAACCCCTGCAGGCTCGGTGTCCCCGAGGAGCCTCTCCCCATCCCCGGCCACCCCTGGGTGCAGAACCTTTCCCTGACACCCAGCCTGAGCAGGGGGAGCCACTGGGTTTGGGACTGCTCCGGGCCACCTTTGAGGCAATTAAAGGTCATTAAGCATTTGGACATCAGCTGTGGCTTCACTGCAGGGCTGAGCAGGGCTGCTGCAGGCATCAGCGGGAGGAATGAGGGGCGTAATGCAGCCCCATGCCCCCCTGGCCCTCCTTGTGCCACTTTGGTGTAGCTCAGAGGGGCAGCAGCAGGCACAGGACCCTGTGCACACCGTCGGTGCAATCGGTCTCATTTGCCCTCAGGAAGGGGACAGCGGGGAGGAAGCTGGGGGGGCAGCAAGGGGACAAAAGCCACCTCCTGCGTGCCCGCAGCCTGGGCACGCTCGGGAAGGGCCGAGCCCACCGCAGCCCCCGCGAGAGGAGCAGAGCCAGCCCGTAACGCTGAGAACCCCACACTCATCTCACGGCTGAGCACACCCAAATTTTAGGGCTTTGGTGCCGTGGGCAGGAGCATCTTCTCTGCCCCGTGCACAAGTGCTGAGCCCGGGGACTGGGGCTGCTGAGGGTAGGATGTGAGCAGGAGCCGTGCCCCCTATACTCACCCCTTGCCCCCCTTCTCCCCTCCCAGCCAAAGCGGGGACCCTGCAGAGCATCGGCACCCAGCGCTGCCCCTGAGCCCCCCCCTGCTCTGCCTGGCACAGCCACGTGTGGCCGTGACACGGGGCAGAGGCGCCAGCCTTGACACGGTGTCCGAGCCAGGGCCAAACCCAAACAGGTGCCCGTCCCCGCTGGGGCCGCGGCACCTTATCAGGCCTTGGCAGCGCTGAGCGCCCGCCGGGGAGGCTGTTGTGTCTGCGGGGCCGGAGGGAGCAAGGCAGAGCGCCGGCAGGGGACGGGGACGTGCTCGCCGTGCAGCCCCAGGGGCTGGGGGCTGTCCCCTTGCTCTGGCTGGGCACGGGTCCTCCACGTCCCCCAGCCCAGCACCATGCTGTGAGATTGCGAGGGGGCTGGTGCACCCCGCTGCCACGCTGCCCCCACCCTGAGATGCTCAGCACAGCCCCGCTCGCCTGTGGGTGATGGGAAGCCCCCCAGGTCAGGGGCTCTTTGGGCTCCCAGTTTCTGGGTCTTTGGGGTTCCTGGGGCTGGGGGCACCCAGCTGGCTGCTGCCTCCCTGCGACGCCCCAACAGCTCCGGAGCCACCTCAGCCCTGCAGAGGGGCTGCGGGTCCCGGCAGTGCCAGGGCAGACGGGGATCTGAGAGCTCAGGGGCTGCAGCCCACAGCCCAGGGTGGCCCTGGTGGAGCAGGGGGCTGGGGACCACACGTACCCACATTGGGGTGCTGCAGCCACCCACTCTGCTGGACCCTGATGCCTCCCTCGTGCTCTCACAGCCCCTTCCCCATGGCTCAGCACATCTTAGAGCCAGGAACCCATGGCTGGGAAGACCCCCTTGGAGCACCCAGACCCGTTGGAGCACCCAGACCCCTTGGAGCACCCAGACCCCCTGGATCACCCAGTCCCCTTGGAGCACCCAACTGCTCCTCACCGCATTCGGTGCCCCCTGCTCCCAGCCAGCCCTTTCCCGCACTCGCAGTGGTTTTTACTCCCCATTTCCAGGCAGCATCTCCTCCCCCGGCTCCCTCTTCCCTGGTGTCAGCAGCTCCCTCCACCAGCCCAGCCCTGGCTCCCTTCCCTAGGGTTCCTCTGCCTGTCCCCCCCCCCGTCCCTGGCCGGGACACACGGTGGCTCAGCTGCGAGCGCTCAGCCCCGTGCCGGATGCGTCCCCGTGGGGTGCGGGTGCCGGGGCGGGCAAGGGGGCGTGTCGGGGGCCGCCGTGATAACAGCGGGGGCTGCGTCGGGGCCGCAGGAGCAGACGGCGTGGGCGAAGGGCATGAGCCAGGCCCCCCCCGTCCTTGGCACCCTGAGGCAGCAGCATGGGGTCCGGGGACCCCCGGAACCTTCTCCGCACCCTCTGCATCCTCTGGGTGCTGGCCGGGCGCCTGCCCCCCGGCACAGCCCAGTGGTTTTACCCCCTGGGCTCTGAGGACACCACCCCGGAGCCAGGCACCAGCCCCGCGGCCCCCACGCTGCCCACCCTGGACGGGGAGGAAGGTAGGTATGGCAGGGTGGGGGCACGGCACCCCGGGGCTCCCGCACCCCGGCGAGGAGGGGACAGCTCGGGGGCACAGCGGTGGCCACCCCCCGGTCCCCATCCAGCCCAGCGCCCTCACCCTTTGGTCCCGCAGATGGAGACGTTGGCGAGGTGGAGCCCACGAGGAAGGTGCTGCTGAGCAAACCCCCGCTGGCGGCGGGCTCCAGGAAACGGGAGCCCCCCTCCAGGGGGGCAGCCAAGGGTCCGGGCCATGCCCCATCGCGTGCACGAGCCCAGGTGCCTGTCCCCGGGTGGCACCCAGACCCCCCCAGGCCCCTTCCACATCTCCCCAGCTCCTCTCCATGTCCTTCATCTTATCTGCACCCGGCCGGGCACAGCCACAACAATCCGGGCAGGGCAGCGCCTCCTGCTCAGCCTCCTCGGAGAGCAGCTGCAGCAGCTCCTGGTGCCCCCCCAGCACGGCTCGGAGGGGCCGGGACCCCCGGTGTGTCCCCCCCCCCCCCAAGATCCCCATGCTGAGCTCTCTCCGTCTGCCCTAGCACAACCGCCCCACGGCCGCCCCGCAGATCTTCGAGGGGAGCGCGGAGGAAGAGGAGTTCCTGCAGATCAAGGTGTGGGGGGTCCTAAATTGGGGGGAGGGGGCCGTGAGGAGGAGGATGGGGATGGGGTCTGCGGGGGTCTCACGCTCAGTCCCCCCTCTCTGCACAGAGCACAGCGAAGGGGCTGCCCCCACAGGTGCCCCCGGCCCCCAAAATGGACACAGCTCTCCAGGTGAGAGGGAGGTGCAGGGTGCCCGTGCCCCCTCCCCAGCCCCCCCCAGCCCCCCATTTCACGGCTCGCCCCCCCCCTCCAGATTCACAACGCCTCCAGCTGCGTCTGCCCCGTGCGTCCCGGCCCTCCCGGCCCAAAGGTACCCAGCGTGGGGGGCTCCTGGGGGGATGCAGGGGGGGGCTCGGGGACCCGCTGGGAGAGACCCTGCGGCTCCTCTGGCTGCGCAGAACCATTTCTGCTCTGGGTTTGCATTCTCGCTTCGGGGTCTGCGTTATGGGATGGCTCAGCTGCCCCGTGGCAAGGGGCAGAGGCACGGATCCAGGCTTTAATTTTCTCCCGACAGGGAGAGAAAGGTGACCGGGGGTCCCCAGGAGACAGAGGCCAGCCGGGGCTTTCAGGGGAGAGAGGGAAGACGGGCAGCCCAGGGCAGCCAGGTCACCAGGGGCCCCGGGGCCCCCCTGGTCCTCCGGGACCACCGGGGCCACCGGGACCACCAGGTGCTTGGGGAGCCAGGAGCCCTCCTGCCTCCGCTGCCCTCCCCAAGGGATCAGAGAACGAGGTGAGGGCTGGGGCAGGGGGTGCTGGGGTGGGGGGCACGGGGGTGGGCCGTGCCGGCACTGGCTGTGGGGTCTGTCCCCAGTTGGACCCTCAGGAATGGGACACTGGGGGGTGGGGGGACACCACGGGACGTGACATATTCACCGCCCCCACCTCTCTCCTCTCTCCCTCCAAACCAACTAGCAGCTGGGAGCATCCAGCCCTACGGGGAACCCAGGACCCCCAGGCCCCCCAGGGCTGCCCGGCCCACCCGGTCCCCCTGGCTACCCAGGACACGAAGGCTCCCCAGGGCTCCCAGGGCGGGAGGGGCAGCCAGGCCCCCCCCGGTCCTCCAGGGGCTGTGGGACCACCGGGATTTCCAGGGGCTGAAGGAGCTCCGGGGTCCCCAGGCTCGGCTGGGCCCGATGGACCCCCGGGGGCACCGGGACTCCCAGGCCCACAAGGCCCTCCTGGGGTCCCCGGGCACGAGGGACCCCCCGGCTCCCCAGGACCCGCGGCGCTCCCTGGCAAACCAGGGCTCCGAGGGGAGCCAGGATTCCCCGGATTAAAGGTAAGGGGGTCCCACTGCTTCCACCCACGGACCTCAGGGACGGAGCAGAGGTCTGCCCCAAGCCCCACACCCTGCCGCTGCGGGGTCCGTGGTGCCGTGAGCCCCTCCATCACCTCCCCACGTGCTGTGTCCCTGCAGGGTGAAAAGGGTGAGCACGGGCTGCCGGGCATGCCAGGGAGCCCCGGTCGGACCGGAGAGACGGGCTCCCCGGGTATGCCCGGTCCCATGGGACCACCGGGACCACCGGGGGACTACAGGGTGAGTAGGACCCAAGGGCTGGGGGTGCTCGGGGTGGTGCTGAGCCCGGTGCTCACCCCAGAATATCCCCTCCTGCCAGTGCGAGTCGCGGCACGCAGGGCACCACGGATCCGCTGGGCCACCGGGCCCCAAGGTGAGGTGGGGAATTGGGCAGTGCGGGTCTGGGGGGGGGGGCTTCAGGGGCTGGGATAGCCCCCAGAGCTCACGGGACCCTCTGCTTTCTTCCAGGGTGAAAAGGGAGACCCAGGAGAGCGGGTTTGTACTGGGGGAGCTGCAAGGGGGGAGCTGCAGGGGGGCTTCCTTCATGCCCTAAGAGCGAACCCCATGGCAGGGCAGAGCCTCCCCACAATGGCACGGCCAGAGGGACCGGTCAGAGCCCCCAAACTGGGCTGGGACATGGGGGGGCAGCGAGTCACACCGCCCCGTGTCACATCCAGATGCACACACCCACGCACACCCCCTGCACCCCGCACAGGCTCTAACCCTGCCCCTCTCTCTGCCCACCCAGGGGTGCTGCTACGGTGAACACGGGTGCAAACCGGGTCACCTCCCCTTCCCCGGCACCGGCAGCCAGTCCAGCTCCTGGCTGCCCATCAGGGGGTACCAAACGGTGAGTCCTGGGGGGCTCACGGGGCACAGGGACCCCAGGGGCTGGGGGTGGAGAGGGGGCAGATGGAGACCGGCCTCAACCTTTCTCTTTCTTACAGCACAGCAAAGAGGAGACGGAGGTTTACGGAGCAATCATCCCCCACGTGAGCGACCCCGCCTGCGCGATGGGGGTGTCTTGCAGCTGCCCCCCAAAAGGCAGCACCGAAACACCCCAGCCCCATCTCCGCACTGCTCGTCACCGCAGGGTCCTCGAGGTCCCCCTGGGAACCCCGGCCCCCCCGGCCCCCCCGGCCCCCCCGGAGCCCCGGGTCTCCTCTACCTCAACGTAAGGCGCCGCAGGGGCAGCGCACGCGGCCGTGCCGCAGCTCACACGCACGTGAGCCTGCCCGGAGCCGGGGGCTCCTTGCCCCTCATCCTGTCTTTGCTTCCAGAGGGTGTACCCCGTCCGCGCCCAGCCGCCCTGCAAGGAGCCGGTAAGCGTGGCATCGCTGTCCCCGTCCCCTCCCGGGGCACTGTCACCGCCGTGCCGTGTCCCCAGGTAGCAGTAACATCCCCGCTTGCACCCCCAGGCAGCGGCCGACGCAGGCTGGGCAGCAGGTAAAGGATTTTTTGAGGTGTTTTGGGTGGGCTCCAGCCCCCTGGGGATCACCTTCGGGAAGCCTCGTGTCCTCGCCCTGGGTGCATTCCCTGCATGGCGCACCCAGGGCTGCGGGGCTGTCCCGGCATCCCCAGCCCCTCACTGACACCATGTCCCCGTGGTGGCGGGGTGCTGTGTGACCCCAAATCCTCCCCGGCTTCTCCAGATGCTGACGCCTCTCGGACAGAGCCGCCAGAGCCCCGTGCCGACCCCCGGGTGCGTGCCGGGCCGTGCCCGTGGCTGAGCTCCCGTGGCGTGGGGTCGTGGCGGCCCCACGGGTGGCAGCTCGGCCACGAACCCCTCCGTCCCTTCGCAGCGCCAGACGTGGGTCTTCAGGTCCAAGGAGCTGATGCTGAAGTCGGGCAGCGCTGTCCCCGAAGGGAGCCTGGTCTACGTGCGGGAAGGGAGCAGCGCCTTCCTGCGCACCCCCAGGGGCTGGAGCAGGCTCCTGGTAGGGTGCACAGGGGGGTGGGCAGGGAAGGGGGGCAGGTTCCAGCCCTGGCAGGGCGGTTCCGGGATGGATTTGGCTCCTGGGGAAGGAGCGAGGTGGTTCCCCCCATAACCGGTCCCTTTCATGGAGCAGCTGGAGGACTCGGAGTCGCTCTTTGCCGGTGACGACCCCTCTGCCTCCACACCGCAGTACCAGGTGAGTACCAGGGCTGGAGCCCTTCTCGGCTTGCCATAGTGGGGGGGACAACAAATTCCCTGGGACTGTCCCCACTTCTTAATCCAGGAGGCGAAGCGGGTACAGACACGGGGTCCCAACACGGAGCCCCCCGCGGGAGCCCAGATGGACTCGCTGGTAAGCGCTGCCGGTGACAGGGGGAAGGACGTGCCACGGAGATGGCACAGGCAGCCCCCCCGGGGGGTGGGCACCGTGATGGATGGGGAGGGGGCTGCACCCTTGACACCGGGGCCGGTGTCCCCAGGCTGCCCCGAGTCCCCTTCTTGCAGGTCCCAAAGGAGGAGGGTCCGGGGCTGCCCAGGATCCTGCCCACAACCGTCGCCCCCAGGATGCCTTCTGTAAGCGCTGCCCCACCGGGGGGCTGCTCGGCCACAGGGGGGGTGACAGCGGTGCTTGGGGACCCCCCGATGTCCGTGGGTCTGCACCCTCCCTGGGACGGGCAGCAGAGACCCGAGGGCCCCAGTGCACCGGGAGTAATGGGACCACGGGACGAGCCCCCAGAGCCCCCGTCCCGTCCCCCTCCCTGTGCCCCCATCTCCCCACCACCCCCTGTGTCCCCAGCTCCGCCTGGTGGCCCTGAACGTGCCCCTCTCCGGGGACATGAGCGGCATCCGCGGCGCCGACCTGCAGTGCTACCGGCAGTCGCAGGAGGCTCGGCTCTACGGCACTTTCCGGGCTTTCCTCTCGGCCCCCACGCAGGACCTGGCCTCCATCGTCAAGAGGACGGACAGGGCCCTCCCCGTGGTCAACCTGAAGGCAGGTGTCCCCGTCCCCGCGGGGCGTCCCCCCCCACCCTGCGGCGGTGCAGGGGATGTCATAGGTCAGGGCATCCCCCTTGGGGGGCTCGTGGAGCGTTTTCCTCCTGTCACTCGTCAGACGGGGGGCAAAAAAAACATTGGAAGCGGTGGGAGAACGCCTCGTGCCCCGACCAGGGGTGGCAGCAGGATTCTGGGGAGGGTCCGTGGGGGCTCAGGGACAGTCCCACGCTGGGGCTGCTGCACCACCGCCGCCGCGCCTGGGGCTTTGGGAAGCTGAGAGGAACCAAAAGCAATTTGTCACCGACATGCAGTGGGGACAGGGGGCTTTGGGCAGCCAAGAGGGCCCCCCCCAGACCCCTGCCCCCAGCTGAGTGCCACCAACGGTGTCCCCAGGGCCAGCTGCTGGCCAGGTCCTGGAGCTCCCTCTTTGAGGGCCAGTCCGGAGCGGCCCCCCGGAGCCCCATCTACAGCTTCAACGGCCGCAACGTCCTGACCGATGCCCTCTGGTGAGTCCGGCGGTGGGGTGGGCACCATAAGGACACCCCCAAACCCATGCACCAGCGCCACAAACCGGGGCTGGGCCTTGTGTGCCCCCAGCCCTGGCTCTGGTGCAAAGGGTGGAGGGCTCTCCGGGTGCCCCCGTCACCTCTGTCTCCCCCCCCCACAGGCCCCGCAGGCTGGCATGGCACGGCTCCACGGCCCGGGGCAGCCAAGCTCGCAAGCGGGACTGCCAGGGATGGCGAAGCTCCGGCCCCGGGGAGGGCTTGGCGGCCCCGCTGGGCGAGGGCAAGTTGCTGGCGGGGCAGCGGCACAACTGCTCCGAGGAGCTGGTGGTGCTGTGCGTGGAGGTGGCCTTCCCCTACCGCCACATGTGGTGACGGCCACGCGGTGGTGGCAGCGTGGCACCGGGGGGGGCCCGCAGCCCCGGGTATCCCCCGGGGAGAGAACTGCAGCGTCGGGGCTGTGTGAGCACTGGGAGGACGTCATCCCCATCCCGGGCACTGGGAGCACTGGGAAAACATCATCGTCCCCATCCCGGGCCATGCTTGGCCCCCAGGCTGTGCCCGGCCACCTCCATTACCTCGAGTGATGCTAATGCTGCATCTTCCCCAGAAATAAAGATGTGGAGAAGTTGGTGTTTCGGACAACGCCCAGCTTCCCGTTACTGGGGGCGTCGTTACTGGGACGGCAGTGAGGGGTTGGGGACGGGTGTGCTGAGCCTGCAGTGTGGGGTCGGGGGGAGCAGACTGGGGACATGGGGACACTGTGGGGGCCGGTGGAGCAGTGTGAGGACAGGGGGAGCAGTGTGGGGACATGGGGACACTGTGGGGACACCACCAGGACCGTGAAGTCACAGCCCACGGCTTTCCTTCGCAGCCACCAGTGCTGCCATCGACTGTCGCCAACAGGGCCATACGGCAGGCTGTCCTGATGAACCGGGGGCTGGAGGGGGGGGCTTCAGCCCCAGCCTGGCCCCCTGCCCTGCTCACTGGGTCCCAGATCTCCCCCCCAGGTCCTGCCCACTGGGTTCCACTGGATCCCAGTTGCCCCCAGTCCCTGCCCACTGGTTCCCAGTTCCCACTCACTTAGTGCCATTTACTCACAGACCCCACTCACTGGTTCCCAGTTGCCCCCAGCCCCCACTCACTGGTCCCCAGTTACCCCAGACCCTGCCCACTGGCTCCCAGTCCCCACCCACTGGCTCCCAGTACTCCCCCCTCCCACCCCCCCAACAACGACGACTGAGCATGCGCAGGACCCAGCCGCGCACGGACCCAGCCGCTCAGCTCCCTCCCTCCTCCCCCTCCCACTGGCCAACCTCCCTGCCCATCAAACACCTCTCCCCTCCGACTGGCTCCTTTTGAATGCGCGACACGCCTTGTGACTGGCGAAGAGACGGGAGGCGGGCGCCGCTTGTATCCCCGCCCTCCCGCTGCCATTGGTGGGCGGCGGGGGCCGGCGCGCGGCGATTGGCGGAGCGTTGTGGCGGGCTGGGCGCGGGTTCGAACCGCGCGGGGCCGTTGGCGGTCCGCAGTGCTGCTGCTGCCGCCATGGAGCTCGCGGATTCCCCGGCGCCGCTCAGGGTGCGTGGGCGCCCCCCGGCCTCCCTCACCCCCCGGGGCCCCTCAGAACCACCCCCCCCGGCCTCCCTCACTCCCCCACGAGACCCTCAGAACCCCCTTCCGGACCCCTCAGAACCCCCCCAGCCCCTCAACCCCCCCCCCGTCTCCCTCATCTCTCCTGGGCCCCTCAGAACCCCCCTGGCCTCCCTCACCCCCTCGCCCGGCCTCCTCAGAACCCCCCAGAGCCCCCAAAATTTCTCCTCTGCTTCGCCCCCCCAGCGCTGAGTGTGGGGGGAGTCTGGAAGGTCCCAGACTTCCTTCCTGTCAGAGGCCCCCAAATTGTCCCCTCTAACCTCCCCGGCGGATCTTTTTTGAGGGGGGGGGGGGGG
>CM021757.1:4488439-4511832 GCA_011075105.1 Heteronetta atricapilla
CCCCCCCCCCCCCCCCAGTCCCTGCTGCCCCTCACCACCTCTCCTCTCTCTCTCTCCCCCCTCCTCAGCCCACCGACGAGAACCGGCTGCCCAAGGGCGATGGCGCCAAGAAGCGGCTCTCGGTGGAGCGCATCTACCAGAAGAAGACGCAGCTGGAGCACATCCTGCTCCGGCCCGACACCTACATCGGCTCCGTGGAGACGGTGACCCAGGTACGGCGGGGCCAGGGCCGGCCTCTGCGCCCTACAAACTCGCAGCACGGAACTGAACCGGGGGGCTAAACGTTTCTTGTCTTCTTTTCAGCAAATGTGGGTTTTTGATGAGGACGTGGGCCTGAACTGCCGAGATGTGACCTTTGTGCCTGGCTTGTACAAAATCTTTGATGAGATTCTGGGTAAGATGATGCTGTTCTTGGGTTGTTGCTCGACTATGGGCGTGTTTCTGAACCTCCAAGAGAAACCAGAGTTAGACATGAGATCTCATCAGGTGTGCTTTTATCTAATTGCACTGTTGACCAAGTAACGCCTGTTGCGTGGTTTGTTCAGCAGTGCTCACGGGGTTTGTTGTTTGTCAGTTGTGCTTGGAAATGCTGGATAGTAGCTTCTTGCTGATCTTAATTTTAATTTCCATTAGCATTGCTGGCTAGTGAGCCGTTCATGGGATGATTGCTTTCACTATTCTGAACCCGTTTAATTCATCCCCAGATTCTCCTTTTTGTAGCACTGCTAGTACTTTTCTTTGTAACTTGCAAAATAGTTGCATTCCATTAATTTTTATTCATTCTACTGGAAACTTCTCATATTTTGTCTTGATTGCTAATGGAATATAATAAAAGTTGTCTTTCTCTTCCAGTCAATGCTGCGGACAACAAGCAGAGGGATAAAAGCATGTCGTGCATCAAAGTAACAATTGATCCGTATGTTCTACTTTGTTTTTGTTCAGTGCTTTCCCAACTCGTGTGTGCTTGATTTTTCTCACTCAGATACTTTTCTGATAAGTTGATGTTTGTATTAGAGAGCTCTGTGCTGAGGACCCATTTGAGATAGATCAAATCTAATTTACCTGTCGTAAAAGCCTTTTTCTTGTTTTGTTTCAGAGTGCTGACTTGTGAAGTGACTGCTTTTTGTTGTGTGTGGTTTTTTTTCTCTATTGTGGTCACTTTTCCCTTCCTGATGTTTTTATTGTGTCACTGAGAATCACCACACAATTTTTGTGTGGTGATCCATTTCGTAGATGGTATCTGTAGATCTGAGACTGGAGGGTTGTTTCTTTTTTTGTTGACTTGTCCTCCCTCTGCTGGCTGCTTCTGCACTTGCTGAATAGAAATTTGTTCTTGATGAAATGGTGGCCTTTCCCTAGAGACGTTGTGTGATATTTATTTCATAGCTCAGCCATCTGCAGACTTAAAAAACACACTTTTCCATCCCTCCAGAGAGAATAACACAATCAGTGTATGGAACAATGGCAAAGGCATTCCGGTTGTTGAACACAAAGTGGAAAAGGTCTATGTGCCTGCTCTCATCTTTGGACAGCTACTAACATCCAGTAACTACGATGATGATGAAAAGAAAGTCACAGGTAGGGAGGACGCCACGGTATATGCTAATATTTTTGAGCAGCCTGATCAATCTCAGTTTGTGAGCTGAAGTACCAGTGTGAGTGAGCAGGGGAGCTGCCAGGCTTCAAGACTTCTCGTTTTCAATAAAGGTACACCTAACTGGTCCCTGGCTGTTTTCCTTAAGAAAACAAAATGAAAAAGGGGGCAGGTCCTGATGCAACGTGAAAATAGACGAGTCCATCAGAGAGAAGTCTCCTTCCTATATTTTACAGTTATAATGGCACAAACATGGACAACAAGGAAAATTCCCTTTTGAAAATTCCCTTTAATCCCAAGTAAATATGGGTTTATAGTCGCGTGCTGGGTTTGTAGGATGTTGTTCGTGGGAAGTCACAATTTGCTTCTGCTGAAGTAACTCAGCTCTTGTTAGTCTGGAGTTCTTCCAGATGGTTTTGAACAAAGGGAACAACACGAGCCTGTTTTCTTCTTAATTCCAGGTGGGCGAAATGGTTATGGAGCCAAACTGTGCAACATATTTAGCACAAAATTTACTGTGGAAACTGCATGTCGCGAATACAAAAAGTTATTCAAGCAGGTATGGACACTTCTCAGTTCAGTACGGTTGTACCTGAGTTTTTCCAAAGAAGGCTCTTGAGCTTTTATTCCAAAAATCTAGGTGGTGTTTACATTCAGTGCACCACAAGAAGAATAAATTTGGCCCATAGCTACTCTACCAGCAATTATAACTTCAAACAAATACTTCATTCAGTTTGCTGCTTTTAAAAATTAAGCCAGTTACTTGTGTTTGTTAGACTTTCAACTCATAAAACTCCTTTTCCTCAGACCTGGACAGACAACATGGGAAAGGCTGGTGAAATGAAACTGAAGTATTTTGATGGAGAGGATTACACGTGTGTCACTTTCCAACCTGATCTGTCAAAATTCAAAATGACGATTCTTGATAAAGACATTGTAGCACTAATGTCCCGAAGAGCATATGATATTGCTGGATCCACAAAGGACGTCAAAGTTTTCCTAAACGGAAAGAGGCTGCCTGTAAGTGAACATCGAAGTGAAACAGTGATGTTTGTATTTCTCGTGCCTTTTAAAGAGTGAGATTTTGCTGAAGCAATTTACACCATTACACATAGTGAAAACTTGCATGAGTGATTTTTCTACCCGCTTTTCAGGAGGGCGTGAAATAGTAGCAGTAGGTATTTATGGGAGCTGTTACAAATGAGTTCTCTTCTTTCATCCGTATGCAGGTCAAAGGATTCCGCAGTTATGTGGACCTCTATCTGAAGGACAAAGTAGATGAAACGGGTAATGCACTTAAGGTTATCCATGAGGAAGTAAATTCTCGGTGGGAAGTGTGTTTGACTTTAAGTGAAAAAGGCTTCCAGCAAGTCAGCTTTGTCAACAGTATTGCCACCACAAAGGTAACTCTTGCTTGCTTAGTCAAGTTAATGTTGTGTTCTTCATCACTGGTAGTCTTAGCTGTTTTCAAATGTACATTTGTTAGTGAAAAACAATTGCTTAGTGTGCAAAGGCCATGCTTAACGTTTTAAATAGACATGCATATATTGTTTTCAGTGGAATCACTTCAAGGTCTTTGGTCCCATTTTCCCGTAGGGTGGCAGGCATGTTGATTATGTAGCTGACCAGATTGTGAATAAACTCATTGAAGTTGTGAAAAAGAAGAACAAAAACGGTGTTGGAGTGAAGCCATTTCAGGTACGGTGTTGGAATTTTCCCAGTAGAAAACAAAACTCTAGTATTGTTGCAAATTGTGGTTAGATTAGCGTGTTACATTGCTGATATACATTTCCATTGTAAAGTTGATATATAGCTAATTACTAATTACAGAAGCCTTATATAGTCCAGTTCAAGCCAACTAATGATATTCTCTGAGCTGAAGTGTTTTGTAATCAGAATCCTGTTAAGTCAGTGTGAATGCACTAAAACTCGGTATCTCTTAGATGACATCCCAAATCGTGTAGCATTGCTTGTGAATGTTCATTAGCTGTCCTAAATTCTGTCAAAAGACATCTAGGAAAATTCAAAAACACAGTGATAATTGAATTTGTTCTCCTCGCTGCGTGATTCTGACAGGCGGATGTCAGAAGACGCTGCCGTTACAGGGAGATGAACCTGGGTAATTTGTACTGCTTGTCTTAACTACAGGTGAAGAACCACATGTGGATATTTGTGAATGCCTTGATTGAAAACCCAACCTTTGACTCTCAGACTAAGGAGAACATGACTCTGCAGGCAAAGAGCTTTGGCTCAACGTGTAAACTGAGTGAGAAATTTATCAAGGGTGTAAGTATTGGTATACACAGATAATCCAGGTGTCTGTAAAGCTGCATCTTCTGTTTAATGTGGCAAATACATTACTTTAATTCATGACATAACTTTATAAGTACATAACTTAAATTCTGACGCGGTTAAAGCTTTTCCCACAGTGGTTTTTTTTTGGTATTGCAGGCAGTTGGCTGTGGCATTGTTGAAAGTATCCTAAACTGGGTAAAATTTAAAGCTCAGACCCAGCTGAATAAGAAATGTTCAGCTGTGAAACACACGAAGATTAAGGGCGTTCCTAAGCTGGATGATGCCAATGATGCTGGTAAGTGGATAACATCCTTTGTAGCCAGTTCATTCAGAAACAGTTAACATTTGTTAGACAAGTGAAACAACTGTCTCATAAAGACAATGTGAAAATCTCTAATTATAGTTTACCCTCATTTTGTGGTCAGTCCTACATGCAGTGCAACAAAACCTGTATGTTTTTGAAGATGTATATTCTCATGCAATTTGTGGGCGTACGAGCCTTGATTTCATTTCTTAATTGGAAAATTTACTTGTTTTTTTTTTTTCCAGGCAGCAAGAATTCTATAGATTGTACACTCATTCTGACTGAGGGGGACTCAGCCAAAACACTGGCTGTCTCTGGTCTAGGAGTGGTTGGTAGAGACAAATATGGAGTATTTCCCCTTCGTGGGAAAATACTCAACGTCAGAGAAGCTTCTCATAAGCAGGTTAGTGGGAAAATCTTTATGTGCTGGAAGATGTGCTATGCTTCATGTAATGCAGTGTGTTTTAACTGAGTCAGTAGAGCTGAACACCTGGAACACTCATTTATAGCAGGTAGTCTCTTGAAAGTATGAGTCTAGTCTAACCTTCAGCTTGCCTTGCTGATTAAGCAGGAATATTGGCTACGTTCTGTTCAGTGCTTTGCCTGAAGGGATAGCGTTTGTGTTATGAACTAGGAAATGTTTAGAATGATCTAGAAAAACTTAAGCATTAAGACTTGAGTTTAGAAATAATGAAAGTTTTTAAACAGGAAAAAAGCTGGAAAGGCAGAGCACAGTCAGAAGTATAGGTGCTGGATAATCTTACTTTTTTGAGCTATAGTTTGCCTGAAAGAAAAGGTTTTATTCTGTGTGATCTCTTCCAGATTATGGAAAATGCTGAAATCAACAACATCATCAAGATTGTGGGTTTACAGTATAAAAAGAACTATGAAGATCAAGAATCTTTAAGGACTCTTCGCTATGGAAAGATCATGATTATGACAGATCAGGTTAGGTTCAGTAAAATTCAAAATTGGGGGGGAAGAAAAAGCACTAGAATGTAGAGGACAGAAGAAAATGCTACCTTTCTCCTACTGCCACTGTTCTACCTAATTCTCTACATTCATCCCTCTTTATCATTCTGTGTTCCAGTGTTTCATAACGTGTTATAAGATACAAAACAGAACAGATAAAGTAGAGGAGGAGTAGCATCACCAAATTGCTAAATATTGTCTTTCCAGTCTGCTGATACGAGGTCCTTGACAAGTCCTTGATACGCTTTTTCACAACAAATGTGCTTTTTTTTTTTAATTCGCCTAACTTTCAGTAGTTAAACAGTGCATGGTCACATCTTTGGGAGTAAAAGTTAATAGGGTTAACTAACTAATTATCAGATTGTCTGTTATTATTATAACAACTGACACTTCCATTGTGGGCCTTGATTAAAGTGACTTTTTATATATAAAAAAAAAAAACAGGATCAAGATGGATCTCATATCAAAGGTTTGCTGATTAACTTCATCCATCACAACTGGCCTTCTCTTCTGAGACACAACTTTTTGGAGGAATTCATTACTCCCATCATAAAGGTAAGGGTTGACTAGATGGTAAGGTGAGTAGGAATTCATTGGTCTACATCTGCCTCGCATTCCACAGTTAATGTACACTAATTCATTATAGGCCTCTAAAAACAAAGAAGAAATTGCATTCTACAGCATTCCGGAGTTTGAGGAATGGAAAAACAGTACGCAGAACTACAATTCCTGGAAAATCAAGTACTACAAAGGTTTGTAGAAAACATACTGTGGTGAAGTCAAATGAACTGACTAAGAGGATTCATGATTCAGTTTAGTTAGCCCTGCAAAGGTCTCTTCCCTCCTAAACTATTCTGATTTACAAATGGATGTGGTATAGGATCTAAAAGTAAGGAAGCCATAACCTCTAGATGGATGAAATCTCAAAATCATAGTACAGCTACACCATTGTAGATACACATTCCCTGCACCCATTTAGGTGAGCACGCTTAGCTTTGATGTTTTTGTTTTCCCCAGTACAGTCCTTGTGTACTGATAATGCTGTAAGCTAAGTACTTAACTCCAGAACTACTCTATACTGATAAGCAAGTTGCCAACTGCAGAACAATGGCTGGGTAATGAGAAATCATTTCCAATTTGCAGTTATTAGTTTCAGACATCTTTAGAAGATCCAGACAGTCTCTAAAAGTGCAACATAAAACTGCTCGATTGTCTTTAATTCTTCTTCTTTGTTACCTTACATCCTGTTTAAAGTAACTTCAATTTTAAGTACAACTATCTTTGTGCTGTATTTATATGGTGCATTACAAAAATTAGACGTAGCAACACCTTTCTTTGAACTGCAACTTAATGTAGGCAAGAAATTAGTAGGATTAACTAGTATTGGCTCTGCAGGTTTGGGTACCAGCACGTCAAAGGAAGCTAAGGAATACTTTGCCGATATGGCTAAACATCGAATTGGCTTCAAATATTCCGGTCCTGAAGATGATGCTGCGATCACCCTGGTAACTTACACTTGATTTAATTGCTGACTTACTACCTTTGGTATTCTTCTGCTTAAAGTGCTGTGTGTTTTCTCTTAAAATGCTCTTAGAGGCCTTTGGGCTTGAGATGATCTCTTTGTTACCAAGGCTACGGCTTTAGTCTAACCTGTACAAGCAAGTCTGTCCACAGACCTCAGGCCAAGAGCACTCTTTCAATGATAGTTTTTAAATATAGCTCAGAACAAACTAATCACTACAAACCAATTGACATTTTCAGACACAATAGTGAGTATTCCTTTAACGTTTTTTCTGCATGTTCTGCTGCAGTTTTCTCCAATCCAGACCTTCCCTTTTTCCCCTAGATTTTTTTTCTTGTAAAATGGTTCGCCAGTGGATTAAAACAGTCCTCGCTTTTGTGAACTCCTTCACCTTCAGTAGACATTGACTCTTAAGCATTCTGAGCTATTAGGCAATGCCAAAAACTAAGCTTTTTTTCCTCAAGAATATTAATAGGGAAAACTATTTTAGTTTTCTGTTATTTTGTTAAAACGTCATAAAGCTAAGCTTAACTACTGTGTCTCGGACCGGTGGAAATGATGTCCTTAATACAGTTAGCTTCAAGAATCTGGTATTGCATTTTTAGGCTACTAAGTCAGCCTGTTCACCACGTTCTTTCTCCTGGTTAAACTCTTACTGTATGCTTTCCTTTCCCTAAGTGTTCCAATAGGGTACACCAGAGAATGTCCTAGAACTGAGCTATTTTTCATTTTGCTACATATAGGCCTTTAGTAAGAAGAAAGTAGAAGAGCGAAAGGAGTGGCTGACTAATTTCATGGAGGATAGAAGACAACGGAAGCTCCATGGCCTGCCAGAGGTAAAAGGTTTACGCATACAAAGGAATTTGATTTCCTTTCTCTCCCTGGGGCTGTTCTCGGTTTCATTACAGCATGCTAGAGCTGTACACAGCTTTGAGTCAGCCACTGGGTTACGGGACAGTTAGTTACACTGCTTCAGGATCTTGCAGATCAGCTTCTTTTTTTGCATCTCATTAGTATAGCCCGGGTCAGTGGTCCAACAGCTTGTTTCATTTCTTAATTTTTCAAATTATCGATAGAGAAATGATAACTTGAGCGGGACTGTATGAAGACATTCTCAGCAAAACAGGCCTGCTTAATGGGAATCAATGTTTTTTTTTATGCTGAGAATGTCATCACTTGAGCTGTGTTTAGCTAGTTGTACAAGGAGCTTCCATTTTAGTGAAACTAGCCAAGTATGAGCTAAGAAACATGTTAGACCTTGTTAAAATTAAGGCAGTCTTGCATCTGTTTTCCTTAGGAATACCTGTATGGGAAAGATACTAATTACTTGACATACAACGACTTCATCAACAAGGAGTTAGTCTTGTTCTCAAACTCGGATAATGAAAGATCAATCCCATCACTGGTTGATGGTAAGTAATTTCAGGGTAGTGGTTCTGTATAGTATATTTCCCCAAGTTTAACAAATGCCATTTTTTTCATATAATCAGAATCAGGGTAACTTGCTGAGTTTTCAGGGTTGGTGTTCTAAACTCAACTTCCAAGTTGAGTCCAAGTTTGTTGTCCAAGTTTTTTAATCTTTTGGATTAAACGTCTTGTCCCTTCTGAAGTACATTATTGAAAAAAAATTAACTCTTGTGTAGAATTTTTAGGTCTATAAGTAATTGTTAATTTCTAGAGAGCGGAAGCTAAGTGAAATGTCTGTTTTAAACACAAGATCTCTTTCTGTACAGGTTTGAAGCCAGGTCAAAGAAAAGTTCTGTTCACGTGTTTCAAAAGAAATGATAAGCGGGAGGTGAAGGTTGCTCAGCTGGCTGGTTCTGTAGCTGAGATGTCCTCATACCATCATGGTGAAGTAAGAAAGTGTACTCATTGTGCAAAATGCTTTAAAAAAAAAGGGGGGGGGCAAAAAAGAGCCCTTGTTCCACTGGACAGTTAAGATGCCTCTACTGCAGAATTAGATCTTTGAGTATAAACGCCAGAGCAAAGCGTCTGTATATCATATATCAGCTGGTCTGCTTTTAATTCTTCAATTATTAATGTAACGAGATTGGTCAGTCTGCCTATCTTACCTATACCTTATGGGAGTATGTTTCATTCAAGAAAGTGGAACAAGAAAAACCTGCTTTACTTGCAGTAGGCTTAGGAAGATATTAAATAAAGCCTTTACCGTGGTAAGGAGAAGCTAAAGACTAAAACAAGCTTCCTTTAGGAGTCTGATAGAATCTTTCATCGGAGGTTCCAAGTACAGGCAGATCGCAGTATGCTGCAGGTCACTGGAATATAGTTAGTTTTCCAGACTTAGATAGTCTTGGGAGTCAATGGTTGGTAGAATTCAATGACAAGTAAACACATTGCTGTAGCCTCTTTAAGGCTAGCTTTTCCAAGGTTACCTAACAGCTTTTTACAAAGAGTAGAAATTGTCCACTGCAGCAGGTACACTTGTCTTGGCCAGGAAGAAACGCAGGAGTTCTTGAAAAAGACATGGGAATATGTGAGTAGAGGTTACTGTATTGACTAAAAGCTGTTCAGGAGCTTTGCTCTTTCTGTCAGTTGCTGCTATTTTAGGTAGTAAGAACCAAATGTGTTTTCAGTGTGAATTCCATTCAGTCTTCAATAGCAAAATTTATCTCCTATATCAGTTCAGTTCTTGGAGTAAATCTTCCCTTTAATTTTGTCCTTTCAGGGAAGAATTCCGCATTTTTAACTGTGACCCTTCCTTTATTGCAGGCATCACTGATGATGACTATTATTAACTTAGCTCAGAACTTTGTGGGCAGTAACAACCTCAACTTGCTGCAGCCCATTGGTCAGTTTGGCACAAGGCTGCATGGTGGGAAAGACTCTGCAAGCCCTCGATACATCTTCACAATGCTCAGGTCAGCATTAAAATCTTCTTACTGTCTTAAACACCTTTGCATGTTACAGGACTCCATTTAACAGCATTTAAAATGAAAAATGAATTAATGTTTTGCCTTTTAAATCTCTACAACTTTGAACCACTTGAATACAAGAGTCACAACAAATTTGTGGCTTGGATTCTAGGTTCAGATCTGTGAGCTTGGTTGCCACAGAAGAGAAAGGTATAGCAGAGAATAAGGAAATGGGAGCAAAAAACAAGGTTAGAGGCATTTTATGGAGGATAATAAGAAATGAACTTGAGTTGGGAGAGTTAAGTTATAGTACAGTGCAACCTCTGACTTACATGAAGTATGAATGTAGCGGGCCTCACATAGTGGAACCAGCAGACACTGATGAGATTGCTTAAGATGCATCTCTGCTTCGAGTGTTAATCCAGAAGCCTAGTTTCCTAATGTAGACGCTGAGGCTGCATGGATAAGTTGGTTGATATGAATGACCCTTATTTATTTTTGTCTGATTTTTGAGGGTGGTTCTTGTGTAACAAGAATTTGGGCTGAATTCTCCTTTCCATTCTAGCCCGCTAGCACGGCTGCTGTTCCCACCAATGGATGACAATGTCCTGAAGTTCTTATATGATGACAATCAACGTGTGGAGCCGGAGTGGTACATCCCTATAATTCCAATGGTGCTGATAAATGGGGCAGAAGGGATTGGTACTGGCTGGTCCTGCAAGATCCCCAACTTTGATATCAGGGAAACTGTGAATAATATCCGTCGTTTGATGGATGGAGAAGAGCCATTGCCAATGGTAAGTAACATAATTCAGCCGTGTCTTGCTTGAATGTATTCAGCACACATTGAAGCATTTGATGCTTCTGTTTTTAAGGACTTGCAAGGACACAAAGCTGAATCTAGCGTTCTTTTCTGCTTAGCTTCCTAGTTACAAGAACTTCAAAGGCACAATAGATGAGCTGGGACCTAATCAGTATGTGATAAGTGGTGAAGTGTCTATCCTTGATTCTACAACCATTGAGATCACTGAGCTGCCTGTCAGAACATGGACGCAGGTAATAAATGCTGAATTTGCCTTAGGAATGTATATTTTGACCTGTAAAGCAAAAAATGGTGATTTGTAGGTTTTTTTTGAAGCTCTTAATCTCCATGGAAAACGTGGGTCTGACTTGGATTCTTTTCTCAGACTTATAAAGAGCAAGTTCTGGAGCCAATGCTGAATGGGACTGAGAAGACACCCCCTCTAATCACAGACTACAAAGAATATCACACGGACACAACGGTGAAGTTTGTAGTGAAGATGAGTGAAGAAAAACTAGCTGAAGCCGAAGCAGTGGGTTTGCATAAGGTCTTCAAACTCCAGACAAATTTAACGTGCAACTCCATGGTATGTAATAAACTGCTGAAGAGAGTTCTCGTTTCAGCTCAGAGACAGCATGTACAGCTGCGCTTGCTGCTTCTAATGAGAATATGCTTTCAATAACCTATTTGCTTTGATTTGTCTGCTACTACTGGTTTTAAATCAGCTTTCTAAATATACCTTTTAAAGGTCAAGAGACAGGCTTGGTAGTGGGCCCAAGATGATGTTGTTTTGTGTGAAAGAGTCAAAGTGATCTGAAATCACTCAGTCCACGAAGACCTTTCTTGTGACAAGGATACTGCCACTGAATGTCTGGATTTTGATAGTGTATGAAGCTTGGTATAGGATGTTTATCCAAAAGATAGCTTTAAGATTCAAGTAACTTTTGCCTACGTGTTTTTTTTAAGAAATTCAAAATTCTGAAACTGTCTCTGCTGTGCTTACAAGCTGAAGTAATTTCTGAAGTAACACTAAAGTTTTATAATTGCTTAAGTCCATTGTGCTACGACATCTGGCTTATAGGTGATTTTCAGTGGCTTTGAAAATCAGTTTTATGATCATAACACCTTTGTTCTTTCATCTAGGTTCTTTTTGACCATGTTGGCTTTCTCAAGAAGTACGAGTCTCCCCAGGACATTCTTAAAGAGTTCTTTGAACTGAGGCTCCGATACTATGGTTTGAGAAAAGAATGGCTTATTGGAATGCTGAGTGCCGAGTCTGCAAAACTGAGCAACCAGGCTCGTTTCATCCTGGAGAAAATAGATGGAAAAATTGTGATTGGTATGCATTGCTCTTGGTTCTTTGGTTTAGGAAGCTGGTAGAAGAGCTAGGTGCTCCCTTGAGTTCTGTCAGCACCCTCTCAGCCCCAGCCTGGCTCTTCACAAAACACACCACAGCTTATCTTTCTGCTCCAAGAACATGTAAGAGGAAAATGCTTGGCAGAGGTCCTCCGTCTATAGGACAATATGTACACGTTAAAGTGGGGTGCTCATACAGCTTTCCTACTGTGTGTTTGACGCTATTTTGAAAGTAGAAATATTTTTTTAATACTTCAGCAAACACTCTTAACTCTTTCTGACTTGGTAGGAATAAAAGTTAAGTACTAGTAGGGTTAAAAAGGATTTTCTGTCTGTTTGGGTGTTCTGTTCAAATGCATACTTGAGAGCCTGTATCTTTTCTGTGTTATCTTTGAACCTCTGCAAAATATTCTGAATCGTGTTTGGTGGATTGGGGTTTCAAAGTTAGAAGATACTCAAGCTAGCAGCATCTGAGAATCATGAGCTAGAAAAGAACAAGATCTTTGTTTCCAGCATTCAAACTTTTCAATCAACTTTTCCACCTCAGTCAAAAAGGCAGTCTGTATTTCACTTGCATTTATGGAGGATGCAGCTAGACAAAGTGTCATAAGATGCTTTGTGGTTTGTGTCTGAAGGCAGCCCAATGATCCCAACAGTCTGTGTCTGTTTGACTTGACTCAGGACGAGAAATAATTCCCTTGAAATGCATTTTCTTGGCTTTTTGTAATAAGCAGTTCCAAGGCTGACAGAGCTGGTTTCATTTGTGTTTGTGTCTCATGGTTGATTGCTTGTGATACATTAAAGAGCAAAAAAATTCCAGCTGAAGCATTTCCATTGGTTGGGACATTTATAGAATAAATTTCCCAGGTGATGTCTAATGAGGTGCAAGCTATACCGAAGCCTTGGAGTCATATCAGGTTTTTTTCCTCCACCTGCCTGCCTATTATCATAAAAGCATTCTGATACCATCACACTTTGGTTTTTTGAAATTCAAAAACTAAGGGCTAGGGAAATGCATGTATGGAAATGAAGGAGAAAATATTTAAAGTGCTCTGGCAGGTGTTCCTGACAAGTACAGGAGCAATGCCGAGCTAACAAATCACCTGCTAAGTAGGATCTTTTTTGATGTTATTTTAGGCTCTACCATGTCCCACCTCTTGATGAGGAAAGGCTATTTTAGATCCCTATAAGAGGCTGAGCTGCTACAACCATAGGATCCAAAATTTTTAAAGCTCCTCTGTCTTCCCTTCCAATGATTTGTAGTGGTTACTAACTGACAATTCTGAAACGTCTGTTTATAGAAAACAAGCCCAAGAAAGAGTTGATTCAAGTTCTTATCCAAAGAGGCTATGAATCTGATCCAGTGAAGGCTTGGAAGGAATTGCAAAACAAGGTAATGCATCCGTCGTCCTCTAAATTGATCTGGACTGTCCCCTGTCTCTGAAGTTTCAAAATTCATAGGAAGAAGGTTGAGTTGTGGTAGCTGCTGAGGCTTTCAGAAGCTGTAACTTCACCTGTATCCATTTCTGAATTGTCCTAGAAGAGTCTTGTGCACCATAAGCACGTGGAGCACCAGCGATGCAATGAGACTTAATCAGGAGCCCTACCATTGTATCTAGCTATATTTGTTGACAATGCTTTTTTTAAATTCACATTCAGGAAGAAGAAGAAGAAGAGGATGAGAGCGACAAAGAATCAGCTGCAGCTACCGGACCAGATTTCAACTATCTGCTGAACATGCCCCTCTGGTATTTGACTAAAGAGAAGAAAGATGAGCTCTGTAAGCAGAGAGATAACAAAGTATGTTCCTTCCTTTTCTTATAAAAGCATGATATTTTTATGGCGGGTTGAACTATGTGACTCATTCTCAGCTGTGGTTTACTTTAGGAAAAGGAGCTGGAAAACCTGAAGTGCAAGAGTCCCTGTGACTTGTGGAAAGAAGACCTTGCTGCCTTCATTGAAGAACTTGATGTATGCCAGTGTTCAATTCTTATCAGCAACTTTAGAGTGTTATACTGCAAAGGCTGTGTTTTGTTTTGTTTTGTTTTTCAGTAGTACATTGTTTCTTCCGTATTCTGATGGTTGTGTTGTTTTATGCTCAATTCTGCAGGCAGTAGAAGCCAAGCAGATGCAGGATGAGATGGCAGGGCTAGCTGGCAAACCTTTAAAGGTAAAAGGAGGGAAAACGAAAGTGAAGAAGGCACAGCTGCCAGAAGTAATGCCATCACCTCATGGCATAAGGGTTGTTCCTCGGGTAACTGCAGAAATGAAGGCGGAGGCTGAGAAGAAAGCTAAAAAGAAAATAAAGGTAAGAAGTTCCAAACACTTAATCTTTTATTACATCCTCTTCAATACAGAAGGCAGTCCTAAAGAAATACAAGTTCTTTTCGGTTGAATTTGTCCTCATGAAGCAGTCATTGTCTGCTTTCTGGGAGAGGAACGGAATTTTATAGGACACTGGAAATGGATGTTTCTCAGTCTAAAGGAGACCAGATTCACTAACATCAGGAGATGGCTTAAAGGGAGATCTCTTGGCAACAGCATATATTGCTGTCAGATGGGCTGGAGAGATGGCTTAGAAATGAAGAAGCAGGTACAAGTAAGGATGTTCTAGGTGTTTGGGGGATTTTATAAATCCTTTAGCAGGCAGGAAATATGGCTAGTAATTCTCTGCTCTAGAACAGCCTTTGCGTTTCTCAATGCTTTCAGCCACTTCATGCCGTTATTCTCGTTATCATGGAGATGAAGATTTAATTCTTTTACAGGGCTACTCGAAATTATGCCATTCGGCCATTTGCAACCTAGAAAATGAAAATATCCCTACACCTGTTTTGACCTGTAAGCCAGACACATTGCTCCTTTCCTACAGATGGTTCCATCCAACATTTTTTTTTCCGATTAATTTGCCTTGTTGATTTAACCCACCCTGTTTAAATTCTGCATCCTCAACACACCCTAGAGCCATGTGGGCTGTCAGCACGCAAAGGCGGTACCAAAGCACGCTCAGGTGTGGGGACAAAGTTCCTGTTTTTGTTAACGTTGGATTTTGTGTTTTCGGTCACTTGATCTGGGGTTTGATTGTGTCTGATTTACTTGGCCGTAATCTATTTTACACGCAGTTTGTTTCACAAGCTCAGATTTCTTGTACTGCTAACTTGTACATCTAAAATAAGCTGTTCCTTTCTGCGTCGCTATCTTCAAATTGTGTGAGTTAACTCGCTACCTATTTGATATCTGCTTCTATCTTCAGAGTGAAAAAACTGAATTAGATGAGAATCAAGAAGGAAACTCATCAGGGGATAAGGAGTCTTCGAGCCTTAAGCAAAAGAAGCGTAATGTTGAACAAGGTAAATACTTTTTTGTGTTATTCCATCAATGGAAAGTGAGGGGGAAAGGTTGTCAGTTTGGTTATCTGACCTCTTCCTGAAGTGGTGAGTGACATCTAGGACTGGTACGTTTGGGAAAAACTAGGTGAGAAACAAAGTGATTCTGGATAACAGTCAAGCTGGTGACATGATTATTGTTTTTCTTTAACATTTAAGCCAGAATCCTCTGAGTTTATTGATTGTATTTCTAAACTGAGCTTGAACTACTGAGCCTGAAGCACATATGGAAATCTGCTGGTTCATCCTGCCTCCCGATATTTTTCAGGTACCAAGAGACAGGCCACTCTGCCATTTAAGCCAGTAAAGAAAATGAAGAAGCGAAACCCTTGGTCTGACTCAGGGTCTGATTCAGAGTTTGATGATTTTGAAGTGGCTCCTCAAAGAGAGAGAGTGGTTCGCCAGGCAGCAGGTGAGTGAGGACACAAATGCAGAAGAGGAGCAGTCTGTGGAGGAGAAAATTGAACAGGCTGTTTAGAGAGCTCCCGGAGTCTGAGATCTCAGCCAGAAATCATTTTTAAAGGCTTATTTTACTCTATGTAACAACTAAGCACTTCTACTATTTGAGCAGATTTTCACAATGATATTTCAAGGAAAAACAGAAATGGACAAGTAGAGAAAATCAGGTTATTGGTTTTAATTATGCAACTGTCTTAGCAAATCAAACGTGCTGTTGGTAAGCGTGCCCAGAACACAATTGCAACTTGGAGTCTTCTCACTGTCAGTCTCAATATCCGCATGTTTTTATTTGCATCTTTATTTTTAATAACTGCATCTAAAACATTGGAAAGGGAACCAAGCTGAATATTACCAACTATGTAAAATGATACATCTGTGTTATTTCATCAGCCAAAATCAAGCACATGATCTCTTCGGACTCAGATGAAAATCTCACCAGCTCAGATGAGGAGTCTGAATTTCAGAGGCACAGTGAAGGCAACACTGAATCAGATACAAACACAAAAGAGAAACCTGCTCCCAAGCCCCGAGCTGCCCCAAAGTGAGTATTTCTCCATGTAATTGCTGGAAATTAGTTGTGCTCGCGGTGTTAATGTTATGTAGTAATAGCTCTTTTTCCTTCAATGCACCTGTTTAGTGCATCATAAGTTAAAAAATACGTGGGGTTTTGTATTCTAGGGAAACGAGTGAAAAAGCAGCTAAAGCTCCCAAGCAAAAGTCAGTACAAGGTGCTATCCCTGGTGAGTACAAACCCTTCTAAGCCTCATTGATTTTCCTAAAACCCTGTGAGAGTGCACTGGATGCTTCAACCAGTGCTTAACGCTGACAAAGGCAGGCATTAGTCATGTTATGCGAAGAACTTTGATGCTGGGGTGCAAGCCCATTTTACTGGACAAGGCTTTTTGTCTGGTTCTGACTTGAATTTGTGATTAATCCAGTTTTAATAGTTGTTACAAAGTTGCACGCAGTTATTCTGCTCTAATGTTGTAGCCAGACAGAACAGATGATTTAACTATTTCAGACTTGCTTTCTTCTTTCTCTGTTCAGTCCAAGTCCAAGGTGTTCCTGATGAGAATGTGAGTCAAGCTCCTGCAGGTCCTTCCATACCTCGCAGTAAGGCTGGACCTAAAAAACCTGCTGCAACTAAGAAGGCCAGTGTTGCTAAGGGTAAGGAGAAGTTGAGTCTTTCAGAGCTACGTAATCAATTAAAGGTATTTTTCAGATAGCTCTTATTCCTGTGAGAAGCAACTCTAAGTGGTGTCTCTAGGCATTGATAGATGAGATGAACAGAATGAGTTTCAATTTCAGAGATCTGAGGTTTGTGGTAAAGGCTGCCTAATTGTTGTCACTTTTAAAGAAGCTTGTTTCCAAACATGTCGTGTTATAGTTCATCTCGGACATCCTTGAAAGGAGCGAGCTCTAGTTTGGGAACAGGAAAAGTAAATGCTTCCTTTTGTGTTAACTAATACTCAGCAGAAATAACCTGAGTGGAGTTTGCCCTGCCGTCAACATTCTCCTTGTCTTTTAGGGAGGAAAGCTACCTGGCAGCTTGCTTTCCAGGGAGAAGAAAAGCTTCTTTGGGGCAGCATGGTCCATTTAGTGCTGGTTCAGACTCTTCAGTTGAGGGCGTTTGAGTCAGGTTTTTTAAACTTAGAGTCTTTGACAGACTTCGAAAGCTGTTTTGCATATTTCGTTACTAGCTGGTTTTGATCGCAGCGGTAAAGTAGTGCCTTACTTCACAGCAAAACAGCTGCTTTTTCCACTTCCGAATTCAGAGAGAGCCTGTTGTCATTCAGAAGTGGCTTGCTCACTTCATCTTAATTTGGAGACACGCTTCAAGATGCTGTTAAAAAATGTCAAAATATGGAGAAGAGAACTCAACAAATGACTGTTCAGTATAAATGGTAGATACAGTCCTTCCCTGTGCAAGAGTGGTGAAGGCATAAGACCGGTTACATAGCCACGAGGCTTCGGACTTTCCAGGTCCGAAATGGTCTGTAGATTGCACTGGGGACGTTTTAATTTGATCCTCTAAATGTAGCGGAGCTAAGGAAGGAGATAAACAACCTAATTTCTCATAATCTTGGTAATTAGCTATCTTTCTAGAAAATGATGCTTCGGAATGAGATGACATGTGCTGACCTTGGGGCGTAGTGCAGAGCCGTATTTGCGTTGGAAGGAAGATGCGTGCGCGAGAAGGGAAGCAGCAAAACCAAAGTTTAAAGGCAGAATTCTGTTTCAGATAACCAGCCGTCCATCATGGATATTCTAGCCAAGAAAAAAGCTGTGCCAAAATCCAGCAAAACAGCAGTGAAGGAAGAATCTCTGGATTCTGATGCTAGAGCAGCGGACGCCAAGAAGCCTGGTCCGACCAAAGGACGGAAAGTTATCAAAAGGCAGATGAGTTCCTCAGATTTGGATTCAGATTTTGGTTCGAAGCCTTCCAAATCAGTTGCAGCAAAGGTTTGTACTCTACCACACGTTAGCACCAAGGGGGTACAAGAGTCTGGTGTCAGTTATTCTGGCAGGAAAATTGTGGTGGAAGTAAAACCTCCAGTGCAACACCCCTGTTCACTACTGGGTGGGGGAGATGGGTAAGAAAGGGAGGGAACTGAGGCCGAAATACTCGTCCCAGATCGTTGGTTTGATCTCATCAGTCTGAACAAGAGCCCTACCTGTGACACGGAGATGTGTTTTATGCTAACTGGATGTTAACCTGTTTATGCTCAGGCTCGTGAGTCACTTCTCAACTATGCTTTCCCTCCAGAAATCCAAGCAGGGAGACGATGATAGCTATACTGCTGAACTGACTGATCGTGCTGACAGTCCCACAGAAGCCATACCCCGTGCCAGGCCAGGACGTCTCAAGAAGCCTGTCCAATACTTGGAGTCATCTGATGAAGATATGTTTTGAATTTTTATTAAGATTTTAAACTGTTGATCTACGAAGTTCCTTTCAACAGAGCCCTTAACGAGCTCTCGCCAAAGAACATCTCAGACTAGGAACTCTTTTTCAGTGAATTTAAGCTTGTCTAAAAATGTTTAATACAAGTGAACACGGATCTATTTTTTTATTTTTTTAAAAATTCAGACTTGTTTAAATAGGAACACCCATCCCCTTTTCTCACAGTGATGTGCCCAGCCAGTGCTGCTGTGCATCCCTTTTACCCATTAGCTAGCTGGAAGGTCTGGGTGAAATCTTTTGACTCTTTGTGGTCATTTTAATATCAAGGCAGATGTCTGTATCAATTACGCTTGCCTAGATTATCCTCTATCCTAAATTAGTATCATCTCTAGATATCTTAATTAATACGATAACTTTTAACTTCACAAACACAGAGACTTAACTGTGAGGTGCAGGTATATAGAACTCCATGCTAGTGTTTTTCTTAGTCTTGTGTGTCTGTGCAAGCCCCTGTTGCTCAACTTCTGCCATGTTGAGTTTTAGCCTTAGCTTTTTTTTCACTCAGATTTGGTAACGGAGGTTTGTGCAGACTTGTCTCCACACTGTGCTCAGTGTTGGCAGTTTTATCTTCTGCCCTGCTGCCAAAAACCCTGTGTTGAGCTAGTTCAGCCCAGAGGTCATCCTTAGGTAAGAGGCGCTGGTGCCTGCCAACGTCTTGTGCCATTAGCGGGTGTCTCTTGAGGTGCCAGCTGTTGGTGAGGAAGGGAGCTCAGCAGCGGCTGCAGAAACAACTCTTTGTCATCCGGGAGTCTTTGATGAAGGCCAGCAGGCTGGTTATTCCAACACACACGTTGGAAAGCAGCAGGTTCCCCTGCCCTGGGCTCCTCTGCTGCTGTACTTGGCACTACAACAGAGCGGGCACTCCACAGCGGGAAGCTTCTCCTGCCACCTCCTTCCTGGGCACAAAGGGCTTCCCCTTAGCACCTACGAGTGCAGTCTCCTGCCTTGTGGGCCCCCTTTGTCACCTCAGTACCCTCGGCTGTGGAAGGTGTCCAGCACTTGTCTTTCTCAGCAGAAGCTGGGGAGGAATCATCTTCCTCTTCCCTTCAGCTGTATTTCACTGGCATAGAGCTGGTCGTGATTTCTTTCTCACCGAGCCATTTCTATGGCACGGAGTGTTTATTTCATGACACTGTAAATATTTTCTGTGTTTGTCGTTAAGCTGTCCTTTTAACTATTTACGTAATAAAAGATTTTTTTTACTTGAGCTTTGTTCAATAAAAGGAGTTGTTCTTCTCTTTTCTCCCAGCCCTGAGCTGTCTCTGTGCATGGGGCAGGGTGCGCTGGTGGAGCAGGGGCCTGGCTGCGAGCTTAGGTCTGGGTGTAGCTTTTGGTACCCAGAGGTGCTAGTGTCAGAATCATTTGGGTTGGAAAAAGCACTTTGTGGGGTTGTGCCCTAAGGGCAGGACTCACCACTTGTCCTTAAACCTCCTCCAGTGGTCTAACAGCCAGAGGGGAAGGGGTCCAGCCTTCCCCCTCCCTCTGCAGAGCCCTCCTGCCCCCGAGCACATCAGCACCTGCACCCAACCTCATCTCATCGACAAACCCAGAGTCATGCTGTCACCCACAGCCAGGAGCTGCGTCCATGCGTGGCTCTTCATGGCTCTGACCAGAAACGAGGTGAGGGAGGTGCTGCTGCGAGCCACAGCATAGCCTTGGCCCCAGCGGGGTGGTGACGTGCTGCTGCCAACCGCTGCGGTAGGGCAGGTGGTGACGGTGCACTCGGATTGCAGCAGGCACCACTTCTGCTTCCCCCCGGGGTGCCTGCAGGGAGCTTCTGCTCCCTGGGTGCTGTTGGCTGGAAGCCCCTCGTCCAGGCACCCTACGGGAGCAGGGCCAGGGGTCTCCCTCCAACCTTCCCTTCTCCAGCTGCTGCACCCCACCAGGGGCAATGCCTGCAGCAGGTTCAGGTGTTGCCCAGGCTCCTTACTGCCCGTCCCTCACCGGGACGCTGTGGCTTTGCAAGGCCTCCAACCACCGCCTCGGCTCTGCAGCTGAGGTTTTTCAAGCGAAAAATTTGTGGCAGTGCCCAAGTGGCAGGGCCGGGGCTCAGCAGCAGAGCCTGAGTGCCGCAAGTTCTGCTCCTGGGAGGTGCCAGAGCTGCTGCAGGTGAGCCTGGGCTGAAGTTTTGGAAATTCTCGGGGCTCCGGAGCTGATTTTTGCTTTTGAGGGCTGTGCTCCCTCCAAACAGGCTCTCTGGGTGGGAGCATGAGCACGGCAGGATTTACAACCCCCCCCCCTCCATGCCATGTGCCCCCAAGCGGGCTCTGTTCCAGCTGAGGTTGACTGCGGGCACACAGCACAGCGCCTCGCGTGTGTTCTGCCACGGCAGGTGGGGAGGAAGCAGGCGCCGGGTGCCTTGCGGCGAGCAGCAGCTTGTGCCCTGCCAGGTGGGGACAAGGGCTCCAAATCGGCCAGCGCAGAGCACGGCCCCGGCCTCGTGCAGCCCGGCAGAAAGGAGCATCCGCAGCGGTCCCCACAGCGGGACGGATCGGGGTCACTAATGAAGCCGGGGAAATGAGCCGGGCAGCCTCTGCATCGCCAACAAGCTGGCAGCCCTGCAGCCCTCGTGCACCTGGCTCAGCTGCCCAGGACCCTCAAACCTTCCTGGCGTCCCCTGGTCCCACTCGTCCATGTTCAGCACCCTGAGAGCATCGTGCACCAGGCTGAAATAGGGGCAATGTGGGGCTGCCATCACGCAGGTCACTGGTGGTGGCTCCTGGGCTGGCACCGAGGGACAAAGGACCATGTGCTGTGCCGCCTGCCTTGCCCCACATCCCACCCCGGTGATTTATGGACCAAGGGGGGGGTGCTGCAGGTGCAGGAGCAGCCGCCAAACCCGGCGCCCTCCCCATCTCCACCGGCCACCGAGCAGCCGCTGGGCGCAGGGCGCCATCGATGCCACCGAGGTGCTTTGTTGGAACCCTGTCAAGTGGGGAAAGCGCTGTCAGATTTTCCATTGCCGGGCTCTGGAGAGCGTCTCCGGCGCGTCCCCGCCGAGGGGCTGTGCTATTTACGGCTCCTTGCAAACGGCGAGGCCGCAGCCGGGCAGCTCGGGGCTGTCTCTGTAGCTGCTCCGGTAACCCCGGCATCACCCCAAATGGAGAGAGCTGTGCGTGCACACAAACGTGTGCAGCAGCGCGTCTCCATCACAGAAATGTCCTTTTTGGGGTGGGGAGGAGGGGTTGGGGGATGCCGAGCGCAGTGCACAGGAGTCACCCCCCAAGGGGCGAGGGGGTCCCCGGGGTGAACTGCGTCAGCCTGGGTTCTGCTGCTCTCACTGGAAGGGGAAACTGAGGCACAGGCGAAGGCTGCGGCTGCCCCTTGGGCACGGCAGCGACTGACCCTGACCCGGGTGGGGAGGCGATGCCAGCACCGGGGAGTGGGGGGGCTTTTTGGGAAGGGGAGTGGGCTCATTGCAGCAAATCAGCACCTTGGCATTTGGGGTGCCTAAAGCACAGGGGATTTTGTGCCTGGGGGAAGCCGCTGCCCCCCTCACCGTGCTGCACCCCGGGCAGCTGCTGTCCACCCTTTGTCCTTGGGCAATCCCCCCCACCACCACAAGCAGAACCGAGCCCTTCCCTCCCCTCCGGGCGTCCCTGCGGCCTCTCTGTCTCTTTAAAAGGACTCCAGGCGTGGCTGTGGGGCTGTCATCCTGTCCCCGCTGGACCAGGGACCGGACAGCCCCGGACAGCCGCGCTGGCACGCTGTGGGCGAGAGGGGACCGCAGCCGCCACGGGGACCGCAGCCTCTGCAGGTACCAGGGCTGACCCTGTTGGGTTGGGGAGGGGGGCTCACAGAAAGAGTGGGGGGAACAAGGGATGGGGACCCCCATAGTCCTGACCCTACTGGTGTCCTTGGCCCTATTACTCGGGGAGTGAGCAGAAGCTTGGGGACATTTGTGACACGAGTGGGCTGGCACCAGCCGAGCACCCTGCAGGGGGCCAGGAGCTCGATGGTGATTTGGGGAGGGCGGTGAGCCCTGCATGGGGTCTGTCCCCATGGGCACGGTGCCCCCCCACCTTCCCCGGTGCTGACCCCGGTCCCGCAGCGCGGCCATGGGTGAGTGGGGCTTCCTGAGCTCGCTGCTGGACGCGGTGCAGGAGCACTCGCCCATGGTGGGCCGCTTCTGGCTGGTGGTGATGCTCCTCTTCCGCATCCTGGTCCTGGCCACCGTGGGCAGCGACGTCTTTGAGGACGAGCAGGAGGAGTTCGTCTGCAACACGCAGCAGCCAGGCTGCAAGCCGGTGTGCTACGACGCCGCCTTCCCCATCTCCCACTACCGCTTCCTCGTCTTCCACGTCGTCGTGCTCTCGGCGCCCGCCGCCCTCTTCGTCATCTTCGCCGTGCACCAAGCGGCCAAGCCGGGGCGCGGGGGTCCCCCGGGGCACCGAGCCCGCCGCCTGCAGGCTTTCTACGTGGGCAGCGTGGTGGCACGCATCGCGGCCGAGCTGGCCTTCCTGCTGGGCCAGGCGCTGCTCTACGGCTTCAGGGTGCAGCCCCTCTTCGTCTGCCGCAGCCGGCCCTGCCCGCACCGCGTCGACTGCTTCGTCTCCCGGCCCACCGAGAAAACCGTCTTCATCCACTTCTACTTCGTGGTGGGGCTGGTGTCGGCGCTGCTCAGCCTGGCCGAGCTCGCCCACCTCCTGCGCAAGAGCCGCGAGCCCCGAGCCGCCTGCGGGCCCCGGCCGGGGGAGCGGGCACCGGCCCCCGGGCAGCCGGCGGGGGCCGCAGAGGAGCCGTGCCCCCCACCACGAGGAGCCTTGGCCGTGTAGCCGGGGGGCTGCCATCGCTGGCACGAGTTGAGGCCGTTCTCAGCCTCGTTGAGCGGCTGCGGCGCTCTCCTGGGAGGTGAAGGGTTGGGGGGG
>CM021757.1:4512832-4524249 GCA_011075105.1 Heteronetta atricapilla
GGGGGGGGGGGGGGATGCACGAAGGCTTCAGGCTCTGCTGAGCACAGCCCGGGTGCGTGGGAGGGAAAATTACACGCAGGGAAAAAAAAATCCCTCCCCGAGCCAGCCCTAACCCACTTCCCAGCTTCGGCGCTGCCAGGGGGGGCTGGCGGCACGGGGGGGGGCAAGGGGAAAGACCCCAAAGCGGGCGCATTCCCCCCGTAAGAGCCAGCACTGAGGGCTGGGGATGGGGGGAGCGGCTTTGGGGTGATGCTTCTGGGGGAACCCAGGTCCCCCCCCCGGCAAAGCCTCGATGCTCTGGCCCCGCAGCCCCCGGCCTCCAGGAGCTCCCAGCCCCGCAGAGCCCCCGGCAGCACCCAAGGGCCCCGGGGTGGACGTGTGGGGGGGGGCACCCAGCACCCTGTGGGCCTGCTCGCTGTGGGTAGGGGGCTGCGGGGGGGCTCTCACCGTGGGTACGGAGGCGGACGGAGGAGGCTGGGTGCAGGCAGCAGCACGGGCGGCAGCTCCCACGCTGCCTCCCCAGCAGTTGTTGGGCGAGGGAGGCTGCGGGGAGGGGGCTCAACCCTGACGCCCCCCCCTGGAGGGTGCTGGGGTGGGGGCGAGGGTGCCCAGTTGGTGGAGGTGGGCGAGGGGCTCCCCGCACGGGTGCTGGCGTGGGAGGATGCACGTGTGAGCTGTGCCGGGTCTCAGAAATGGGGGAAAAACCTGAAAAATAAAAGCTGTTGCTCCCCGGCGGGGGCTCTCGGCGCTGTGCTGGCACCGACCTGCGCTCCCCCAGGACGGGGATCGAAACGCCCCCAGCCCGAACCCACCAGGGTCTGGGATTTGGGTCGCCCGACCCAAGGGTTCGACGGCACATCTCAGCCTCGAGGCAGAGAGGTGGTTCTGCTGAAAACAGAGCGTTTCTGCTTCTCTTTGACGGCGGAAAGGTCGCCGAGTTACAAACAACAAACAAAGGAGGCTGTTGCTGCTGGGGAGGGGGGCGTGCAGGGGCTCCCACCCCCAGGTGGGCGCAGGGGGCACCTTCCATCGCTGCAGATGGGGACGTGAAGCCACAGCAGGGTGAAGGAGCAGGAGTTGGAGCAGCGTCCCCACTCCTGCCGTGCAGCCTGAGCCAGCAGCTGGTGCTCCCCCCACTGCCCAGCACGTGCTGGGGGCGAGCGGCAGCGGCCCCGCTGCCAACTTCCCGCACGCAATTTGTGGCTGCGAGGCCGGGGCCAAGCCCCTCTGCTTGTCCAGGTGCCCGCAGGACCGCGGCCGTGCTGCTCCCGGCAGATCTAACGCGGGGAAGGATGCTGCTGATGGGGTCCCCGGGGGGGCTGCAGCCCCCGTGACGGCAGGAGCAGGGCCGAGGCGCTTCCTCCCCGGGGCCGAGCCCACGCTGGGTGCGTTGGGGCGCGTTGCAACACCGCCCGCCGCTGCCACAGCGGCACCACCCAAGGGCTGGGAGCAAAGCGCTGCTCTGCCTGCCCTGTCGAGCTGGTTTGGCTGCTGGCAGAGCTGCTCCAGCAGCTGTTGAGGTGCCTCGGCGCCCAAAAACCTCCCCTCTGCGACTTCGCAGAGCTCTGGGGGCGGGTGAAAGCTCCCCGTGCTCGTGGGTTCCCACCTTAGGGAGCTGAGAGCTCACACACACACACAGACCGAGGCTGCTGCTGACACAGTTACCAGGAGGGCTGGGTCGGAAAAAGAAACAGGAGGAGCTTCTAAATTAAGTGGCCAGCACGTTCCTGACCCTCAGCTGCCCTCCGTCTTAAACAATGGCAGAAATAAACTCGCTAATTTAAAGAGAGAATTTAAACCAAGGATTCACCTATCAGCTGTCTGCGCGGGGGCGCAGGGGACGTCGGCTTCGGGCCAGGCAGCCAAACAAAGTCAGATACCCAAAAGAAACAAATCAGCTTTACTGAAGGAGCTGCTTCATCTCTTAAATAAAAACGGAGACCACAATCAAGCAGTTGAGTTTAACATCTTAGAAAGGGAAGAGGGCAGACGTTTACTAAAAGAGAGAAGGCGCGAGACTGGCGGCCGCGGAGCGACCCCGGCGGCTGGTACTGCGGTGACCTCGGTGCCCCGGGGGGGGGAAGGAGGGCCGAGGAGCAGCGGTGAGAGATGGATTTCGGGAGGGCACCGGTAAAACCGGGGCGGGAAGGTGCCTGGCCCTGAGCAGAAGACGGTGCAGCTGATTTCATCCCGCCGCCTCACCTACGCACGGGGAAGGAGCCTTCTCCGGGACGCAGCTTCCTCCTCGCCGCGGTGCCAGGTCCGGCGCTGGGATTTCCACGGCCACGTCCCTACGTGTTGCTCCTCTCCTTTGATTTTTCACTTTTGCTGTCCTGCTGGGGAAGCAGACGGGCAGCGGGGGGGGGATCAGGCTGCCCCCCAGCTCCACGGGCGGGGTGCTGCCGGCGAGCACCCTCCGCACCCGGGCGCCACAAAGCGACCGCCGCCCTCCCAACCCCGCGGCGCCTCCGCGCCTGGCTCTGGGGAAACCGGCTCCCTTCAGCCTTCGTGCTCGGGGCGGAACCTTCCACCTCACGGCCTTTCAAAGGGCACCTTGCCGGGATGATCTCAGGGCGGATTTCCAAAGAGCTGCGCTTTTCCTCCCCCCCCCCCCCCCCCCCGTGGGAAAACAACAAAAAAAAAAGGGGGCGAAGCGGCTCCGCCCTGCTCAGGGGCAGCGCGGCGGCGGGAGCCGTCCCTCCGGCTCCGCGGCACCGCCGAGGGACGGGGCAGCCACCGGCACGCGCCCGCCCGGGCCTGGCCTCGCCGTGAGTCAGGTTCACTCTCCCCGAGCGCTGGGCGAGGCGTGGAAGAGGAAGGCAAAACACACACGTGGCGCTCGCACACTCGCGGCGCTGCCGGGAGGAAAGCGAGCCCGGCGCAGGGAAACGGTTCTGAGCTCTGCAAAGCCTGAGCTAGGCACCGGGCGCTCATCGTCCCGGAGAAGTCACTGCCTCCTAGCTTAGGATTGGATTTTTTCTCCCTATTCAGTGTTTTTATTTCCTACCCTGAACAGAAAAAGAAAACAAGAGCCAACTTTGGACTTACTTTTTACGTGGGTTTAGATTTAAAGTATTTAGAAATTAACTGGAGCCCTGCTTACCACCTGCAACGAGAAGCTGAGGTTTGGGACACGTCAGAAATTAGACAGTTTACGATTTCCTTGGAAACAATATATATATTTTTTTTTTGGATGGGAGAGGGAGCCTGCAGCACCGCACACACCCCGAGGGGACAGCCCCGCGCACGTGGACTCAGGCCGAGGGGACAGGCGGAGGGGACGGTACCTCGGGAGGCGGCGGCTTGATGGTGACAGGCTGGGACGTCCTTCGCGGCGGAGAAGGCTTGGGCTGCACTTGCTGCTGGACAGTGTTGTAGTACGTCACCCCGCCGTACACCTGGGACTGCGCCTGCATGCCCCAGAGAGCAGGAGGGGTCACAGCGAGCTGGGGGCGGCGGGCACGGCCTCACCCTCCGCCAGGGCACCACCGCGCGTCCCTCGAGGGCACCGACGCGGCGCGAGGGAGGGCTGGGAGGACGCGGGGCTGAGCACGGGCAGGGCCGGGGCCGCAGCAGGCTGCGGGCTGAGCTCGTGGCACATGGGGTCCCCTCGCCCCGCGGGGCTTTGTGCTTTGGTGCTCGTGCTCCGCGGCAGCAGCTGCTGGAGTTCGCGTGCAGAGGAGGCGGGGAATAATTCCCAGCACCGAGCTCTCCTCCAGCCGCCTGGGGGCCTGGGATGTGCCCCCAGAAGCAGGTGGATTCCCTGCGTGGGTGGCTCTGAGCGGGCCAGGGGAGGTGAGGAAGGGATCCGGGCTGGAGGAGCGTGCACGTCTCCCGCTCGCCACTGCGTGTCAGCCGCGTGCCGCTTCCCCGCGGCCACCTTCGCCTCGCCACCGGGCCGCCCGCAGCGGCGCATCGCCCTCTTCCCCTCCTCACGCGGAGGCAGGAAGCTGTCGGGGAATGGGGAACGGGCAGCCCTGCGGTTGGGGTGCTCACCCCGGGGCTGGGCTGCTCAGTGCCAAGGCAAAGCCCCTGGCAGCATCCAGCTCCTGGCTCAAACAGCAAGGGAGGACGTGCAAAGCAACTCTCAAGGTGTCCTTGGCTTAGCACGGAGCGGGAGGGAAAGCAAACGGTTCACAGGCTGCCCGTGGTGGGCCGGCTCCCCTTTCCGAAGGGGAAGATCTCGATTCTAAGGTCGCCTGATTTCTTAATTTATGCCCCAAATCTCTCCCGGGCGGGCTCCGAACGTCCCCGCAGCAGCGCAGCGTTCCGCCCGGCGTGCTGCTGCTGCTCGGGGAGGACGCGGCGCAGCCAGCTTACCTGCGTGTTGGAATAGAGGTGGGGAGGGGGCGGCGGGGGCAGCGCTCCCGGGGGGTAGGGGTAGCCGGGGTTCCCAAAATTCATGACTCCGGGCGGGGAGAAGTAAGTCGGTGCAAGCAGCTGCTGCGGCGGGGGCTGGCCCGGAGGCATGGAGACCGGCGGAGGATAAAGGCCGGGGTTTGCCATCGGGGCTGGCGTCTGGTGGGGGTGTAAACCTGGGGAGGGCGACCAAAAAAAAATAAGCAAAACGTGGTGACCCGAACGAAACCAGCACGGCGCGGCGAGGGCCGGGGCTGCCAGGAGGCCAGCGGAGGGCAGCAGGGCCGCGCTGCAGCAGGGAGGGGAAGTGCTGCGCTCAGAGGCTCTTCCTGCAGCCTCCAGACCTCGGCTCCCGCGCTGGGGAGGGGAAAGGGAAGCCGTGCCCAGCCCCGAGCCCAGCCGCCTCCCCGCTCCCGGCTCACAGGAACCGGACGCGGCCCCAAGCAGCACATCCGCTTCAGGAAACGGTTCTGCAGGCAAGATAGGGAACACCCCGCTCCTGCAGCTCTCGGTTCCGCTTTGCTCTCCCTAATCCGCAAGCGGCAGGGAGCGAGGAGCCAGCCTGGCCCGGCAGCTGGCACGGCCACACGCCCCCACTGACGGGGAGGCGACTCGGCCAGGAGGCTGCGCGCACGGCCTGCAGCCATCCAGAGGCTGCCAAGACGTGTGGATGAAACCTCTCTTCTCCTTCCCCGGAGATGGGCACCGCTTCAGCCTCATCCCCCGAGGGAAGCGGGTCTCCTCCGTGTCACAGGAGAGGGGAATCGGGGTTCCCGCAGCGCTTGAGGCCGTGTAAAGCAGATCCATCTGCGCCCCAGCGCAGGCACAGCGGCGAGGTCGGTGTGAGGAGCAGCAGGAACACCAGCTGCCCCACGCCCTGCCGGGGAGCGGGATCCTCACCTGGATGAGGGAGATGCATTTCTGGCTGCACGATCATCCCCTGGGGCGGCAGCGGGGCCGGGTTCTCGCCGTGGGTGTAGATTGGTCCCTGGAATTGTACTGCAAGACAGAGCGCGGCGTAAGAAAAGCCCCCCCCCTGGATTTCATTCCACTGCAGCAGATCGCGCCGCGTACCCCAAGCATCTACAGTGCCAGCGCTGCGAGCTCCACTCCCCCCAGGCACAGCACACGCAGCAAACCAGGCTCGCAGATGCTACGTGCTCCCACCCCAGGAGCTTCCTGTTCCCTCCACAAAGCGGCACAACGCTGGGGGAATTTCTCCTCCGAACGGCGGAGTAAATTCCAAATCCGTCCTCGCTCGTGCTCCCTAATTCTCCCTGCTGCTACCCAGCAGGGACGCTGCTCTGGTTTCAGATTAATTTTAGCTCCGAGCCCTCACGAAGCAAAGCTACGTCCTAGAGAGCCCTTGCACGGGGTGGGACGGCAGTGACAGCTCCACTGGGTTTGAGCACAGCACGGGGAGGCTCCGGGCAGCCTTTTGGATACCGGAGGCGAAGCAGCGACGCTGTTTGCCAAGGGAACGCCAAGCTCTGCCCCACGGGGCAGCCCTGAGGGCGCAGGGAACTCCTGCCCCAGCTTCCCGAGCGCACAGGGCGGGAGGGGAACACTCACGTGGGTCGTAGTAGTGCCCTTCCATGATGCTGATGTGCATGGGGGGCGCAGGCTCCGGCACCGGCGGTCTCTGCCGCTGCGATGAGTAGCGCTTCACGCGGCCGCCCTGCACCGCCTGCGGGGGGCCAAAAGGCATCGGCACGGTCAGCGTGCGGGGCAGGAACCCCCCCAACGGGGCAGCACCCACCCCCCTGCCCCCAGCCCCTGCCCTCCCCTCCGGGTCACGCAGCGAGAAGCGAGCGGAGGTGAAAGGGAAAGGCCGAGGAGCCCCGGACAGGCTCTGATTACGGCAGCCCGGAGCCCAAGAAGCGCTCGGCTCCCCCGCAGCCCAGCCTCACCATTTCCTCCATCCTGTTAAACTGCGGTGGCGGCCCCGTTCCCACGTGCAGATGGTTGGGGATGCCTGCGGAAGAAAGGAGCTGGTTATTATGGGTTGTTCCGGGGCGCATTTCGTCAACGGCTGCCTCGGCGGCCGCAGGCGTTGCCAACAGGAGCCGGCGAGCACCGGGCTGGGCATCGCCGCGCGGCACGGAGACGCGGCTGCGCCTGCACCATGAAAACCCCTTCCCCAACTTCATCTCCTTGGTTGCAATTTTCAGCGTTTCAGCGCAAATCGGGAGCTGCCGCGTCACCGTACAAACGGCCAGCGCTGCTCGATGCCTCAAATCTGCCTTCAAAAACCCGGAGCTCGGTGTCTGACCCGAGCTGCTCCTGCCGGACGAGGATCTCTCCTCCGAGCAGAGCCACGAACCCACGCGGGACAGCGAAGCACTTTAAACCCTCCCCAGGGCCCCATCTCTTTTATCGCGTGCTCTCTCAGTTCCAGCAGCAGATTTGTGGTGCTCGTGCAACGCCGCGGCGGCAGGCAGGCTGTGGGCAAGTCCAGGGGAGCAGAACCCCCGCGGAACCCCCCCAGAACAACCCCCCGGCCAAACACCTCCCCGGATCGCCTCCCACCTCCTCTGCCGGGGAGAAACGAGGGGACAGCGGAGGGATCAACTCCTTCTGCCAGCCAGGAGCAAACAGCCCCAGGTCCGGGGCTCTGCTGGCCTCCGCCTGCCCCCCGGGCTGCCTCACGGTGCAGACATTCAGATGTTTTGTTTTTCAGCACCAAAACCCCCAAGCACGGCATCATCGGGGCCGTGACTGACGGCGTTTTTGACCTCTCTTTCTGCTGGCACATTCAAACCCTGCCCGCTCTCGCCTGTGACCAGGAGCAAGGCTCCGTTCACACAGAGGTTTTACCCGGCACAGCGGCGTGAGGAGGCTTCTGGTCTCACAAACCCAACCCTCGAGAGAGGCTCATGAAGTCAGCAAGCCTTCCTTCTCCTTGCTCCAGTTTTATCCCTCTTGGGAAGGGCTCTGACTCTCCCCAGAAGAGACTTCAGCTCTGCACGGAGATAATTCCACCCCCACGGCCCTCGTGTGGATGCTCGGCCACAAGCCAGTCCCTCGCTCACGCAGGTGCGGCCCTGCCCTGCTTCCAATTCATCTGCACCCAAATTGCCATGCGAGGAACCAAGCTCCGAGGCTGGGGAGTGACGGGGCTGACAACCACGGGAAAGTTCCTCCCTGCCCCGAGCAGAAAAGGACATCGCGGGCGAGGGCAAGGAATGATCGAGCTCCCGTGAGCGGGGC
Organism: Heteronetta atricapilla; assembly: GCA_011075105.1. Lineage (NCBI taxonomy): Eukaryota > Metazoa > Chordata > Aves > Anseriformes > Anatidae > Heteronetta > Heteronetta atricapilla. Next base: position 4,520,402 of record CM021757.1, read on the forward strand.
CCCGTGCTCCTTATCTGCTGAGCTCTGGCAGCACGTCTCCCCGTGACTCACCCCGCGCAAAGTTCCTGCTGCCTGACCCCAGAGACCTTCACCTTCCCCGATCTCAACACAACGAGGGGCAGAGAAGGGGAAAGGACCTGCTCTGACGCCCACGCCCAGCTCACCTACGCCCAAATGGTGAATTTCTCCCTTTTTTGCTCTGTTTTGTCCCTTCTGACCGTTTCTCTGCGCTCTCAATCTCCAGCAGCCGCCCAAGCCGAGGCCGGACTGACACAGCTTGGCTCTGACGCGCGGCGGGGGCTGCGGCAGGGACCTGCGGGGCGGCACCCACTTACCCCTCAGCTCCCGGGGCTGGATGAACTGCGACTGCCCCGGAGCCCAGCTCTGCTCGGCGAGGTTCATTTGGGTCAGCTCCTGCTCGAGTCCATCCATGCTGGATTCCACCGGCGCCTCCCAGCTGCTGCTCTTGGCTGGCGGGGGGGACGCCTCGGCTTGAGCAGGTTTTGGGGGCGCGGGAGCCAGCCCTTCCGAAGGAGGCGCTTCATCCGCCGACTTCCCCGCGTCCCCCCCGGCTTTGGCCCTGGTCCTCCTCGCCCGGGAGTAAGACTTCTTCTCGACGGGTCTGTCTGGCGGCGGCTGAGCGGCCTCGGCGCTCGGGGGCTGGTTTTCCAGAGCAACCTCCTCCTTCCCGGGGCTGCCGTGGACGTGCGCCGCTTCCAGCTCCGGGGACTTGGCCCTCGGCGGGCTCTGCTCGGCGCGCTTCGTTCGGTAGCCGGCCTCCTGCTTCGCCTGCTCGCCGTTTCGAGAGAGGTGCGGCGGCACGCCGGCTTCTGAGGCTCGGTAGCCCGGACGGGTCTCTTTGTAGCCCCCCATCCTCGGGTAGTTCCTGGGCGGGGGCATCCTCCCCGTTCCCGCAGAGCTCCTGCTGCTGAAGGTGCGCGGGGGAGCCGAAGCGCCGTCCGCGCCTTGGTGCCTCGGGGGCTTGCTCGGCCTCTCGCCGGCCCAGTTGGGGTCTCGCTGCGGAGGGCTCCCAAACCTGGGGATGAAAAATAGCACAAAAAGCTGCAACCGAACCTCGGGGTGCTGCGGTGCCAGGGAAACCCCCTGCAGGATGCGGCCCCCAGAACGCCCAGGACCAAGGTGGCAACCCGGGGCCAAAACCTTTTTCCCCTTCCGAGCACCGGCCCGGCGGCACGACGCGAGGGCTGAGGCGTCCCTCGGGGACGAGCCGGGCTCAGGTTTGCCCTGGCTGCTCACCTGGGTTTGCGCATCCTCCTCGGCTTGATGTCGTCGGGGTTGTGAGCCGACCTGATGTCGTAGCCGTAGAGCGCGATCAGCTCCTGCCTGGTCTTGGGGGCCTGCTCGTCCTCCCGGAACTTGTCGTGCTCCCAGCGCCCTTCGTCCTTCCACAGCTTCCGCTGCCGACCCTTGGGCCTGGACGGTGCCACGGGGAAGGGAGAGAGAGGTTGGGGCAGAGCCACGGAGCCGTGGCGGCCTCAGCAGGCACCGAGCGCTTCTGGGGGAGCCGGCATCTCTTCTGCCCCCCGCCCAGCTGAGGGCTACCCCCTATTTCCACAGGGCGGCGGGGAGGGGACGCTGCTCGCTGGCAAGAGGCTTCCCTTGGTGGTTTTTCTATGCCCAGTTCCCTCCTTTTTCCACAACAAAGACCCGAGAAGTCCTGGCAGGGTGCTGCCAGCAGGCAACGGGGCCAGAGCTGGGGCAGATCCAAGTCTTGGCTCGAGGGCGACGCTCGCCCTTGCCAGGGAGAGGCGGACACCCGGGGCGGGGGGGATCCCCACGTACCTGACCTCCTCCTCCTGCGTCTGCCCTCGCAGGTCGTGCTCGAAGAAGAGCCCTTTGCGGGGGATGTAAGCCGGGTTCTTGCGGTCCTCGTCATCGTCCAGGTGCTTGGGGGCTTTTTTCCCAACTTTATTCTCAACGGGCTCGGTGCTCTCCTGTCAAAACCAGGCAGCTCTGAACACTGCAGCAGTCCCTCGACGAGGAGCCCCCCCCCGGGGGAGCGGAGGGAGCGTGTCTGACACCTACCTGCCCGTCCCCGCTCTGCCTCTCGCCGGTCACAGCGCCTTTGGCGTCGGGTTTCTCGTCCCCTTTCTCTGCTTTGGCTGCGGACTCGCAGGAATCGTTGCTGTCCTGCTTCAGTTCCACTTTGGCGCTTTCTTCCTCGCTGTAATCCTCCTCCTCTGCCTGAAACGGCCCCGCTCGCTCAGACGCGCGCCCTGAGCACCAGGGCCCTCAGGGATTTCCCACCCAGGTTTCCCAAACCTGGGCTTAGCTCCCTGTCCTAGTTTTTAGAGCTTTCGCAGCAGAGGACTCGCCCGAAGCCCTCCCCATCCCCACGTTTTCACCAAAAAAAAGCGGAATTCAACTCGAGATCTCTCCCCAGTGGCACCGGATCCGTGAGCCAAGCTGCGCAGAGCGCTGCCAGCTCCCCCCCCACACCTCCAGAGCCTTTCCCTGTGTGAAACCAGAGGGCTCCTGCCACCGTCCCTCGGCTCCCACGCCCGGGGCCCTGCCTCCAGGCACCGCCGCTCTGCTTCCAAATTCCCCGGGAGTCCCCGAGCTGACTCACGGCGAGCGCCGCGCTGGCAGGAGCCTGACCTCGTTTCACCCTCCAGGAGCCTCGTTTCGGCTGGGACGGAGGCTAAAAATAGCTGGGCGATTAACAAAAAGCCTGCTCTGTTTTGCTCTTTCGACACGGGCGTGTTTGCACATCAACTGCTCCCGCTGTTTACGCTGGGGAAGCCCGGCCACGGCAGGATTTTTAGGCGCAGGAGCGGAGGCATCCCGGCACGCCGCTGACGCCACGCGGCCGCTGCTCACGCCCCCAGCCTGCGAGCACCGAGCCTGCAGCGAGCCCTCGCTGGGGCTTCCAGGATCGGGGGGTGCTGGAAGGGGAGTGCAGGGGGCTGCTCCTTCCCCCCTGGGGCTGCTGGAAGGGGGCAGAGGTCGGTTTGTCACCGCCCGGCCCCGAGAGCTCCCCTTTCACCTGCCCCGCGGTGGGGTTTTAAAGCTGGGGTCCCCCTGAAGACCCCTAAAAAAAAGGGAGAAGGGTTTTCACTCGCACACCTCTGTTGTGGTTACGGGAAGGGTTACGGGAAGCCAGGGCTTCTCTGAGCAGCTCTGATCTAAAAATCTGGGGGGGTTTTGAGCCGGGGTTGCCCCCCTGGCTCAGGCACCAGGGTCGCAGCGGGCGTGAGGGCGGCTTTCTCAGCACAAACTGAGCACGGAGCGACCGGCACTCGTGGGCTGCACGAATTACCCCAGGTGCCTCGCGGAGAAAACAGGGATGTCGCTTGGGACGGGGCCAAGCCAGTAGTTAAGAGTTTAATTTCAGCTAATTACAACGCAATCGCCCTCCTACGCCCCCTTCCACGCCCTCCTTAGCCACGGCCAACCCTGCTGTCACGCTGGCTGAGGAGCCAGGCGGTATTTTGCCACGCGGGGCCGCACCAAGCAACGGCTCCACGGGACGGAACCGTCCGGGAAAGGGGGGGGATCAGCCCCAAAAAATCAATTTCCCGCAGCGCGGCTCGCTCCAAGCCTCCGTGGGAGAGAAGCAAGGACACAGAGCGGGCTCTGTGCTGGAGTGACCCGAGCTGCGGCCACCCGGCGGAACCCAGGAGCAGGACAGGAGCGGGACGGGAGCAGGACAGGAGCAGGACGGGAGTGGGATGGGAGCAGGACGGGAGCAGGACGGGAGTGGGATGGGAGCGGGACGGGGACTCCTCTTACCTCCGAGTCTTCGGCGCTTTCGTAATCCGAGAGCACGGCTGCGGGGGGAGAGAAAGGAGCCGGGCGTCAGGGCAGGGACACCAGCACGGCTTCGC
>CM021757.1:4554844-4582937 GCA_011075105.1 Heteronetta atricapilla
CCCCCCCCCCCCCCCCCCGCAAACAGGGCTCTGGGCTCCCTGCCTCAGCTTCCCCCAGCGAGGGGGCACCACGACCCCTCTGTGCGTGTCCCGGGGGGGGACAGGTGCCACCGAGGGGCCTGGCGTTGCCCTCCCCATCCCCGTCCCCCTCCCAAAGGCCCATTCCTGCCCCTATTTATCGGGATTTCTTTTCCCGTCCCTACTCAAGGGCGTTTGCCCCAAGCCCTGAGCCCCGCCGGGGTGGGATCTCGCTGCCGTGGGGCTTTTTTTTTCCCCTCCCTCCTGGTATTTTTTTCTAGCAGCTGTGGGGCCCGGCTGTGATTGTGGGGCAGCCCCGGGGAGGGGGTGTAGGATTTGCTGGGTGCCGGCCCCTCCGCCCCTCAGCTTCCCAGTGATCAATCCCTGCGATTTCCAGAGGTGCCCGGAGCCTCGTTGGGGTGCTCGAGCCCTCACGGTTCCCCCGTGGCGAGGACGGGGACGGATCCTGCTCCGCCGCAGGGGGCTGGCAGGCTGCGTGCACGCGGGCAGCTGTCACCTCCCCGAGCCCGGAGCGCTCCATCCCCTCCCATCCCCCCCCCCCGGCTCACACCTTGCAGATTTTTGGATTAGGGAGGAAAAAAAAACCTGGCACGGGCGGCTCGAATCGCGGCCGTGCCCGGCAAATGTGCGCTGACACCCCCGAGGTGGGCACCGGCGTGCGGCCGCCTCGTGCGGGGAGGCTTCGGCCCCCGGCATCCTCCTGGCTCCGATTCCTTTGGCCGCCCTCGCAGCCTTCCCCCGTGGGCGTCTCCCGCAGCCGGGACCCGGCTCGGTGCCACCTTTTTTATTGGGGCGGGGGGCTCATGGGTGCCTTGACCTGCTCCGAGCGCCGGGGCCTGCTTCTGGGAGGCTCTTCCTGCGCTCTGGCCCCGCTTGGGGTGGTCGATGAAAGGTTTGGCTGAGCAGATGGGGTGGGCAGAGCCCCCCCCGGTAGCAGCAGGGCAGGAGGAGGGCGGCTGCCGGAGTCCCCCCCCCCATGGGCACGACGTGGGAGGAAGGGGAACGTGTTCGGAGAGCAGCCGGCGCTGCTTCAGGTCTGGGAAGTGCCCGGCAGAGCCGAGTCAGCGGGGGGCTGCCGGCGCTGCCCGAGTTATTCGGGTGGAAGCAGGACGGTCGGGGGGGGGGATTGGCTCCATTTCAGGGCAGAGCTGCTGTGGGCGACGAGTTTTGCCTTTGCCGCGGGGCGAGAGCAGAAAGGAGGGCACGGTGCGCGTCCCCGTGCTCGTGTCCCCGTGCTCCGCCTGACCCGGGGTCCCCCCCCCGGCCCCTCTCTTTGCTCGCAGAGGCCCTGCTGGAGCAGGCGATGATCGGGCCGTCGCCGAACCCACTCATCTTGTCCTACCTGAAATACGCCATCAGCTCCCAGGTAATCGCCCTCCCCGAGCGCCGTGGGCGCTGCTGGCTGTCACCTCGCGGCCCCGCTTAGCGGGGCGAGGAGCCCGGGTGCGGAGCGGGTGGCGGGCAGACACCCCAAACGTCCCCTCTGTGCCTCGTGGGCATCGCCCCTGGCTGGGGCAGGGTGCAGGGGGGTTGCTGGGTGCCCCGGGCAGGGAGATTTCTGTTAGCGGGCCCTGCCCGTCGCACACGGGGTAGGGATCCTTGCTCCGAGAGGGGCTGGGAGCCCCGCACGGCGTTCAGACCTTGCCTGAAGTTGGTGTGAAACGAGGCAGCGCCCACCTCGAACCATCCGCTGGGATTTGTGCCGGGTCAGCGCCCCCGGCCCCGGTGGCGGCTCCGGGGCCGTGCCCTGACCTCGCCGTTCCTCAGCAACGCTCTCAAACTCGCACCGCGCCCGCTCCGGGCTGTCTGCTTTGTTCCCAGATGGTGTCCTATTCCACGGTGCTGATGGCCATCAGCAAGGTACGGCTCCGCCAGCTGCTCCCCGAGGGTTTTTTTTTCCCCCTCCCTCTTTTACCTGAGACCCGCGGATCCGTTTCCCGCCCCGCCGCTCTCCCCGAATATAGGTCAAGTGTAAAATGACATCCTGCGCTGAGTCAGCGGCGCGCCGGCCCCGGCGTGGCCCTCTGGGGACGGCCCTGCCGCTGCTTCCAGGCACGGCCGCACTCCGTGGGCGCTAAAACCTCATCCCCGTGTCCCGTGGGGCGCCCGGTGGGCTCCTGCCCCGCGGCACCTCTGTGCAAACCCCACCTGGCTGCCGGGAGCGGCATCCCCCGAGCAGCCACGAGGCTGCTGCCTGCGTCCCGAGGTGCTGGGGGTGTCCCCGTGCCACTGCGAGGGGGACGAGGACGCCGCGAAAAGGCGGCTGCTCGGCGTTCGGGGCCGCTCTGTGGGCTGCACCAAGCCCCCTGCCCTCCCTGGGGCTCATCGGAGCGCCCCCAGATCTGAAGCAGGGGGGAGAATTTTCCTTCCCCGCTCCTTGCGCTCGCAGAGCGGAGCGAAGTGCCGGTGGCCGCCGCACGCCGGCCTCGTTTCGGGGCGCCGCACCCGACGGCGATTTCGGGGAGCCCCCGGGGCCCGGGCAGGGCTTTCGGGGCCGCAGAGGCATCGCACGGCCGGGCTCGGCGGCGGCGCAGCCCGTTGGAGAAGCGCTGACCTTGACGGCAGCGGCTTCCTCCTTCAGAGCAGCGTGGGCTCGGCTCAGACCCGCGGGCCAGCTCCGGCCCGGCAGGGCGGCCCCATCTGCTCCGCCGAGCAGGCGGCGGCGGCGCTGCTGCCGTCCCCGCGGCCAGCCGGGCTGTTGGCCCTCGCTGCCAGCCCTGCCGAGCCGGGGGTGGGCACGCGGGCTGGCACCGAGCCTCCGCCGCGTCAACGCCGCCCGCGGGGAGCCGAGCGGGGCCGCAAACCGAGCTCGGGGTCCCCGCGGCGCCTCGGGGGGGGGGGGCTGCTCGCAAACGCAGCCTGGTCCCCGCCACCTCCGTGCTCCCGGTGCCTTTTTGCCACCCCGGCCAAGGGACACAGCCCTGACCCCGATTCCGTTTGGGTGGCTGCCAGGGCGGGCGTCCCACGGCTGTCTTTTGGAAGTGCTGGAGCCCGGCACTCCCCCCCCCATCCCTTTTCCTCCCCTCCATCCCAAACCCCTCTTTGTTCCCTGCTGTAGTTCGACGACTTCTCCCGGGACCTTTGCGTCCAGTCGCTGCTGGAGATCATGGACATGTTCTGCGACCGCCTCAGGTACCCCACCGCCCTGCCGCGGCCCCGCGAGCCCCTGGCTGATCACGGGGTGCCCGCCCTGGCTCCGTTCCCCCCTCCGACTCCATTCCCGAGCTGCCGACCCCCTCCGGCCGCCCCGGGCTGGGGTGTCGTGCGAGTGCCAGCGTTGGGCAGAGCACCAGGGGGGATCTGAAACCCCGTCGGCTTTGGGGGGGTCTGAAACCCCATCGGCTTTGTGGGAAGCTGCAGAAACCCGCCTCCTGTGGGGCTGAGGGCTCTGCCACGATATTCCTGCCCGGCTCAGGTCGGTACGGGTGGGTGTGAGCCCCGCAGCCCCTGGGTTTCTGTCCCCTCTCTGTTTTGTTTCTCTTGTGTGGCCTCGGCGCCTTCCCAGGGCCCCGGCTGCCAACGCTCGCAGTCCTGCCTGCACCGCCCCAGGCGCTCCGTGCAGCTGCCTTGTTTTGCTTCGTGCTCTTCCGCTGGTGTCGCGGGGCCCAGGGGAGACCAGACAATTCAGGCCACAGAAACTTGTATAGAAAGCTGGGGAAATCTTCCTGTTAACCCCTGGCAGCCTCTGCTGGGAGGCCGTGCGGTGTGGGCGAGCGGGAGGGGGAAGGCTGAAGGTAGCGGCTCTTCAATTACACGAAACGGAGCGGCGGCGATGAATGTGCATCAGCCGCAGATGTTAACGAGGAGCTGTTGCTGGCCAGCTGCGGAGCTGGCCGCTTAATCCAGTTCCTGCCTAATCTGATCCTCCGCTTAATTTGATCAAAACTTCTGGCCCCGATGATTTGTGCGTCGGGAGGGGAAAGCGTTCACCTCTCGAAGCGCGTTGATCGGCGCCGAGCCGCTCTTAGCGAGATAATTTGATTAGAGCCTTGGAAAGTTTCCCTGCAGTTGAGTGGCCGGAGAGGAGCCTGCACTGGGCAGCCTTCGATTTCCCCTGGCGTGGGGGAGACGCTCGTGGGCTGAGCGGGTCGAGGTCTGGGGCAGGGGAGCCGGGAGGCAGCGGGCACGCCGGGCTGGGCGCGTGGGACGTGGTTGGGTTCCCCAGGGCACCCCGTTTCCGTGCCTCGGGCTCGCTGGGGGCCGCAGCTTGGCCCGAGGCGAGCACGGTGCCGTTTCTCTCCCCTTGCCAGCTGCCACGGCAAGGCGGAGGAGTGCATCGGGCTGTGCCGGGCGCTGATGAGTGCCCTCATCTGGCTCCTGCACTGCGCCGCCTTCTACGCCGAGAAGGTGAAGGAGACGCTGGAGCAGGCGGCAGCCGAGAGCCAGCTGAAGATGTGTTTGGAGCGGCTGGAGAAAATGCTGGGCAGCACCAAGAACCGCGCCCTGATCCACATCGCCAAGCTGGAGGAGACCTGTACGTCGCTGCCCCCGGGGTCACCCTCGGCCCGCGGCCCCCAGCGGGGCTCCTCCTGCTCGCGGCTGGCCCCGGGGAGCTGCCACCTCCCCTTCCCCCTGCCCAGCTCCTGCCGCATCGTCCCTGCGGCTCCGAGCCCGTCCTCCTCCCAGCCCCGTTGCCGTAACCGTCTCCTCCTTGGCTCCGTGCCACCCCCTCCCCTTCCTCGCTGCCCTTGGAAGAGGAGCAGAATTAATGCGAAGGCTGCGGGAGCCGTTCCCGGGCGCGTGGCGGGTCCTGCGCTCCGCCAGCCCTCCTGGCACAGCTCCGCGCCTCCGCTCGGTCCCCGGGCCTGGCCAAGAGGCCGTGCCAGGGAGCTGCTGCTCCCCCTGCCAGCCCGGGCGTGCAGAGGTGTGCGGATTCCTGCCCGCCGGAGCCCTCTGTGCGTTAGAGCCAGGCTGCTGGCTGCTCGTCGTGTCGCTGCCCCCCTCCACCCAACGCCTGCCCTCCCTCCGCAGCCTCGTGGAGCACCGTGGAGCAGTCCCTTGTCAAGCTGGGGGAGAGCCTGAGCAGCCTCAGCAACTCCACCCTGCGAAGCCAGGCTGACGACTGCATCTCCCTCATCAAGAGGTAGCTTCGTGCCGCTGTCCTCGCGGGTTTGGAGGGTAAAAGGGGTCTGAGCCCTCCTCTGGAGGCCTCCTGCCTCTCCCCACGCTGGCTCCCTGCGTTCCTGCCCCTTTCCAGCTCAGGCCCCTGTGCTGGCAGTGAGCTGGAGCCGGTGAAAACCCTGGAGTAGGAAAGGGGACAGGGACTGGTGACCTGCCACAAAGGAATCCTACGGGGCTCCTAGGGCCCCTCGCCACCCCTCAGCTGCTCCAGCATGGGCAGAGCTGCTGGCCCCTTCCTGCATGCCCCAGGAGGTGCTTCCAGGGCCTGAGGTGTGGCACGGGGGGCTTGGACGTGCACAAAGGCTCTTCTGCAGGGCAGGGGACGATCCCCCATGGCAAGCTGTCCAACCCCAGAGAGATGTGGGACCGCAGAGGTCTGGGGCTTGGCCGGGAAGGGCAGATGGGGCAGAAGGAGCAAGGATCCGTCCCTGCAAGGCTCCAGTAACCCTGCGTTATCATTTCCCCCCCCCAGCATCCCCACCATGCTCTCGGTTCACTCCGAGCAGCTGAACAAGACCGGCTTCCCCACCGTGCACGCCGTGGTGCTGCTGGAGGGCACCATGAACCTCACGGGAGAGACCCAGCCGCTGGTGGAGCAGCTGATGATGGTGAAGAGGATGCAGGTACAGCCGTGGCATCCCCTGGTCCCGCTCAGGGTGGCTTGGGGGACACGGAGCAGGGCCTTGCTGGGCGAGGAGGGGGCTGATCCCGGTCCGAGGACATTGGGGAGAGCTGCAGGGAGTCGTGTGAGCCCGTCAGCGGCTTTGCAGGGGGCGCAGGGCTTGGCTGCGGTTGGGGGAGCCGCGTTTTTGTTCTCCCAGCACTTTGGGGGTCCTGTCTCTGTGCCCCGCAGCGCATCCCCTCTCCGCTCTTCGTGCTGGAGATCTGGAAGGCCTGCTTCGTGGGCCTCATCGAGTCCCCGGAGGGCACGGAGGAGCTCAAGTGGACGGCCTTCACCTTCCTGAAGGTAGGCCCTAGCCCCAGGGGGCACGTGGTGCCCCCAGCTCCTGCCTTTCCCTGCACACCTGGCCCTGCTCAGCGCCAAAGCCTGGCACAGCGACCAGTCCTGACCCCCCAGCGTGCCCCTCGGGGAGCCCCCACTCGCCCTATCCGGACGGTATGAGATGGCTGAGCCTGCAGGCAGCCCTCCTGCAGCCTGCTTTTCAGCCCAGCCCCACTTTGTTTTGTCGAGTGGCTTTTCCTGGGACGTGGTGGGGGCAGCGGGGGCCTTTGAAGGCCCATGGGGCCGGCGCTCCCACGGCTCGGTGGTGGGCAGCCCCACAGCGCTCTGTTGCACCTCTTGTCCATGTACCAGACAAAAGGGGCTCTGCGTGTGACTCCAGGCTTGACACATGCTCGACCTTCATCCTGGTAGAAGGCCCTGCAGAGGGAAAGTGGGGGGACAGAGCCCCCTGGGTGCACGGGCTGCTGGAGAAACTCTCCTTCCCCCAGGCTGGGAGGGCAGTCGCTGCTCGCAGGCAGGTTTTCCCCGTGCTGCTGAGAGGTGCTGACCGCAGGAACGGGCCTGCCCCGCGGTCACATCACTCCCCCGTGTCTTTCAGATCCCTCAGGTCCTGGTGAAGCTCAAGAAGTATCCCCAGGGGGACAAGGTGAGGCTCAGGGGACCTTGGAGCTGTTGGCGGCGTCGCGTGCGAGCGGACGGTGCTTGCCCTGACCGTGCTGCTGCCTGGCCAAAGCTGGGCGAGGGTGGCTGGGGGTGGGAAACGGGCTGAGCCCCGCCGGACGGGGCAGCGAGGGAGGGAAAGGAGGGCTGGTGCCAGCAGCTCCGGGAGCTGGGTGCTCGCCTTTGTGCCCGGCAGGATTTCACTGAGGATGTGAACTGTGCCTTCGAGTTCCTGCTGAAGCTGACCCCGCTGCTCGACACGGCCGATCAGCGATGCAAGTGAGTGCTCGCGTGCACTGCGCTCGCCGGCAGCATCGCGAGCCCGTGGCCGGGCTGTGCCCCCCATCCCCTGCCCCCAGCATCTCTGCGGGGGGCTGCGGTCTGGGCTGCTGGGGCAGCTCTGTGCAAGGCTTTTCCTAGTACGAGACAAAAAGCTCCATTTCTGGTCTGCTTCCTTCTTCCTGAGGCTGCGGCGCTGCCAAATGAGCAAGGCAGCAAGCGTCTGACAGCTGATTCACACGGCGCTGATGCTTTGTGATGTCTGGAGCTGCTTCCAGCCCTGTGGCCCCCTCAGAGGGTTGGGAGCAGAGAGATAGGAGAGGACAGCTCCGGAGTCCTGCCTGCTCGCTGTGTCCAGGAGGCTCCGGTCCTGGTTTTCAAAGCATTGCCTGGCTCTGTCCTGCCCTTGGGGGGTGGTGGGGAGCTCTGGCACCGCTGCTGTGTCCCCCCTGCCCCGTGTCCCTGCCAGGGCAGTGGGAACGCCGTCCCTCGGGCTAGCGCTCTCCTCTCTCTCTCTTCCAGCTGCAACTGCATGAGTCTGCTCCTGCAGGAGTGCAGCAAGCAGGGGCTGCTCTCGGAGGCCAACATGACCAACCTGATCGACAAACGGTAGGGCCCCCTCCAGAGCCTGGGCGACCAAGCAGGGTTTTGGGGTCCCCCGTCTCACCGCCCTCCTCGCGGGGAGCAGGAAGGAGCGGCTGTGGCGCTGCTGGCAGCCCTGCAGCCTGGCAACCTGGTCTGGAGGGGGGCTGAGGCTTTGCTTTCGGTGCCAGATGGCTCGGGGCAGAGCTTATCAGCTCCGAGTGGCAGCCGGTGCTGCCCTGAGGTGGTGGGAGGAGAAGGGGCAGTGACACCCCCCTGCTCAGCGCCCCTCTCCGTGTGTCCCCAGGATGGCGGACAGGGAACACGCCCCGCACCTGAAATCGGCGGATAACGCCAACATCCAGCCCAACCCCAGGCTCATCCTGAGGGCCGAGCCGACCGTCACCAACATCCTGAAGGTGCGTCCCCTCCTGCCTCGGTGCTGGCCTCCACCCAGAGCCTGCTTCCAGCAGCGCCGCTCCCTCCAGGCAGCCGGGGTGGTCGGGAGGTGCCCACTCCCACCCCGTGCTGGGCTGGAGGAATCGCTCCCAGCCTTGTCGCAGTCCTTGCCGTGCCTGCTTGGAGCTCTGGAGCTCCCCTCCTCCTTCCCTGGAAGCTGGAGGAGGTGTCAGGCAGCACGACGCAGTCAGTGGTGCCAGCAGCCTGAGCCCAGCCCGCTCTGCCCGTTCTCCCAGCCGCTCCCCCGCGTTGCATTTTCCCCGTCTCCCCGGGGACTCCCCCCGTCCCTCTGTCACTCCTGCTGCTGCATTCGCTCCTGAAGACATTTTGCTGCTGGTTGTGCTTCCCCTGCCTGCTGCAGCTCTCCTCTGCGTGGGAGCTGCCGTGCCCCGCAGAGCCTGGGGCGCCGGGGGTCCCCCCCCAGCCCTATGAGCCCCGCAGGTCCCTGCTCACGGAGGCCTCACGGGATGGCTCTGGCAGCCCATCAGCTCTGCCCCTGTGGCTGGAGCTTTATTGCTGCTCTGTAACTTGCCTTCCTCGTGACTTTTCCTCCTTTTTTCTTCTTTTTCTGTAGACCATGGATGCGGATCACTCCAAATCCCCCGAGGGTTTGCTGGGGGTCTTGGGTCACATGCTGTCTGGGAAGAGCCTGGACCTGCTGCTGGCGGCGGCAGCAGCAACTGGAAAGCTGAAATCCTTTGCTCGGAAGTTCATCAAGTGAGTGTCCACCTGGATGTCACCGTCCCTGAGGGCTGGTGTGAGCAGGCAGCCCCCAGCCTCTGCCACGTGCCTTGGCCGTGCTGCCCTTCCTCCGTGTCCCAGTTCCCTCCACGCTTGAGGCTGGATCTGCCTCTGGCCCCGTGCCTGATCCAGGGGAGCCCTGGGGTCTTGGGGAAAACGTCCCCGCAGCACTCCCTCTCCTTTGGAAACGGGGCACGGTACCAAAGGGAGGTTGGTTTGAGGCTTAGGTGAGAGCTGCAAGCTGCGGCACAGCCTCAGCTCCACGGTGCTGCTGCCTGCGTGCCTGCGGTCCCCAGGTGCCCGTGTCCTTGTTAGAGCACACGCACCAGCACGCGTGGGGCTGCGTGACGCTTCCTCGCCCGCCGAGGGGGCAGCTCGAGCAGCACCAGCCCGGCTGGGTGCACAGCACCACTGCAGAGTGCGGCCCGGCCTGGCTGTGGTCGCTACATCTGGGGTCCCTGCCTGTCCGGGGGCTGGGGAGGGGGCTGATTGACGCGATGCTAACGATGCTAACGCCTCACTGTCGCTCTCTCTGCCCCCTCCAGGCTGAACGAATTCACCAAGCACATCAGTGGAGAAGGCTGTAAGTGCGTGCGGGGTGGTGAGGCTCTGCTTCCCCTGCTGCCTCGTGCTGGGACACCGTGGGGCCCACGGGATCCCCGATGGGTTAAACTGGGGCTGGCTGCGGTGCCGGGGCACGCCGAGCTGTGCCGGGCCTGCGAGGGGCTGCACGGCCGCGTGGCCGGGTGCCAGCGGGGATCCGGGCTCCTGCTGCCCCTTGGTGCTCACACCCAGCACACGCGTGTCCGTCCCCAAAGCAGGGTGCTCCCCGAGGGAGCTCCCTCGTCTCCAGCCCCTGGGGCCCCTCGGGGCCGGCCCTGCCCCGGCTCCTTCCCTGGAAGGGGTGATGTGTCAGCACGGCGCCTGAGATAAGGACTCTGACTGCGTTTGCGTGTGATTACACACGTTGAGTGCTCTGACCTTCCACAGCACCGAGGGAGCTCGGGGTTGGGCCGGGGCTGCCAAATGGAGGTCAAAGCTGTTCCGGGAGCTTGAGCTGGGGCATGCAGGGGTGAGGGGAGCACCTGGCATGTTCCCTCGAGCCCTCATCGACACACAAACACCTGAGGGTTAGAAAAGCACCCCGGACGAGGCAGGGCCCTGGCCCCCAAGCTCTCAGGGCCTCCTGTCTGCCTCCCCGTGCTGCGTTGAGGTCCCTGAGGTCTTTGTTTCTCATCCCCCAGCCAAGGGCGCTTCGGTCCGGGCCCTGCTGTTCGACATCTCTTTCCTCATGCTGTGCCACGTGGCCCAGACCTACGGCTCGGAGGTAAGTGCCCCGCACCCCTGGAGAGTGGGGCTGGGGAGGCAGCGGGGGGGCTCCAACCTTGCGAGAGCGGCAGCCTCTGTCCTGCAGCCTCCAGCCTCCTCTAGTGGCCGTGCCGTTGTCCCCAGTGTCCTGTCACCGTCCCCAAGTCCTGCAGCTGCCCCTCTGGCAGCGCCCTGCTGCGTGCGGGTGAAGTGCCTGCCACGATTCCCCCGGGGCAGCCAGCAATCGGCCCGTGTAAAGCGATGGAACGGGGGTGTCAGCATTCCCCAGGACTTTCACTTGTGCCCCCCCCTTTTCGATACCATGGTATTTGGGAGCGTGGCTGCCGCACCCTCTCCAGGCTGGCTCCGATCTCCCCGGCCTTTTCCCAGCCTTGCCCCTCCGGCCCCGCACGGTTTGGCTCTGGCTGCCCCTTGTGTGGGGGGGGACCCGAGCTGAGCGCCAGCCCTCCCCTGGCAGAGGAGGAACTCGCGGCCTCGCTCAGGAAACGGTACTTTGGTTGCATGAAAATTTTCCCCGTTTCGACATCTGCGTGTGCTGAGAGGTGAAACGATACCGAAACACCAGGAACGTGGAGAAGGGAGGGAAAAATAAGGAGGGGGAAGGCTGCTCGGCCGGCCCCGGGGAGCGGAGAGGGGGAGTCCTGGCTGGAGGCAGCCCGCAGCGGATGTGCCCGGGGCTCTCTGCTGAGGTCTCAGCCCCCGGCCCAGCCCGGAGCGACTTTCCTGACCAGCTGCTGCCGAACAGATGTGCAAAGCTTTTGTCAAAAATAGCGTCCCTTGGGTGTCGGAGGGCTGGAAGGGAGGAAGCGTTGTACGGGATTCCCAGCTCGTGTCCCCCTCGGGAGCGCTCGCAGCTGGCTGCCAGCTGGGCCGCGCATCCCGGAGCCGTGGGGCAGCCAACCTCAGTGCTGGGGAGCCCGAGCAGAGCTTGGGGGTGGGGGATGAGTGGCCTGTGCTCTGCAGGGCACGGTGACCCTGCTGTCATGCTCGCAGCCCCTGGGGACCGGCCCTGTGCTGGCATCTCCCCGAGGGACACTGCTGGAGAGCTGCTAGGAGGCGGGCCGTGGTGTCGGCGGAGTCCCGTTCAGAGGGGGGCAAAATGCAGCCTGCAGACTGGAAACCAGTGCTGCACTGGTGCTGACCAGTGCCTGCCTCTCTGCAGCCCGTGGGGCTGTGCTGGTTCCCCAGCCATGAGCTCCCCACGGTGGGGGATCCTCCCCAGGGTGGGGGTCTCCAGGCAGGGTCCCCGCAGGGCAGGGGGCAGACCCAGGGCTCGTTCCCTTCCAGGTGATCCTGTCGGAGTCGAGCCCAGCGGGCGAGGTGCCCTTCTTCGAGACCTGGATGCTGACCTGTATGCCCGAGGAGGGCAAGATCCTCAACCCCGACCACCCCTGCTTCTGCCCCGACTCCACCAAGGTGGAATCCCTGGTTGCCCTCCTCAACAACTCCTCCGAGATGAAGCTGGTGTAAGGGCTCAGCACGTGGGCACGCGCCGGGAGGGGAGCGGCCGCTTTGGGCAGGCACCTGACCCCGCTGCCTCTCTCCCCGGCAGGCAGATGAAGTGGCACGAGGCGTGTCTGAGCATCTCGGCCGCCATCCTGGAGATCCTCAACGCCTGGGAGAACGGCGTGCTCACCTTCGAGTCTATCCAGGTGGGTCTGGTGGGGAGAGGGGGTGCAGGGCAGAGCGGGGCGCCGGGGAGGGCTTAGTTTCGGGCAGGGCAGAGGTCCCCTGTCCTCCTGCCCTAAACGCTGCTGCGGTCACTGCAGAGCTCACTGGCCGCTTCGTGACTTGCGTGGGGAACTGATGTGGCCCTTTGACATCGTCCTTTTGAGGGCTGTGGGGTTGGCGGGGGCAGATTCACCCCACGGAGAGGAAAAAGCTCGGACTCTGCCCTGGGAGGTGATGCACAGGCTTCACCCCAGCATCCCCACGTCTGTGCCATCCCCCTCCGCTCCCGTCTCCTGCAGAAAATCACAGACAACATCAAGGGGAAGGTGTGCAGCATGGCGGTGTGTGCGGTGGCCTGGCTGGTGGCCCACGTCCGCATGCTGGGCTTGGACGAGCGGGAGAAGTCTCTGCAGATGATCCGGCAGCTGGCCACCCCGCTGTACGGCGAGAACACGCTGCAGTTCTACAACGAGCGGTGAGCCTGGTTCGCAGCACGCCCCGTGCTGGCCTTTCCCCTCTCTTTGCTTCCCGGAGCCCGCCTGATCCCGTCTCTCTCTCTCTCGGCCACAGTGTGGTGATCATGAGCTCCATCCTGGAGCACATGTGCGCGGACGTCCTGCAGCAGACGGCCACGCAGATCAAGTTCCCCTCCACGGGCATGGACACCATCCCCTACTGGAACCTGCTGCCCCCCAAGAAGCCCATCAAGGAGGTGCTGACCAGCATGTTCACCAAGGTGCTGGAGAAGGGCTGGGTCGACAGCCGCTCCATCCACATCTTCGACACCCTGCTGCACATGGGGGGCGTCTACTGGTTCTGCAACAACCTGGTCAAGGTATGGGGTGCAGGAAAGAGGTGGCCGTGACCTTTGGCGCTGCGCTTGGGTGTCGAGCCCGGGACTGCTGGGTCTTGCCTGTGCTCTGGTGGCAGTCCCGAGCGCAGGAGATGAGCGGGGAAGGGTCCAGCCGTACCCTTGCCCCGCCTCAGCCCTGCCCCGTGCCTCGCAGGAGCTGCTGAAGGAGACGCGGAAGGAGCACACGCTGCGGGCCGTGGAGCTGCTGTACGCCATCTTCTGCCTGGACATGCAGCAGCTGACGCTGACCCTGCTGGGCCACA
Organism: Heteronetta atricapilla; assembly: GCA_011075105.1. Lineage (NCBI taxonomy): Eukaryota > Metazoa > Chordata > Aves > Anseriformes > Anatidae > Heteronetta > Heteronetta atricapilla. The sequence goes on from CM021757.1 coordinate 4,567,806, forward strand.
TCCTGCCCAACCTGCTCACGGACTCCTCCAAGTGGCACACCCTCATGGACCCTCCGGGGAAGGCACTCGCCAAGTAAGCCCTGGTGCTGTGCTCGTTAACCCCCTCGGGGCACGTGGGCCTGTTTTGTGGGGATGGGGAGATTCTGGGCTGGGGGGGGGGGCGCCGGGCTGTCCCGAGTGGGGCCCAGCAGCCCAATTCCCCCCCCTGGCCCCATCACGGGGCTGGCAAGAGCTGCTGGCTCCCACCACCACCCGTGTGGGATGGCGGCAGCTCTGCAGCACCCCTGCCCTGTCCCCAGGCTCTCCGTGTGGTGCGCCCTGAGCTCCTACTCCTCCCACAACAAGGGGCAGGCGTCCAGCAGGCAGAGGAAGAGGCACCGGGAGGATATCGAGGTGCGTCCGACGCGGAGCGGGCTTTGCTTGGAGGCGCTCTGTGCCCAAGGATGGGAGGTGACAGCGGCGGGAGGAGGGAGTCGCTGGGACCGGGCTCCCCACCCAGGTCCAAGGGGCTGTCTGAGGTTTGGTCCCTTGACGTCCCAATGCAGGATTTTCCCTTCCCTTTTCTGGGAAAGGGGGGATCGTAACGAGGTGCTCCGCACGGGGCTGGCCCAGGCTGAGTCACTGGGGGTGAACTGAGAGTGCAGTCCTGTGGGGCCCGGGGTGGGAGGGTTATGGGCCCTGCAGAGGGGCTGCTGGGGCTCACCCCCCTCTTTCCCCCAGGACTACATCAGCCTGTTCCCGCTGGACGACACGCAGCCCTCCAAGCTCATGCGCCTGCTGAGCTCCAACGAGGAAGACTCCAACATCCTCTCCAGCCCCAGTAAGTGCAGGTGGGGAGGGCTGCTCCCAGGGAAGGCTCCGTGCTGCCCCGCCGCTCCTTTCTGGCTGTGAGACGTGCTTGGGCGCAGAAACGCTTCCCAAGCAGGCCAAGTGCTCTTGAAGGTAGCAGGGAGGCTCCCCGCTCCCCTCTCCACCTTGCCGGAGCCTTGTGCCGCTGCCACGTGCGCTGCCAGCAGACGGGCAGCGTGCCTGCCGGTCCCTTTGCTGCCAGGACGGACCCGCAGCAGCGTTTGATGTCACACGGGGTATTTTGAGAAGATTCAGAGCGCTCGAGTGTCTTATGTTGGGTTCCCGTGGAGCTTTTGCTCCAAAAGGTCAAGCTTCTGACTTCTCTGATGACAACAGCTTAGGAAAGGTGATGAGCTTTACACCTTCCCTCCGCGACGGTGCCACCTAACCCCGTGCCCGACACACGAGGGGCTCGGGGAGCTTTTTGTTCGATCCCTGTCACCCCTGGCCCGCCTGTGTGGGACCGGAGACCCCGATGTCACTGTCCCAGGACGGAGGTGACGTCTCTGTTTGTGGCTAAATCCTGAAATTCCACTGTTATTAACAAGGCGGCGAGCGGAGCCGATGAGTCCCTGCAGTCACGTCTCCGCGTCCCCGAGTGCGGCGCTGCGGGTTGCGACAGCCCCGGCGGGACGTGCGGCGGGGGGACCCGCGCCCTCCATGCAGCGAGCGGCCGTGGTCGTGTCCCGGCAGTGAGTCAGGATGCTCCCTGGTCATTGTTCCACCCCGACGCCCTGATCCCAGCCCGCTCTTTGTTTGCCAGTTTTCAACAGAGCGATAACCTGTGGTTTCTGTTGGTTTCGCTGCTGTTGTAACATGGGCTTTTCCCTTTATATCACTATCTTTTTTTAACTTTTTGGTGCAGTTCCACCTCTTCCCAGTGACATTCAGGACTTTTTTCGGGCTCTTTGCTGTAGCGATGTGGAAATCCTGCTTCCTGCAGCAGCTGCGCAACTCGTGATTCCATGAAAAAAAAGTGGGGGAGGGCTTTCTTTTTTCGGTGAGCATCCTCAGAGCATCCCACTGTGGGTCCTGCTGGCTTTGTCAGCAGCCGCGTTTCGGGGCCACCGCAGGATCCTGAGCCTCCCGGCCCTCTGCAGGAGGTGGCACCGAGCAGGGGGGCCCCAGCGCTGCCTCTCAGCGCGGCTCACGCAGCTCCCCTTGGCGTGCCCGGGATGATGTGCCGCTAGTCCATCGGTCACGCCTTGGCTCTCTGTTAGCTAAATTCTGCCCCGAGAGCGAGCTTCCCGCGCTGCCGTGCAGCTGTTGAACATCTGGCTCGCTCCACCCAGCTGGCAGCACGCACGGGACGGATAGCGCCGGCGTTGCGTGGCCGGGGCAGCGCGCCGCTCGCCTCTCCCGAGCGTGACATTGGCGTTACGCCGCTCGTGCCCTGGTGGAGCGTCAGGGTCGAGTCACCGCTGCGATGACACCCCGGCAGGGAGGCACACTCACACTCGCACAGTCACACTCGCTCACGCTCGCCCCTCGGGGATGCCATTGCACTCGGTCAGTACTCGGAACGAACGTGACTTGTGCAAGAGCGAGGCTCGGTGACACATCCCGGGATGCGAGGCTCTCCCGCGGGCTGCTGCGCTCCGTCACGCCTGGGGCTGGCGTGTGCGGGCAAGCACCCGGGCAGAGCGGGATGGTGGCAGAGCCCCTCAGCCTGCCGCGCATCCCCAGGGTGCCCGAGCAGCAGAAGCTGCTCGTTAAGCGTGGAGGGCAGCAAGCACCGTGCTCCAAACCTCCCCTCCTTGAGTGGCTTGGAGCAGAGCCCGGAGGCTGGGAGCTCTCCAGGGCTCAGCGCTGGCTGCGGAGGGCACCTTGGCACAGCCGAGGGCTCTGAGGACCGTTCCGGCCTCCCCCCAGCCTGACGCACGTTCTCCTCCCCAACAGATCGCTCGATGAGCACCTCGCTGTCCGCCTCCCAGCTCCACACCGTCAGCATGAGGGACCCCCTGAACAGGGTGCTAGGTAATGCCGGGGCCGGATCCTGCTCACGGGGCCTGGCTGCGGGGTGGGGTCCTGCCGTGCCGAGACACCGGCCGGGACCCCTCCCCAGGGGCACCCTGCACAGGGGGCTCGGGCCACCCCAGCCATGTCCCTGGCCTCCCCTGAGCCCGCCCGGCCTCTGATATTTATTTCCCTGCCTCCGCAGCAAACCTCTTCCTGCTCATCTCCTCCATCCTGGGGGCCAAGACGGCCGGCACGCACACCCAGTTTGTGCAGTGGTTCATGGAGGAGTGCGTGGACTGCCTGGAGCAGGGCAGCCGCGGCAGCATCCTCCAGTTCATGCCTTTCACCATGGTGAGTCCCACCCCAGGGGTGCTTCTCCCCGCTCGCAGGGTGCTCGGGTGCTGCCCCAGGGGACAGGCGGGCACGTTTGGGGCAGGGGGAGAGCGCGGGGGGCAGCTCGAGGTGCTGGTTTGAGCAGACGAGGCTTTGCTGCTCGTTCTCCACCCCTTTCCCTGCTCCCGTGGCTCCATTCTCAGTGCTCACGGACCAGGGCCCAGCTCCAGCTCTGTCCCCAGCTCCCTGCAGCCCTGGGCTCTGCCTGCACTCGGGAACAACCCAGCCTTGGCTCCGGGGGAATCGGGAGGGCGATGGTGATTTAAGCTTTGGGTCCTCATGAGCGTGCAATCCCCATCCTGCTGGGCCAGCCTTGGGGGGCTCTGGCATGAGCCCAGCCCCCTGCCTCTCGTCCCTGCCGTGCTGCCCTGGGTCAGCTCCTCCTCTCTCCCCGCAGGTTTCAGAACTGGTGAAAGTGTCCACCATGTCGAGCCCCAAGATCGTCCTGGCCATCACGGATCTCAGCCTGCCCCTGGGGCGCCGCGTCGCTGCCAAGGCCATCGCGGCGCTGTGAGCGGGGCCTGTCCCTTGTGCCCGCACAGGAGGGGAGGCAGCGGGGCAGCTGCTGGGAAACCCACGGGGCTGGGACACCCGGAACGGTCCCTCCGTCACCCCAGGCTTGGCCGGGCACTGCCCAGCTTGGAGGCAGAGCTGGCAGCAGCAGGGACTGCCGTGGCACCAGGGACTTCCCTCGGTGTTCGGCCTCCTCGTGCTGGGCTTTCAGAGACGGAGACAAACCCGCTGCTTTCGTTTTCATTTTCTAATTCACAGAATCACAGTCCTTCCTTTTGTAGAATCAGGCTTTGCCTCGTTTCTTGCTGGTTTTCTGACAGTTTTCTGAGCCTGAAGGGGGGCAGAGGCTGAGGCAGGGCCTCGCCAGAGGGAGGGCAGAGCCAGTGGTCGATGCGCTGGGAGATCGCGCTCGCTCTTTCCCTCACCCCGGCCCAGAGCTGAGGTCAGCTCTGAACCCAGCGCAGCTTTAGCAGCGCGCAGCAGCCGTCAGGCTCATCGCTGTGCCTGGGGCACGGACTTGAGGAGGCTGCAGGTGATTCATGAGCAGAGGTCTGGCGCTGTTAAGTGATGATTCAGGTGCAGCCACTGGTGGGGATGGAAAGGATCCGTCCCCCGTGCTCCCGCAGCCCTTGCTCCCCGTGCCCCCCTCCCTCACCCATAGCCCTGGGGGCTGGGGGAGTTTAAATGCGAGCTCTCAGAGGAAGGGAGACCAGGGGCTGCCCTGGTTGTGGATCTGCCCCTGAGGGTCTCAGCCCCCTGCTGTGGTCCCAGGGAAGCTCGGGATGGTGCTGGGGTGCTGCAGCCCCGCTCCTGGTGCTGCTACTGGTGGAGGGGCGCCTGCAGTCGTGCAGCTGGGTGGAGCAGGGATGCTTTCCTGCCTCGCTGTAAGCTGCAAGCAAATTCTTGTTGGAAATTCCTCCACGTGAGCATGAGTTCACCCCCTGTCCCCCACCGGGAGCGTGGCACCCAGAGGCCAGTGAGTAACGGGGGCCACGGCAGCGCTGGGAGCGGCTCCGCGGTGGGGCTGTCCCGGCCCCCGGTCAGCTGCCTGGGTGGTGAATCTGCCTCTGTCATGGAACCTTGTCCTGAGGGGGCGGCGGGGCCGGGGCAGATTTTCCTCTGCTCCTTTCATTTATGTTTTCTGCCTGACTCATGGGAAAAGGGGGAAGCGGTGCCTGGGCAGGCCCGGGGGAGTCAGGCACCTGCCTTCCCCTCGGGGCCCCGGCCCCGCTGCATCCCTGGCGCTGGGCTCTGCCTCCTGCCCCGCTCCATTAGCGGGGTTTGAAGCCCCCGGAGCTGCCCTGGGGGCTCCGGGCTCCTTGGAGACAGCGCAGGGAGGCCCTGGAGCGACGCCGCGAGCTTTGGGTCGGTGCTGGCTGGGGACGGCGCAGCTGGAGCCCCCGATGCGCTCGGTGCCGGAGCTGTGCTGTGCGGGGCGGACCGGGGGCTGCAGGAACAAGCGGTCCTTATCCATCACGCCCTGAGCATCCTGCCCTGCTCCCTGGCCCTGAGCTGGGACGTGTGCCCGATACAAGCAGGGACACGACAGCGGGACGCGGGGCCGGCTGAAGCAGCTTCCCCGAGCCTCGGTGCCGCGGCGTGTCCCGGCCGGTGCCGCTCCCCACGGGGCCTGACTCGGGTGTGAGCTGGCACCGACCCACCCGGGCACCTCTGGCCCGGGCCCGTGTGCCCAGGGCGGCTCTTTACCGTTAGCTCGGAGCAAAGAGCAGGGCCCGGTGCTCCCGGCCTCCCCCCCCCTCTGTCAATATTTGCCCGTGGCAGCCCCGCGGGCGGCATTGGCCCTTCCCCGGCGCTTCACCTTCCAGGAAAGGGCTGGAGCCGGGAGAAGGGGCTTCCTGTAAGCCCTGATAAGCCGGGCAAGGAAGGAGCAACGCCGGGCGCTGTTTGCTCGCCAAGGGCCACAGCCGGCAGGGTGCTGCGCTGCCAAGCACCCCGGCCTTGCTCCTGCCCCTTCCCTGGGCAGGGAGAAGTGGAGGGGAGGCAGCCGAAGGGACCCCGGCAGGAACCGGAGCTCGGCTCCGTCCCCACCACGGCCGGGCTGAGCGCGGGGACGAGGGCGGTCACAGGCCGCGAGCACGGGGCCGGTGGGAGGAAGCGGTGAAACGGGGGAGTGTGGGGACAGCCCGCGGTGGCCAAACACCAGGAGAAGAGGGGCTCGGGGTGGCTGCCGGGGGTTGCCAAGGCCGGGGGGAGATGCCTGGAGCTGCGCCGTGGTGCTGGACCAGCTCTTCTGGTCACCGCCTTGCCACATCCCCTTGTCTCCCACCTCCCTTTTCCCACTGCTGCCGGCCTCATCCTGGCCTTGGGGGCACCGGGAGGGCTCCAGGAGCATCTCCGGCACCTCTGAGGGGAGCTCAGACTTGGCTGAGCCCCCGCACCGCCTCCAGGGGCTGCGGTGGTCCCGCTGCCACCGCCGCAGCAGAGCCCCGAGCGCTTTCCCCCCCCCGGCGCCGTCGGCACCGCCGGTGCCAGGGCCACGGCCGCCGGCCTCGGCTCGGCGCTGCCGGCACGGGTGGCTCCGGCGCTTTCTAGGAATCGGCTCTTGCCCAAGCAGCGCCGCGGGATGCAGGAAGGAAGCTGCCACCTCCGGGTCGCATCCGGCCTCCCCCACACGCCGTGGGTGCTTCCCAGCCCCGGGGAGGGTCACGCCGCGCTGCGGGGGCTGCGGTGGTGGCCAGGCTTGGTCCCCAGCCCCGGGGCTGGCTTCCCCACGGCAGGGGCTGAGCCGCTGCCAGCCCCACATGGTTCCTTTTTGTCTTTCCGTGTCCCCCTCCCCCGCAGCTGGGGGGGGGTGGCACCCAAGGGTCCCCGTAACCGGGCTTGGAGCTGTCACAACCCCCCCCAAGCAGTCTCATCCCACGCAGGCAGGAGCCGGGGAAGCACAGACAGCCCAGATGTCGGAGTAAAAATAGAGTTTATTTCCATCCTTATCACACACACATATATATATAAAAAAATAGCCTGTGTTTCTCTGGGGCTCGCCCAGCTGTGGCAATAAATACAGTACAAAATACACAGCTCACGAGACCCCGCCAGGGCGGGCTGTGAAATTTCCAGTACGCAAATCCGGGTGCGTGGGACGGGGAGAGCTGCACGCGGCCACCGCGGGCCCGGGGGCTGCTGCGTGTGAATAAGTTAAAGGGCAATAAATACAAACGCGGCGGGGACGGGGGACGGGGGGGGCAAAACCTCAGCCTCCCCCCCCCCCCAAAATGGTGGGAAAAACCTCGGCACGAGAGCTGGCGGAGACCCCCCCCCCACGGCACTGCCATCCTCCCCTCCCTCCCAACCTAACGGCTAATAAATACTAATTAACGTGGCTGAGCCTAATAGGAATAACGCCCGTCAGCTCCGTCCCCGCGGGCTGCAGCCTGGGCAGGGAGGTGCTGCTCCGGAGCGTCTCCAGCTGCGGACGAGGGCGGATTCCCCTGGGCTCAGCGGGACGCCGCGGGGTCACCGCAGCTCCCGGTGCCGGCGGTGCAGGAGCCAAGGCTCGGCCCGGCTCCCAAAACTCCTAGCAGAGATACTCTTTTGTTTAAATATTAAACAAGGGCGATGCTGCGCACAGACGCCCGTGCGCGGATGCCACCGCAGGGCTGGCTGCCCTGCCTGGGGGACCGAAGGGGCCAGGAGGAGCCTCCCCGGCCGGATAAATATTAAATAGCGATAAATATTAAATAAGCGGGGAAGGTGGCGGGGGAATAAATAGCGCGGGGCGGCGCGGGGCCGGGCGTCAGAGGCGGGCGAGGTGCCGCAGCGCCCGGTACGCCGTCTCCAGGAAGCGCTGGAAGTTGGCCAGGATGAGGAAGCCGCCGACCTGGTGCTGGAAGCGGGAGGAGAAGGCGGGGAGGGGGTCACGGCCCTCGGCGGGGAACGTCACCGTGTCCAGGCCCAGGTCCTCCATCTGCGGGTGGGAAGGGGCGCAGGTGTCAGCCCCGGGGCCAGGAGCACCCCTGGAGCGCGGCGACAGCGGGGGTGCCCAGCGGAGCCCCGTGTCCCTGAGCCCGGCCCCCCCCCCAGGGGTGCACCCCACCACCGTGTCCCCCCCCGGCCGCCCCTCACCTGCTGCTGGATGTTGGAGGAGAGGTTGGCCGCGTCCAGCTGCAGCGTCTCCACCAGGCCGGCGTGCGAGGGCAGCAGCTCCAGGACAGCGGCGAGGGAGCTGTGGTAGGCGTGGAGCCCGTCGCGGATCTGGCTGAAGCAAGCCTCCTGCGGGTGGCACGGCACGGGGGGGGGGGTCAGCGGCGCTCGACAGAGCCTGGAAACCCCCCACCCCCCTAATTCCCTGCCCTGACCCCCCCCCAGAGGGCACTCACCGCCTGGAAGCTGGGGCGGTGGCACTGCTCCAGGGCCACCTGCGTGATGCGCAGGTCCTGCTGCACCAGCAGCAGCTCTTCCTCCTTGCACAGCTGGAAGGTGTCGCACTGCGGACGGGGGGGGTGCAGGGTCAGGGTGGCCGGAGGACCCCGCTGCCCCCGTGACACCCCCAATGGGATGCGGGACCCCCCCCACCCCCCACCTTTTTCTGGGCATCCAGGGGATGAGGAGGAACTGCTGCTCGCTCGGTGCACGGGGAGGTCCCCACACACCCCCCCTTCACCCCGGGAGCCCCCATGGGTGCCGCGGCACCGAGCGGCGCAGGGGGAGGCCGGGGCGTGGGGAGGCCACTGGCTCCCGGCCCCGCGGTGCCGATAAGGCCAGGGAGGGGAAGGTCACCTTATCTGCGACCCCGCGGTGCCAGCAACTCACCACCACGCGCTGCAGCGTGGCCACATCCCCCTTGATCTTGCGGGTGAACTCGAGGTTCTTGTGCAGGAAGAGCTGGAAGTCCTGGTCCCCCGACAGCTCGGCCAGCGGCGCCCCGTGCAGCGCCCTCCACGGTGCGCCCAGCAGCGCGCTCAGCACCAGCACCAGCACACCTGCGGGGACAGCGGCTCAGCCACCGCCCGGGGATGTCCCGCCACCGACGGCAGCATCCCCGGCCCCGCCGCTGCCTGCGGGGGCATTTTGGGTACCGGGGACCCCACGGGGAATGGGTGGTGGCACCAAAGGAACCCCAGGGATGGAGACCCCTAAACTGGGGAGGGTGAAGGGGACCGCGGATTCCCACCCACCCCAGGGTGCGTGGGGGGCTCTGGGCGTGTGGGCGCTCAGGGGCAGCGTGTGCTGTGGGTGCCGTGGGTGGCGTGGGGGCAGCGGGTGCTGGGGCCCTCGGTTGCGGGTACTCACGGGTGAGGGAGCACATGGTGCGCGGCTCGGTGTCTCCTCCTGTCTGCGAGCACAGCCCGGCCCAGCACAGCTCGCTCCTGCCCCGGCTCTGCGCGGCCTCATCGATTAGGGCATTTTATAGACGGCTCCGGGGATTCACACCGATGTGGCAACAGTGCCGATTGCCTCATTGCCTTAATCACCAACATGCAAATCCCAAGCTCGCGCTCGGTGCTCCCGGCTGCTGCCCGCGCCTCGCCGCACCGGGGCTTTCCCGGGGGCTTCGGCGCTGCCGGTGGGCACCCGGCTGGGCTCCGGCACCGGGCAGGTGCCAGGGTGCTGGGTCGGTGCTGGGCGGCAGCGCGGTCATTCATTAACCCACCCGGCGGGGCTGGACATGCCCAGCGCTGCGGCAGGGCTCCGGGCAAGGGGCTGGGGGTTTATGGCCCCTTGGCGTCCCGTGGGGCTCGCCCCCAGCCCCTGCAGGCACTACCCAAGCCCCTCACCCTGGCGTCGGGGTGGGCGGTGTGGGACCGAGGTGAGACCCGGCCCTGATGCCACATCCCAGGCTCAGCACCTGGGGACGGATCCTGCCCCTCTGGGTGCCACCGGCCGTGCTCGGTGTCCCCGCGTGCGGCACCCGGCGCCCGGCCGTGCCTGACACCCTGCACCCCCCCCACGGGGAACCGGCCCCGCCAGGCCCTTCGGGGAAGCGGCTGCCAGGGCAGCCCCGGAGAGGGGGGGGGGGTGGCTGCTCCCGGCCCCCCCTCCCCGGTGCTGACGTGGGCTTTGGGCTCGTGCCGGTTCCCGCAAGAGCTTCCAGGAGGATCTGGGCCGGTGCCAGCTGGGTCCCTGCCCGGCACGGGAGGCCCCTGCTCGGCCTGGGAGGATCTGGGCAGGGTGACCCCAGGGCAGGGCTGAATTGGGGCTGGGGGGGTACGGCCCGGGGGGGGTGCAGCCCACGGGGACACCCCTGAGTCCCCAGAGCTGCTCCGGCCTCCAGCTGAGGGCAGGAGCCAGCTGGTAGATGCTGCCCAGCTGTGAGCACCACCATGAAACAGGTGTTAACTCTGAAGCCTAATGATGACTTTCCCCTCCCAGGAAGTGGCAGCAGTAAGGGTTCTGCCCTCAGGCCACGTGAAAGGACCTCACCAGCCTGAGCCTGCCTGTGGGATTTCCTGGAAAAAACCCCCCCCCCCCATCTCTGCCTTTGCTCTCCCCGGCGCTGGAGAGAACCAGGGCCCTTCCAGAGCCAACCAGGGGGTGCAGCGTGGCGTTGCTGCGGAATCGCCCTGTTCCACGAAACGGGGCTGCTGCCTCAGCAGGTCGGTGCTTTCAGGATTCGGGGCTGGCTTGGGGTGGGGTTGAATCAGCAGCACCCAGCGTGGCCCGAAGCCCCTCGTGGGCTTTTCTTGCTTTTCTGAGGAAGGAAGTGGTGACCGGACCCGAAACCCTGTGGGCGGCTGTGCGGGGTCGGCACAAACCACCACGGCTCTGCCTCGTGGCCGCCCTTCCTCTGCGGGGCCTGGCCCAGGACCCTCGGTCCTCTCCTGGCACCCACCGGGATGTGAGCGCTGCTGGGGTGTCCCCAGGGACGCCTCCTGGGGCTGCAAGGGGCCATCCAGGGCCATTCTCTCGCCCTCCCTGCCCCATCCTGGCTGGTGGGGTCTGGCCCAGGGACCAGAGGGGCCGGATCCGTCCCAGGGGCTGCCCCGTGCTTGACCCGCAGCCCCTGGCCGCCAGCCCAGCACGGGTGCGCCGGGAGATTCCCCGATTTTCCCTCCAAGAACACAGCTGGGCCCAGATGCTGGCGGGACTTACCCCTGGTTGCGTGGCCCCCCGTCTTATCATCCCCCTCCCCGGTTTGGTGTCCTTGGGGCCCCGCCTGGCCCTGTGCCGATACCTTTAGCAGCAGAGCCAGGGGATTTGGGAGCTCAGCCCCATCCCGAGGCCGTGCTGCCCCTTGGTGCAGGCTGGCACGCGGTGCTGGTCCCGGTAATCCTGGCACTGGTAGGGTGAAGTGGAGCTGGAGGTGGTCGGCAGCACTGGGCCCAGTCACCTCCGGCCACTGGTGGCCAGGGCTGAGCAGCCCCAGGGAGGGGAGCGGGTATGGGGTGGGGGGGTCCCAGTAGGGCTCCAGCTCCCCCTGGGGGCACAGCAGGGTCCTGTGCTTGCTTTCAGACACAAACCACGGCGGCAGCAGGGCAGGTTGGTGGTTTTTTTTTTTTCCAACTTTTATTTTAAAAGTCATAATTGAAGCTTAACAAAGTCTGACCCCTTAATTGTTGCGAGAGCTGGCGGCGGCTGCAGTGCCTGGGGAGCGCTGCTGGTGCCCCCGCCTGCCCCGGCCCCGCTCCCCCAGGAGCTCCCGACCCCGGGGGCTCGCAGCAACTGATCACAAGCAGCCTTAGAAGAACGTTTGTTTATTGGGAAAGGGCTTCCCTCGGAGGGTGGCAGGGGACGGGAGAGCAGAGCCTGTGGCTGCAGGCCCAGGGGACCCGCGTGTCCCCCACCCCCAGGACAGACATGCAGGTATTTATAAAAGAAAGGCAGGTGGGGGACCGGGGCCACGTGGGGCAGCTCCCCTCGGACAGCATCTTCCCTAGGGACAAGTAAAAAAAAAAAAAAAAGGACAGCCAGGCCAGAGGGTCACGGGAAACCATCGTCATCGTCCTCTGCCATTTCCTTTGCGAACTCCAGGTCCTGCTGCTCGCGCTCCCGGCGCTCCTGGAAAGCGAAGGCCAAGGTTGGGGACAGGCAGGGGACAGGAGCTGGGTCCTGCCGGCGGCCTCGCCGGCCACAGCGCGAGCCCCGCAGGGCTCCCGGCGCCCGCCCTGGTGCCATCAGAGCCCCAGGTGAGAGCTCACCTCTGCAGATTCCAAGTCCTTGTTGTAAGATTTGGGGGGGAACCTCATGGCCTGGAGGAACGAGGGAGAAGCCGTGAGCCCAGAAACGCCTCGGCTCCGTCCCGCCGTCCCCTTTGCTCAAACCGGCTCCGTGGCAGCCGGAGCTGGAGCCGTCTTCTCCCTCCGCGCTGCCCCAGCCCTCGTGCAGCCCAGTGGGATCCCCCCAGTGCCTCCCAGTACGAGCCCGGGCCGCTCACCTTGACCGACATGTTGTGGATGTCGAGGCAGAAGGAGATGCGCTGGTGAAACGCCAGCTGGGGCTCCCGGGTGGAGTAGATGTCGATCATCTCCTTGGACTGGACGTAGCCCTTCTCGTGGTTAATGCTGGCCTCGATCACGCCGTCCCGGATGGCCTGCAAGCCGGAGGGCACGCGGTCAGGGCACCTGCCGTGGCTGAGGGCTGGGGCAGCAGTTTAGAGTGAAGGAAGGAGCCGGCGCTGTGACAGGAGCGGGGGGCTCAGGGCGGCGTGAGGAGAGGGGACTCGGTGCCCTCGGTGTCCCCGGCACCCCCTTGGGAGGGATCCCCTCAACCCTAAGAGCAGCAGGCGCCCCAGGAAGGCGGCGCCGCGGGGACGGGGCGGTGAGATCTGGCTGTGAGACCCGGAGGGACGAGGTTTGGGACGAGGTTTCCTATGCGGGTACCTTGGCCACGATGAACTCGGCGTCCTCGGGGCTGTCCAGCTGCAGCTTCTGGGCGATATCGGCCAGGGAGATGCGGGAGTAGGAGAGGCTGATCATGCGGACACCTGAGGGGGAGGCACGGAGTGGAGCGCCACCCCGTAACGCGGTGGCAGTCCCCCCAGCTGCCCCCAGGGACAATCCTACCTGTCTTGATGACGTTGTGCCTTAAACGAATGATCAGGGTGTAGGTGCCGTCGGCCTGGAACTTGTCCCCGAACTGATCGAGGACCTGGTTGAACTTGGCCAGGTTTCCAGTCCTGACAGCTGGAGCAGGGGAGGGGAGAACGCAGAGAACGCGTAAGGGAGGGAGGCAGCAAGGGCTGGGGCACCGCGAGGCAGGGCCGACAGCTCACGAGGGGAAGGAGAAACCCTCCAGAACCTGACCGGGGCATCAGACTGGCACCGGGGGCAGCCTGCAGCTGGGGTGAGGAGCCCCCCCCGAGGCCTCCCACTGCCCCGAAGAGGGGCACGTGGTGCCCGAGCAGCGGAGCAGGAGCCTCGTACCCTGAGTCAGGAGGAAGTAGGGCATGAGCGACCGCTTGAGCGAGGGCTGCCTGAACTGCAGCCTGTCCGGGATCTCCCCGAGCAGCAGTTCCACCACGATCAGCAGCTTGTGAACCTGGAGCAGAAAAGGAGCCTGAGTCCCCGAGGGGTCCAGCCCAGGGCCACGGGGGGAGCAAGCACGGACCCCGTGCCCGGGGCGGGCACCGACCGCTCCCTGCAGCCGCTCACCGTCTGCTTGAAGCCCACGGCCGTGTGCTGCGGCGCCTTGCGCAGGGCGTTCGTCATGGTCCTTCGTGCCTCCGAGTACTCCAGCTGAATGGCCTTAATGCGCCCTGCGAGGGGGGGGAGAGCATTCACGGGGGGCCGAGGGCGCTTCGGAGAAGCCCCCGAGCGAATCCAGGCGCGCAGGGATTCCCACCCGGGCTGGGAGCCCCCTCCCCGAGCCTCGGCGAGGTTCTCCGCGGGGTCAGCGGCTGCAGCCTCGCGCGTCCCGAGCCGGCGGCGCCGCCCGGGACCCCTCCGTGTCTCACCGGTGTAATAGAGATAGCGGGCCCACTCGTTGTTGTTGGCCTGCTCGGGGAACACGGACTTGGAGACGAGTTTCTCCGCTTGGTCGTAGAGGTTGTAGTGGAGATAGTTCCTCAGCAGCAGGTTGAGGAGCGTGGCCTGGCCGTCGGCGTCGTGGCGCAGCGTGGCCGTCCGCAGCCGGGCGTGCAGGAAGCTGCAGTGCAGGGGAGGGAGAGGAGAGAGGTTTTTGGGGAGGGGGGAGGAAGAAACCCGAAGGAGGGGAGCCCGCAGACAGCGCGGGGCCAGCCCTACCTCCTGACCACGTCGAGTTTATTCAGGAACTCGTAGATACGCGAGTGGTAGTAGTAACACTTTGCCACCACCAGGTCAAGGGCCCGGCGGTTTTGGGAACTGATCTTCTGCATCAGGTCGTCGGACACCTTCTGAGCCTGCAGGAGGGAGACGGAGCAGAGGAGATGCTGCCCGGGAGGAGTGGGAAAGTCTGGCAGGACCGCCGCGGGTCGGAGCTACAGGCCCTGAAGGCTGCCTGCAGGCAGAGCTGGAGCCACCAGGAAACCAAGGGACCGCTCGGCCGGCCCGGCAGTGCCCCGCGAAGGGGCTCAGGTTTAGGCAGAGCTCAGGGAACCTCACCTCGGGATAGCGCTTGGTGTTCATCAGGTAAATGACGAGCAGCAGCTGCAGGTAGGTCTCCACTTCGGGCAGCAGGGGGGCTGAGGCTGCTTTCCCCGTCCGCGGGCGGAACTGCAGCTCTGCTTCCGTGTCCATGGGCTGTGGAAGGAAGGCACGGGCTGGGCTCCGGTCCCCGTCCCACCCCTCTGTCCCCTGCTGCCGCCCACCCACGGCTCCAACACCTCCGCGGCGCCATCCCAGCCGGGGTTGGAGCGAGCCCCGTTGCGTCCCGCGCGCTCCCAGAGGTCGGGGCCGCGTGTCCCCGGCCTCCCCCCACCGGTGCTCCCCATCCCCTCACCTCCTCCAGGAAGCCGAGGAGGAAATCCCGCGCGGCGCTGTTGGAGGTGAAGAAGCCGTGGATGGCTTTGTGCAGCACGTTGGGGTTGAGGCGGCGCGAGGTGGAGGGCAGGGCCCGCAGGGCGCGCAGGACGTAGCGCGGCTCCTTCCCCGACACGGCTTTCTCCAGCTGCTTCACGTGCTCCTTGATGTCTGCAGCGGGCCGCGAGCCTCAGGGCTCTCTCCCAGCCCCGGGCCGCCGCCGCCAGCTTCCACCCCACTCCCGGGGCTGTGTGGCCCCCATGTCCCGAGACCCCCCCCCCCCCCCCCCCCCCCCAAACCCCAGCTGTCCTCGGGGAGGTGCTGGGGACCCCCACCCCAAGATCTCCCTGCCCTGGCTGCCCATCCCCTGGGGGTGGTCCCCAAAACGCTCTCCCTGATCGCCCCCCAACCCTTTTGCCCGCACAGACCCCAATTGTTTCCCTTTACCTCCCCCCCCCATTCCCCTTTACACCCCCCAACGCTGCTCCATCCCCTCACAGCAGTGCTGGGGGGGGGGCAAGAAGGATCCCTCAGCCCCCTCCCTCCTTCCTGCCCCTCTCCCCTTGTCACCAACGCCCCCCCC
>CM021757.1:4583337-4606293 GCA_011075105.1 Heteronetta atricapilla
TCCAGTGTTCCATAAGGGATTGTTCTTTATTAAGCAGCACGCAGGACATTCGTGTCATTATCTTAAAGCACTAATCATTTCACAGAATCACAAAATCAACGGCTAAGGTTGGAAGGGACCCCAGGAGACCCCGCAGTCCAACCCCTCGTCAAGCAGGGTTGCACAGAGCACCTTGCACAGGATGGCACCCGGGCAGGTTTGGGATCTCTCCAGAGAAGGAGACCCCAAAACCTCTCCGGGAGACCCGTTCCGATGCTCCATCACCTCACAGTACAGAAGTGCCCCCCCCACATCCAGCCAGAACCTCCTGTGCTTCACTTTGTGCCCGTTGCCTCTCGTCCTGTTGCTGGGCACAACCGAAAAGAGACCGGCTCCATCCAATCAACACCATTAATACGTTAACGAGGTCTCCCCTCGGTCTTTTTTCCAGGCTCAACAGGCTTGGTTCTTCCAGCTTGTCCTCTTAGATGTACTCCCGTTCTCTAACCATCTTTGTAGCCCTTACACCTCACTAACACTTGGGGGGTGTTGCTGTGGGACACCAAAATGCCCTGAGGTCCCCCTGCTGTCGCACAGGGATGGGAATGCACCCAGGCCTTCACCTTCCAAGTATTTGTGAATGATTGCAGGTGTATCTCTGTACCGTTTTGATTACATTTTTTTTCATTAAAAGTGATCACGTGCGGTACGGCTGACAGGACTGGGACTCTCTGGGGTAGCGGATTATTCAGTTGGCACTCTACATTCATACGGGGGAAAAAATCATGTTGATCTCCAGCCTCAGGCTTCTGTTAGCAGCTTTGCTGATTTAAGTCTGCTCAGAAATGGGTGGGAAAAGGAGCTCTGAGCACTTAAAAGGATGCCTCGCCTACACAGGGACAAAATTTCAAAAGAGACTTAAGGTAATAGCTTTCAATTACATTATTAAATCACTCCCTTTAAACCAGCCCTAACTGAGGACGCGTGTAGCCTATTCTGAGTTACTCAGGAGATCTAGTGCATACAGAGATGCGTACAGGGCTTCGAGGGCTAAGAAGCCTTCTTCGTCGCAGATAGCAAATCCATCCTTCTGGATCCTCACTCCGCTCATCTCGAGCATTGCGATGGTTGTTTTGTCTTCCCCATCCGCCGTGAAGGGGAGCAAGATGTCATCCCCGCCGGAACGCACCTCCGTGTCTTGTGTCTTGCATTTGATGAGCCGCTCAACCTTTGCAGCGACAACAGAAAAAGCAAAATCTTAACATGGGATTGTTAAAATTTTGGGATTGTTAACATTTTAACAGACCCATCTGTGGAAGCTCTGAAGTAATGATCCCTGACTTGTGAAGTGCTTTCTCATCTTACAGGCCCTCTAAACAATGCACTTTTCTGTATGGGACCTTTTACCCTGGGAAATTTTCATGCTAGTGCATCGAGTTCAATTTCCTGTAAACTAGTCATGTCCAAAAAAATTAAAGATTGTTTTCTTGTTTTCAATCTGGAGCTAAAGAAACCAGCACATTCTGTCTGTGCTTTCAAGAAAAATGGTAGTCAGCTGGATCTAATTTACTGCTTATTATCAGTGAAACAGCTGTTAGAAATCTTAACCTTTGTGTTTGGGGGAGATTCCTCTCAGAGTAAGTATTTTGATTCCTGCCAAGTTTGAAGCAGTTACTCGTCCCTTTCTTTTCAGCATTACTTTGAGTTGTGATACTGCTGCTATTGCCTTAATTGAAGCGTTTTTGTGCCTGACATAACACTGCCCCCTGCCCTCCCGCGCTTTATTTTCAGCCCGATGCCAGTAATGTATGTTCTGTTCTCTCACCAGGCTCAGCTGATGTTGCACGGCCTCCTTTTCTAGGGATTCTAGCAAGATCAGCCGTTGTTCCTCTGCTTGATCTGGAGAATTAAAAGAGGTATGTAACAAAACACCCACCAATTTGTTTTAGAGGCAACTAGTGAGGTAAGAAGGGTGACGGTCTTGCACAGGATGCTTGCTTGGTCAGAAGTTGTTTAGACTTTTTGAACTAAATTGATTGCGTGGCCTCCCTGTCAGATGAATAAAGCCATTGCTCTGTGCACAGGTGACGTTAACAAATGCTGTGTAGAAGCAGCAGTGCAGGCGGAGGAGAGGCTCAAACCATGTTTTGTGGCAGCACTGGGAAAAGAACTTTGGAATTTGTACTGCTGTTTCTGTCATCTAATCTTGCCATCTTTAGATTGCTTTATGTAAATTCTCTGCAAGTCTTCTGTCGTTTGTTAGTTTTGCAGGTAGGAATGCACTTAACATATTCTAGTACTACTGGATTTCACGGTTAAAGTGGCTGGAATGCCTTACCACTGAGAGCATCAAGAGTGTAGTAAACTGCTTTTGCCAAGCTGTGGAAATCATTTCTTGGAAGAGACTCTAAGCTTCTCAGCACGTCTTTTAGCTTTGGGTTCTGTGTTGTCAGCTCACAAGTATTGGTTTCATAATAAACCTCTTCCATCTAGGGGAATAAGAGAGAGAAATTTCAGGATTTAAGAGATGATTCTGTTGATAGTTCTTTTCAATATACCTGGAGAAGCAAGTGTATGAAGTCCTGTGATGTTTTTTTTTCTCCTCCTTAAGCTATTTTTGAGGTTAACATTGAACATTTAGCGCTCACAGTTAAATGCGGAATATGGAATTTAAATGCTTTGTTACCATCAGATAATTCTAGTCTATATTCAGGACATATTTCAGAAGCTCGCTCTGTCCTGAGGACCTCCTTTCTCTGCGCGGTGATGGAGACCAGGCACGTGCTGAGTGGAGGACTTGGGGTCGGTAATTGTGGTACAAGAGAGGACCTGGGACAGGACGTCTGATAACAGATATCTTTACTTACAAATCCTGGCAGTATGAAGAACTTTGCTTACTTTCTGGGCCAATTCTTGAAAGACGTCCTTGTCTTCCAGTGCAGCTTTGATGACCTTTAAAAGCATGTTCCTCCGATCATCAGGCACCTGGGAGAAACCTTGGCAGTGCTCGTCTACTTCTTCCTTCAGCTCTCCAAATTGTCTACATGTGATACCTGCAAACCAGAAACACTGTCCAAACACTTCTCTTTTAAACTAGGCAGTCCTACAGAAAGCTCACAGGCATCCCTAAGTGTAGAATTTGAAATGGTTCTAGGAGTATTTTGGAAAGTAATGCCCAGTTTTGAGCTGGACAGTTGTCACGGCGCAGGTAGCAGGCGGTCGTGGCAGTAACAACTGCTGCATGGGGTTTGTACTAGCCCGAGAGCATCCACCTTACCCAAACGTGGTAAAAGTAGTGCAAGTGGAAGTACTGAAGTACGTTGCTTACCATCGGATACGAATGTTGATGTATTATTCTCTGGGAAATCATGAATATCTGCAACAGTATAAAAAGGGAGTTGCTAATTTAGAAAATATTTAGAGCTGGAGAGGTAGTGTTGGTTGGTTTGGTCTTTTTTTCTTTGAGTCTGAAGGTAGTATCACAGTTCTCAAATCTCATGTGGTAACTGTGGCTCAGACTGGTGTTTGCACTCCTAACCAACATTCTTCTGCCTGCTCATTTCAGGGTTCATTTAAACTCTGTCATTTCTAGACTCCCTCCTCTGCTGTCACATGCCTCCTTTTAGGGCCTGTGCTAAAACACATCAAATTTAAATGGCCTCTTGATGGGATCCACGCAGGCACGAAGCACAGGGGGAAGCAAGCCAAATCTCAAATCCTGTGGCAGGCGTCAGGGATGTCCCTCCTTCCTCTGCCTAGCCAGCACGAGCACCCCTGCCCAGTGCTCCCACCGAAGCCTCGGCCGCCCCGCTTTCTCCCTGGCACTTTTCTTCTGAGGAGGAAAGGAAACAAGCCAGAACCACCTTTGCCCTCTGTGCCAGTTTTTCAAGAGGAGCTGTCCCTGAAGATCATGAAAGGTTGAGCTGAGAGACTTCCTTTATCTTGCTTTCATTTTCTTACCACCCCTCCCTGCAAGCTGTGTTACTTTCCCAAGTTGCCCTTTTAACTTGCGTACTGAGCCTTTCCCACGTGATTTCAGCTATTTCTATTGTGTTTGTGCTTGCAGATGAGTTACGGGTTGAGTGACGTTTTAGAAAATGTTTTCGCTGCGTTGTTTCCCGAATGGAGGAGTTGGTAGGTTCTGAAAGTTACTCACCCCATTCTGCATCTTTAATGGTCAGCTGGAGCACCCTGAAGGCTAGGATGCAGCCCTTGGGTATGGTTATGCTTTGTTTCCTCGTGCTGGTACCCTGGTTGGTAAAATAAATAATACAAATAAAAACTAAAAATCTGTTACTGGCACGAATGGCACGCAGGGGGCCAGGAAGGACCGACTCCTGAGCTGGAGAGAAACCAAACCTTTGCAAGAAACTTGGCATAAAGCTGGGCCACCATTTTTAGTGTTGCCTTGGTGGATTCTTCATAGCTGACCTCCTCTGAGGCTTCTATTGTTTCGTGAACCACGTATAAGTTCTGTTGCATCTTCTGTAGTTGCTTAATGAAGGGGTGATCCATGTTGAGTTTTCTAGAGGGGAGAAAGGACGCAGTATCTCTGTTAAGTGTTGCCTCTGTGTGTGAGTTACACCAAAAGTAGCGTAGCCTACTTAGAGCCACAGCCTGTCCCCTTTCTCCTGCTACACAAAGACACAAATATCACAATGTAAGGGGTTTCTGGGGGAAAAAAGGTGGCAGGAAATGGGCTGTAATTCCTGCTGTCCTCACTGCATTTCGCTTCTATGTCTGAGGGGGACCATGGCAGCGAGGCCTGGCCTGGGTGGCCGTGTAGGCGATCTGTCCTCAGCTGTGCGCTCCTTGCCAGGTACAAACCACGAGAAAAGGTGGCTTGACTTGCACCGACGTGCTCTGCTTTCTGAATAAAAAATTAAGCGTTACAAAGCTGCCGCTTTACCACCTCTCTTTCCTGTCCTCCAGAAGCGGGCACAGCTACGGGACCGCATGGTCTCAGGCTTTAATTCGGGAGGGCGCGTTCTCCGGCTGTGTCTGCCTTACCTTTTTGTGTACAGTGCCTTGAGTTGCGGTGCTGGGACGTGCCTTTTTTCCATCTTGATGGACCAATTTTTGGAGGAAGAGGCAGACCCTCCTAGTTCTACCTGCGTGGATTCCATGGGAAGGCTCACCGCCGCATCGACTTCGTCACAGGCGCTTCTTGTGGTTGCGTACTGCCTCGAGTCTTGCTGGTCTCCGCAGAGAAGGGATTCTGAAATGATTCGATGCGTTAGTTAACGTGGGTACACAGGGCTATGGCTGTCATCCGTACTGTAAAGATGCAGTGTGGTGGAGTTCAGGCACAAAGGAATCGGCAATTAGCCACTGAGAGGAAGCAGGATGATGCAGGTGTTTTGTCTGTGGAAATTATAAGCAAGAATGATAAATGTGGACTTTACCGTCATTTTTGTCATCTTTTCCAGGCAGCAGCACGTCTTGGAGTTTATATTCTGTCCGTTTGTAGCGGGGGAATCGGCGGAATGCAGTTTTTCTTTTTCTTCTAACTAGGCAGCAGGTTTTGAAATGGTCTTGGTCGACGATGCTTTCAACTGGAACCAGGTCTCCATGTGGATCCATTTCCTTTGCCACATTTTGGGTGACTTTTTTAAACATTCTGCTGCGGCTTGATAAATTCTGGAACCGAGGAGAAGTGTGCTCGTGCCTTAGGAAACAGGCAAGACAAGCAAAGTGACTTGTAATACAAGCAGAAGGCTGTAACTACTTCCTTTTTAAGGATAATAACCCCCCAAAGCCTACATCAGCGCAAGGACGCAGTGTGCGTAAGGCTGTTGGAGGGAAGCACCTGGCGAGGTAGGGTTAGCAGCTGTGGCTTGCTCATTAGGCTTAGTTAGGCTCGTTAGGGCTTATCCCTGCCTGCGGTGTAACTTCAGTCGTTGCAGAACTGAGAACACAGCTACCTGCTGCTGCGGGACAGAGCCTCAGTGCTGCTGGTCACATTGGGGACACTTCAGCTGTCGCGTGTACCCAGCACAGAGCGTGACAATTTTAATTACTAAAACCAGACAGGGCTACTTGACCATCTATACCACCTCACAAGGTCCTAAATACTTGAATCGCTAATACATTGCCCTTACACAAGGTTTATTTATTTATTTATTTATTTATTTATTTATTTTGCTGTTTTTTAGTTTCCTCATAAGGACTGCTTCTGCGTTTTTCCCCTTGGGTCTCGATGCCTGATGGATGAGTAAGTCTTAGCCCTGTTTCGAAACAGCCTTAGAAAAAACGATTCTGTTGGGCTCTAAGGAAGTGAAAGTGTTGAGAACAGTGGGCTGGGGAGGGAAATGGGAACGCTTGTTCAGTGCCAAGGTGTTCCTCAGCATTTCGGGTTCATTTTGTCTGTACCCCCTCTCCCCCAAACCATGCCATGCCCGCAGAGCTGCGTGTTCCCCCCCCTGGAGGAAAGTTGGGTGTTGGTGGAAAAGAAATTACCCTCTGAGTCCAATTGCAGCTGGTTTCGACTCCATAGTTTCAGTTTTGCTTATTATGCCCTTTGGTATAGGTACGTATGGCACGGGGAAGGACAACTTGGATTTACGAATGAAACTTCTTTAGAGAAGAGAAACTTCTCTAGAGAAGAATGAAACTTCTTCAGAGAAAAATGTGCCGGTGTGTTCTCTCCCTTCCGCGCCCTGCTTTATCGAGTCCCGTTAAACAGCAACAGGTCCCTGCCTGTGGCTCAGATGAACAGCTCCCATTCATTTGGGGTGCGTGGGGAGCTTTTCTTTCCCTCTGCTTTGCTTTAATGCACCCCAGGGGACTGAAAAAAAACAGACTTGGTGAGTCTGATTCTTTGGGGAGTTACTGTCAGACCAGGGAGGGGGTGGAAGCGGCAGTCCTGGCTGCCTAACGTGGGATGGATTCAGCAGTGCCTGTGGGACGCGTTCCATGGGAAGATTACAAACCCAGATAAAACCTAGCAAGAACTAAAAATTTGCTCTCCCCCCTCTGCTGTTCGCAAAGCTTTTAAAGACGTACCTGCTTGCTTGGGGAGCAAAATGCCTTCTCTTACCTCGCAGGCGGTGGGAAAGGCCGGGGCGTGCGTCTGTGCTGCTGGAGTGATGCAGGCGTCTGGCAGCAGTGGGGCGAGGCAGCCGCTCCCTGCCTGCTTCCTGGCCGGTTCCGGAAGCACCAGACTTATTTTAAGGGCAAAGTCAGCAAACAGCTGCAGATACGAAATCCTTGCCCGAAAACTTTGCTGCTGACCAGTCACTCTGCGGCGTGCCGCTATGCTCCGTTACCGCAGCTGTAGATAACGTGCCTGGAGGCCAGTGGGTTATTCCCAGGCTTCTGGCGTGGCTCTGATTTCCAGATTGTGATCTGTTGGGATGGGGAACAACGAGTTCTGGCCTGGGAGCGATCTCAGTAGACCCGTGACAGCGCCAAGCTGCGAGGCGAGGGGTGCCTCCAGCAGCCTCTGTTGACCGTTCTCCTTGGCCAACTCTTCACGCTGCTGCAGCCCTTGGCCTGCTGGGCTTCCAGCTGCGTGTTTAAAAGCAAAATGGTCCACGTGGGAATTCAAGGAATCGAGCACAAGGTTTTACATGAATACTTACTTTATTAGTTTCTCTTAGAATGCTGTACAAAGGAGTAATAAAAATATTCACACTTTTATTTTAGAAAGTTCTCTACATGAGACTTCGGTATCCACAGCAAAAAGAAGGGCTACTGGGAGAAAAAAACAAAACAACAAAACAACCCTAAAACTATGTACAATGTCAGAATGTTCCATTAAAAAACAAAACTAATTTAGCTCACTTAAATTCATCCAAGGAGGATACACAAACGCAAACTCTTGCATGCTTAAAATACATTAGGCGCGATGATAAAGCAATGTAAGTCACGGTAAGAAATATTAATGCGTTAATGGTAACCCAACTGCTGTCCCCTTTTCAAGGGCCAGTACCAACCTTCCATTAAAACAAACCAAAAACTAAACAATGAATTTAAAAAAAAGTACTCGGGAATTAAGTAGCCCTGGACCTCAAGCTTTTGTTTTTATTTTAAAGGCTTTTTTTTTTTTTTCCTGCAAAGGGTTGGACTGCGTAACATCCGTTAGCTCTGTTAAAGGTTATTACAAGACAGGATTCCCTAATTCACCAACTGGTAGCACTTGATTGTTCCCTCGTTTCCCTGGTGCAGCGGCTTCCACATGGCCTTAGTAGGTGCATTGTCTTAATGATGGCTTAGAGGAGGCCTTGCCCGCAAGATCAGGCGGAGGGATGGCTTCTTGCCAGTGCCTGTAAACTGCTCAAGTGGTGGGTTTCTGAAGCTTTTCTCCTGCATTCATCGCAGAACAAAAAAGAAAAGCGTTTTAAGTACCTACTTGTCCAGTCATTGTTTCTCAGTCACACAAGGAGTCCACCTTAGTTCTCCAGCTGAAGTTTATCCTAGTACAGCGTAAGTTCAAGGGGAAAATCTGTCAAGTGCAATGTGATGAAAATCCTGTTAAAAATCGGTAATGCTGAATTATCTCCTTCACAGAGGTACTGGAGAAAATTCTACAGCCTAAAAGAAGGAGTGGACAGTCTTTGGGCTCCCGTTCTGACTCTCAGCACACAAGGTAGGCTTTGCCCTTGGATCATCGCTATGCCAGCTGCACATATATGTCTAAAAACCCCTGCTCCTGTCCATGCTGTTCCAATGTCCCTTTTCTCAGAAATGACTTACCCCATGAGACTTTTAGTGTTTTGACTAAGTTCATTAACTTGTGTGTGCGCAAGATTAGCCTTCAAGCACTGAACTCACTTCTGTAGGAATTTAGCAAACAGAAATAACCCAGAAGTGGTTTCAGTACAGAGTTCCAGGACACCCAGAACTGTATTCATTACTTTCACACCACTGCAACAAAGAAACTTAACTAGAAACTTGGTCAGCTGCGACTGGTTCCCTTGACACTGGCAGGAAGGAACCAGCCACAAAACTCACATGAAGGTGGCTTGACCAGCAGTACCCAAAGCTTTTTTTTAATGGTTCCTTTTCTGTTTTTGATTAATTCTTCTATCTACCCTTAAGATGGGATCTTAAGGAAGATATCAGATCAATAATTGTTCAAGTAACTGTAAATCTAATGAAGCTACTCAATACACCATATTATTAACGTGAAATCTTTCTTCAGCTCTTGCTCTCAGTTCTGTCCGTATTTCTCCAGTTTTCATTTATATTTCACTTGATTGGATTAACTGTCTGAGTCCAAGTTAACTTCAGATATTTAGTGGCAAAAAAATGCTATACCTGCCTTGGAAAGAATGTCATTTGCCATGTAACCCCAAATATGGACACTTGTGTAATGGCTATTTTAATCACTTTGGTGTCAATAAAGTATATCATAAAAGCTTGCTATTATAATTAAGGCTTTGCCCAACATTTTAGACTCTGGGCTTTAAAAAACACCTTTTCCAGAAATTTGGAATTTCATCCTCTGTTGTTTTACTGATGACCTTTAATTTAACGAAATGCAATCAAGTGTTCATAGTGTCAGTTAACAGCACAAACAATATATATCCAGATCCTCAGCTGTTATAATGCCAAGGTGCTTGATGCAACTACAGCGCTGTACTTGGAAGGAAGCTGATCCTCTGCCTTCAATTTGTGCTTATGCTAAAAATATCAAAACTGCACTGGCTTTGTGCGAAGCACATACACTTAGAAATAATCAGTATATGTCTGTATCTAGGGAATTAATATTTTAAGCAAAAGCACCTGTGGTATAGCTGCTGTTTTTGTTGCTAAAAAGTTGATGTTCCCCCCCTCATGTCCTACCTAAATGAATAGTGTTCTTCCTTCTGGAGATTTAGCATTGGATGCTGGGTGTGCTGTCAGGAATTCAGATCTGCTGAGCAAGCACAGACTGCCTTACAGATGCAGCCTTAGCCTCCCTGTTACGAGCAAGTGCTGCACCTCTGAGGGCAGCAGTCTTTCCGTAAGCATTCCAGGCATTGGTGCTGTTGATTTCTTACTATTTTCAAAAGTACTCAGCTGATTGACAAAACAATTCTATTCCAAAAACACTTTCCCCCCCTCACCCCCAAAAAAAAGTCATTGTCTAGTAGCTTAAAGGGTATATTAGCTTTAGGGAATATAGTACCTTAACTAAAGCAGCAGTCCCTATGTCGTGGTGGTTAAAAGGTTTAAACCCCCCTCCCCAATCAAGTACACTACACGTCTGCGAAACTCTCTGGAGAACAGCACTCAAATATCAAGCCAGGCTCTTCTCTTTCTACCTTCTTGAAATCTTCTTTCTACTTTCTCGAAAGCTTCGTTTTCACTTAAAATACTTCTGTTTTTCAAACATATTAATTAGGTAATGATTCTCTATGCATTCCAGCATCCCTCTGAGGTATGCTAAATGTTTTCTCCCTTCTCTGCAGCAGCCTGGTAGTTAGTCTGAGACAGAGAGGTAAAGCAGCTTGCCTAAAATTACGCATGGAGTAGTACTGGATCTTACGTGTGAACTTGGAGTTCCTCTGTCCTATGCTCAGACCATCAAACAATTCAATATCCACTGTGACTTCTCAGGCTAGGCTTAGCTAATGCAGGAACAAAACCAGCATATTTAAAAAGTTTCTACCGCTGTCAGTGTGAGACAATATTAGCACTAAGACAACAAAAAATACAGGCTTTCATAAGTTCACAGGGGAAGCATGAGGAAAAACATTTCATCGGGCACGCAACCCAAAAGAAAAACCGATTGCTTTGAACAGCAGAAAGGCATCTCAGCCAGGAAGTCTAAATCTGCAGACCTTTTGTCATTCAGGTGGCAGTTTCATGGGGGAAAAGGCTCATTTTTGTTCCTATACCAAATCATCTGTTGTCTTTAGTGCCCCGTAACACCCTTCTCTTGGTCACTTCGGCGTGCCGCTCGTTAGCGTTGCCCTCCTGCAGCTCCCTCACCCTTGGCAGCGTCACCCTGGGCCCAGGGGCTGCTGCTGCAGTATTTGTGCGTGGTGCTGAGCGCCAGGTTCCCAGGCAGTCAGGCATCGTGCACTTGTTTGCCACATGGAGGCTTGCATGCTGAGTTAAGTCCTCAGTTAGAACTGGCAGAGCTCAGTAACGTCTACGCGGACCTAAGAGACCAAGGAGACGGATGGAGGAGAAAAAATCCAATTATTGCCACTGATTCTATCAGGCAGCCGTCCATCTCTCGCTTGGCCTGTACCCATCAGTCGGCAGCTTCTCCCATGCTCATGCAATCGCCATGTACCAAGTACCTCAGTGGCATTTGTAGTTAATCATTAAAATGAGCTGCAACCTGGCCTTTCATCTAAACGCTGCACTGCCTGAGCGCTCAGCGTGCTTTAAAATTTTAGTGGCTTGGGCTTGGGAGCAAAGTTACCCAGACAAATTCTGGTACAAGTTGAAAGTAACAACTCTAGGTTAGGAGCTGGTCATCTGCCCTGAACCACGCGAATGGTACCACAGAAAACTGAAATGAAAGCTTTGTCAAACTGCAGGTGATTCTTTCCTGTACTGTTTTTAGTAAAAGAACTTCCTTTCTCAGTGGCGTAAAAGATTCCAAAATACAAATCTGTCGTTCTGTTCCCCCTCCCTCTCCTCCCCTGCCCCAAAATGGGACTCAAACCCCCAAACAATCAACTATTGGGGAAGTCTGGCTGTCTCCCTTTGAACTTCCCCATACATCGCTTAAAGCACCTAGCTTCAGAAAGGGAAATGTATGTTAAAGTGCATTTACCACAGCAATAGTACCAGCACTAAAAGCTTTTCCCCTCATCCCTGTTCTCGCCGTTCAATGTCTGGGACAGACGATGATCTTCCCATAACTCATCCTCTTTGTACCTTGAAGTCTCAGTGTATCTCCATCTATTTGTGACGCTGGAATAAAAGAAATCCAGTGTCACGTATCCTGCTCCGCGCTAAACTCTACTCTGGAGCTTGTTTAGATTTATTGGGCATGAGGATCCAGCATGCGGTATATGTCTATTGGGTACTGCATTTAAACAGCCGCTGTGAAATCAGATCCCAGTGGGCATGGGGGTGAAGAAACAGAGCAAGAGAGAAGGAACTTCCCCTCGCCTCTGCTCCTCTTCCATGCGCTCCGTCCACGCAGTTCAGTACTTGTTGATCCCAAAGATCCGGACTCCATGAAACTGAGGCAGCTTGGGGATCAGGACGCTCATTAGGGAGATGGTGTTGATTACGAAGTGTATCCGGTCATACTTTGTGTAAAAGCTGGTTAGAAAATACCTGGAAAGGCAGGGAACAAAACGAGGAATTAACACCACTTCGTGCTTTCTGTTTCCCCAGACAGCGCGGGCCGTGGGAGCGCTGCCCAGCCCAGGACGCGAGGCAGCTCGGCTGCCCTGCAGTACTCACAGTACGATGGGCATGATGGTCAGGAACTTGCGGGACGCCGTGAACTGCACGCCGTAGTCCATCTGCTCCCAGTGCGTGAGCAGCCGAGCCTTCCCCTGATCTGGCGTCTCAAAAGGAGTTCCTTTCACGGTATGTAGGAAGATGTACATACTCTGCAGCAAACACACGTGCAGCGGGATCAACACAGATCAACACAGCACAGCTTCAGCACGAACAGCACGGCCGCGAGAGGTTTCGGGCAGGCAGCTTGCACCAGCACGCTGTCCCGCTAGAGGGACGCATTGCCATTGCTGGGAAACTCAAACAGCTCCTGAAGCAGGGAGTTAGGGGGAAGGCCACTCACTAGCCGGGGCTCTCCCAGCCTTGCCTGTTGCACGTGAGGCCTCTCACTTAGCTCTTGCGTGTGAGGCAAGAAGGTGGGTGCGGGATTACAGCACTTGGATCGGGAGATAAGCATGGACTCGCTCTGCTGTGCAGCAGCAGTGCTAAATGCTTTCTAAAAAAAGTGCTGCTAGACCTGCAGGCAGTCAGGGTCTGTTACTGTTCTGATTACAAGTTAACCTCGAAGGGGAACACAGCTTAGAGATAAGCAGCAAGCCTCTGGCTCAGACACGTCTTCCAAGCACAACCATTGATGGCTTTAACTCCTCTCTGCTCCCAGGACCATTTAAGCTGGCAGAGGAGAGCAGGGGAAGGAGCTGGATGAAATGCAGGTAGCACGCACTGAACTCAGCCCCTAGCAGTTCTAGCTGGCGTGGTGTTTTCCTTTCACTAGAGATGTGAATAATATGAGTATGAGGGTCCCCGATCAGGGCGTTTTTTGTCTCTGGGATATTCTCGGGCCGAGATGCTATTTAAAATAAATGACACAAAATTGATTGCTGCGCCTCTGAACTATTTTGCCTCTTTCGCCTGAGGGCAAATGGCTGGGGAGAGGTCTGCTCAAGCCCTAGGACCCAAGAGCGCTAAGACTTGAACAAGGGGATGGCAGAGGCCCAGAAGTGCGCAGTTAAACAGAGCACGGTTTTCTTCTGCTCACTGGGGAAGTTGTCCCTGCGTGGCTGCAGCACAGCACAAGACCGCGGTCCCCTAGCCCAATGCTCTGACACCTTGTCACTTGGGTACCTGCTGCTTACAAGGGGAGAATGTTTCTGGACTATTCCTTTAGGCAGAACGAGCTGAGGTTAATCTTGCTTTCTAGCTCTGCCGAGGCCGATCCAGGCTGATTGTATCAACCCAAGTGAAAGCTGCCGTGCCAGCTTCTGTGGCCTGGCACAGCTATTTCTCTGCTAAGGTGGACACAGCAAAGGGACTTGCTCTGCAGGCAAATCAGTTTTGTCCCCTCTGGGCGGCCTTACCAGATGCTTGGAGTCTTATCGGTCCCTAGGCTGGATTTAAATACGTGACCTAGAGGAAAAGGCGCAGTCTGAGGGCTGGAGGTTGAGTAACTTGCCCCGTGTCTTTGGAAATAGAGAAGGGAACTGTGTCAACAAGAGCTGGATTAGATCTCTCTCAAAAGAACAGCTGGTGCAGAGAGATTACCTCCCCGTGCCCCAGAAGTCCAACCAACCACGCTGCTTCCTTACCATGTTGTGAATGATGTTAGTGAGAGTCCAAACCACGGGGACGCTGAAGAAGGGGATGCTCAGGAGCACAACGTGCAGCAGGCCGATTCCAAGGACGTAGGACAACCAGATGCCGCGGCTGTTCATGACGCGGGTGTTGGGGTTCACCTCGCTGTGTGCCGTTCCCACGTTCATGTTGGCTCTCGTGTCAGTTGGGCACCCCTGAAACTAAAGCAGATGAGGTTAGGACTCGGACAGCTCTAACCCCTCCGTCCAAATTTCTCAGCTAAGCGGGGGTGAAGGGCCTCGCTGTTAAGCAAGCTGATTTTTTTTGTTTTTTATAAAAATCCCACGTTGGTTCATTTCTCTGCACCTTGTTACTGATGTTTCTGAGGGGAGGCGGAATCTGGGAGCAGTTCACGTTTGGGAACAGCGTGTGGGGAGCCTGCCTGTGACAGAAGCTACGTGTGATCCGCTGAAGCATTTTCCTGGAACCAAGATGTCGACGTTCAATGCGAGTCTTCGCTGACAAGACCCAAATGAATCCTTTAAGTGCTTTTTAAGCCATCATCACAGTATTAATAATGGAAGCACTTGGCTCATGGAGTTTCTTACATGTTTCTGGGTTCAACATACTTTAAACAAGAAAGCAAACTCCAGTATTTGAAGAGTGAAGGCACAGCAGCTATTTATCAACAGATCACCCGGTTAGTTCGCATCATTCAGGAGGGTTCTGCGTGCTCCGGAGGCTCGCTGGTCTCCTGGTCTGGTTTTAAGTTTTCCCTTCCAATTTAAGGCTTGCGGGATGGGGGCAGTGGTAACAGAATTCCCCTGTAGGGAAGGACACTCGGAGCTTGGCTCTTTCTACGCAATCCCAGGGAGATGAGGAAGCAAGACAGCGTTATCCCTTCAGATTGCAAGTGGGTAACACCAGCGGTATTTGGACAATGCTGTGGCTTTTTGGACTTTTTTGGACTGCTGAGAGAAATTAAACCTACTGTGAAGTAGGCTATCTTTACATACGGAAGGTCTCGCACGAAATCCTCACTGTCCCTGTCCCAAGGAGATGTGGTTCCATGAGGTGCTACAGCCCGTCCCTCCTTGCAGAGGACCCCAAGGCGAAGGCTTCTTCCTGCTGGCTAGCCTTGTGTTGTTGCTGCTTTCGTTCCCACAGCTGAAGAACGAGTTGCTGTTCTCTCCAGCTCTCGCAGTCTCAGGAGGCGAGCCCGAGCCAGATCTAACATTACGCGCTGGATGTCGCTGCCAGCTGTTGCGAGTTCCCTTACGGAGCGCTGGGCCTGGCTTGTTTCAGAAGCTGCTGCGCTCTCCTGCTCCTGCCCAGGGCTCGCACACGCGGCTCGTGCTCGGCTCTGCAGCTCCTGGGACGCTCGCTGCGACTTTCAGCCGGTGCTTGCTCAGCACCAGAGGCCGCCAGGTGAGCTGATGGATGCTCACCTGCTCCTGCTACCCAGGTGGTTCACATCTGGACAAGGCTTTTGTTTCCCTCGCAGAAAAAAAAACACCAAATCCTACAGATCTGCAGGTCGCTCAGCCTCTCGGCACATCTCCTGGGTGAAAGGCTGTCAGCTACTGGGCACTCCCGACGAGGAAGCTTGGTCTGGAAGCGGGACTCGGAGCCGGAGTTCAGCGCCCCAGGCCTGGCTGGGAGAGCAGCTCCGTCCCTAATCTGCTGCAGCTCCTAAAGGCTTTCGAAAGGAAATCTGGGGGCTGCGGCGAGGCATAGCACGAGTCCAAAATGTCATACTAGTGGGAAAAAGAGAAAGGAAAAGCAACCACCGCTGTGGAATGCGTAAACAGGCGTGCTGCTTGCCAGACGAAGGAAATAATTCTCCTAGATATTGGTAAGGGCTCAGCTAGAAAGCTGTCCAGCGCTGGGAGGAGCTGGAGGGAGTCCAGGGGAGAGCTGTGAGAATGAGCAGAGGTGTAGGAAAAACATGACCTGCAAGGACAGCTTGAAGGAAATGGGTTTGTTTAGTCTAGAGAACACTCAAGAAAGATGTGATGGATGGTCCTCAAGTCCTTAGGAGATAGCAGCAAAGAGAACGGAGACAAACCGCGCCGCGGCGTTAGCTGCGCAGCGGAGGTTCCGAGCAACTCGACAGGGCAGGAAGCCCGATGCTGAACGGCCTCACTGGATGCTTTAAAAATTAGTTTAATTAACACTGAGAAAGGGAAGATTGTTTCCTCTTTGGAACTGGGGTGGTGACGTCTTCCAGGCCCTCCAGCTCCCCCTCTTTTCTCGAGGTGATGCCGTTATCCTCAGGAGCCCGCAGACCGTGCTGGGGGGGCAGCCTGGACGTTTAGGAATCGAGTGCAGTTTCCATTTGAGGACAACGGCGAGTCTGAAGGTCAAAAAAAAAATAAGGAGCGACTTCTACCCAGTGCCACCTGCAGACGAGGGCAGTTGCGGAGCTGAGCCCGGGTGGCAAAGGGCCAAGCTCAGAGGTTGTACGTGAAGCAATCCTCCTCCCTCTGCCTCAGTTTCCTTGCTTGTAAAAACGATCGGAGTGGTGAAACGCGAGTGCGAACCGCGCAGGAGGTGAATTCAAGCAAGACAGCTGTGGCGACGGCAAGCGTTTAGGGGCCTATTATTAGGATAATTTTGCATACTTTTCTAACTCTTGCCTTCCCCACCTTAAAAATACTTCATTTGCGAATCTTTCCCATTTCTGACCCGGTGCTCGCAGCCCTTGCCCAAGCTCTTTGCTCACTCCAGATTGCACACAGAGCTTTTGCACGTTATTGCACAAGTCTGGCTGCCGGAGCGCGCCGCCGAAGCTCAGATCCCTACCCCCCATCCCCGAGCCCGTGTTGTTTGCTTTCTGATTTTACACCAGGGATTTGTTCACCTGCAGAAAAAAAAAAAAAACAAAACCACAAAACAAGGCGAGACACAAAAGCGGGAGGAACTCCAGCTCCGCCCCTGCAGCAGCTGGCTGCCGAGCTGCCTTTCCCAGTTGTGCAGCGCCGTTTCAGGACAGAAAAGTTTGAATGTTTCGACAGACCGGGTGTGAAGGTCAGGACTGCGCTGACGTTGGCCAGTGGCCATCCAAGGAGGGAAAAAGTCACGGTGGGACACAAACAGCACGCGCGATGGAGGAGCTGAGCCCTTCCTCTCTCCCCAGGCCTTTCTGTGCCTGCGTGACCGACTGCCCACCCATCACTCGTTGAGCTCCCGGCTGCCCAGGGCTCCCTCGGGAGAACCAGACCTGTCCTGGGGCTCCGAGCAGGGCGCTTTGGGGCTGCCAGCAGCTGCCGTGACAGCACCTCCCTGCTCCTACGAAAAGGGGAAACAACCCAACGTCAGCAGCTGCTGGAGGACCATGCCCAAAGCCACGCCACCAGCGCCCCGAGGCGCAGCTCCTTCCCCACCTCTCCTTTTGCTCCCGGGGAGGGGGGGGGAGCCCAACCACCACCCTCCCCGTCCCGCTGCTCAGCCGGGACCCAGAACGCCGGGCAGGGCACGGCTCTTCCCGCAGCCGTTCCCCGGGGGTGCTGCAGGATTGCACCCCGCTGCTGGCCGCCTCGCCCGCTGCCTGCTCCGTGCGGGAGCTTTATCTGAGGACCGCAGAGGTGAGGAAGGCAGCAGGTGCTTATCTTGGGCGATCTTCCCGAGCGTTCCCAGCACGCTAGCGATTGTGATCCGGGGGGGGAGCCGCAGCAGAGCCGCCGATCCCTATCTCTGGCAGCAACAGCGCTCGCCATCTCCCGGGCGAATAAATATTTTAAACCCTTCTTTGCGAGAACCGGAGTATCGAGTGCCTCGAAGACGTTGGCTGCGCATAAAGGCAGCTGATAGGGGAAGGCGCTGGCACGTCGGACTAACCGGCACTGCTTTGTGGCCCCGAGCTGGGCCGCTGGAGGCTCTGCCAGGCCGCAGCCTGGCCGTGAACCCAGGAGCTGGTGCAGCGGCGGGACAAGGATCAGGATGAGGCCCCGGCTGATGCAGGCAGCAGAAAAAGCGTGAGCGGGTGGGCACAGCAGCAGCTGGATCTGAGCCCACCCGTGGGATCTGTGCCCACCCCCCTCCGTGGGATCTGCCCCCCCCCCCCGTGGGATCTGTGCCCCACTGTGGGATCTGCCCCTACTGTGGGATATCTGCCCCCCCCGTGGGATCTGTGCACCCCCCCCGTGGGATCTTCCCCCCCCCGTGGGATCTGCCCCCCCTCCGTGGAATCTGTGCCCCCCCGTGGGATCTGTGCCCCCCCCCCCCCCGGTGGGTTCTGCCCCCCCCCCGTGGGATCTGCCCCCTCCCCGTGGGATCTGTGCCTCCCCCCCGATCCCTGCTCCCCCGCCCCGTCCCGGCGGCACTGGGCACCGGGCAGCGCTACAGGTCGGGGCTGTCCTCCGGGGGTCCCGCCCCCCGCCCAGCTCCGAACAAAGCCCCGGCCGCTGCCCAGCGGGGACCCGCGCCCCGGGAGCCGCCCCCAGCCCCCGGCAGCAGCCCCCGGTTTTGCACGGGATCACCGGAGCCGGCTGCGCCCCGGGACCGGCCGCCGCCCCCCTGCTCCCGCTGCACGCCGGGGGGCTCGGCCTCGCCGCGGGAACCCCTCCCCGGCCCGGCCCGGCCCGGCCCGCACTCACCGCTGCGGCCCCGGCCCGGTTCAGCCCGGTTCGGCTCGCCCCGGCTCGGCTCGGCCCGGCCCGGCCCGGGCTCTCCGCCGCGCACCCGCCGCGCTCCCGGCCGGCCCCACGGCGCGTCCCGCCCCGGCCCCGCGGCACGCCGGGAGTTGTAGTCCGGGGCTGGAGCCACAGGGCCGTGAGATGCCAGAGTCACAGTCACAGAATCCCAGTCACAAAGTCACAGAATCCCAGAATCCCAGAATCCCAGAATCCCAGAATCCCAGAGTCACAGAGTCACAGAGTCACAGAGTCACAGAGTCACAGAGTCACCTAGGCTGGAGGAGCCCTCCGAGATCACCCAGCCCAGCCTCTGACCTAACCCTACCAAGCCCTCCACTAAACCATATCCCTAAGCTCCAAATCTAAACGTCTTTTAAAGGCCTCCAGGGATGGTGACTCGACCACTTCCCTGGGCAGCCCATCCCACTGCCTAACAACCTTTTCTCTTACTAATATCCAAGCTAAACCTCCCCTGGTGCAACTTTAGCCCATTCCCCCTCATCCTGTGACCAGGCACGTGGGAGAACAGACTGACCCCCACCTCGCTGCAGCCTCCCTTCAGGTACCTGTGGGGTGCCATAAGGTCGCTCCTGAGCCTCCTCTTCTCCAGTTGAACAACCCCAGCTCCCTCAGCCGCTCCTCGTATGTCTTCCCCTCTAGGCCCTTCACCATCGTCATCACCCTCCTTCATAGTCCGGGAGCTGGAAGCCTGGGGCTGGAGGCCAGGAGATGGAGTCCTGGGGTTGTTGTCCTGGGGATGGAGGCCCGGCAGCCCCCACCTCATCTGGCCTGAGCCTCCAGGAGCCACCGGGCTCCTCCTGTGCCACCCTCTGATGAGGGAGCCCCAGGGCGGCCCTCCCAGGTTGGGGTCTGTGCCCCAAATCACAGAAGCATTAGGGCTGGGAAAGCCCCCAAGGTCAGGCAGTTCAATCACTCCTCTACCACCACCATCACAGAATCATTCGGGTTGGAACAGACCGCCAAGATCATCCAGTCCAACCATTCCCCTACAACCACCATCATCAAATCAGTAGGGTTGGACCCCCCCCCACAAAACCATCCAGCCCAACAGCCCCCCGACCACCACCATCACCCACTAGACCACATCCCCAAGCACCACGTCCAATTTTCCCCAAACACCCCCAGTGACTCCACCATCTCCCCGGGCAGGGGATGGGGTCTCCACCACCTCCCGAGGTGGGTCCTTTGGGGGCTGCGCTGCTGGGAAGGGGAGCAGAGCAGCGCTCGCCCCCTGCTTCACTTCACAACTGCTCTGCCCACAGCACCGCGGCCCTAAAGGCACAAAGCGCCCCGTGCTGTGCTCAGCAGGATCAACCCCACTGGGGTGTGGGGGTGTCCCCGCTGGGAAACCTCAGACAAGGCATCGGGCACACCATCGGTGCCAGCGGGCACCGCCGGGACGCGCGGCCAAGGGCAGGGCCTGGGAGCTCAGGCAGGATTCCTGCGCTGGGGCGCGGGGCGACCATCTGGCCGTGCCTTTGTTTGCACAGTGATCAAAGCCAGCAGCGTGGCGCTGCCGCGGCCCCTCGGTGCGCGCGGCCATCTGTGCAGCCTTTGTGCGCGCCGCCGCGGCGAGCTCTCCTGCCGGGGAGCGGCCGAGGGTGCAGCGCGGCGCCGAGCAGCGAGGCCGCTTTGTGCTGCCAGC
This sequence comes from Heteronetta atricapilla, assembly GCA_011075105.1. Classification (NCBI taxonomy): domain Eukaryota; kingdom Metazoa; phylum Chordata; class Aves; order Anseriformes; family Anatidae; genus Heteronetta; species Heteronetta atricapilla. The sequence continues at coordinate 4,603,552 of CM021757.1, forward strand.
CCCTGCCCTGAGCTGCTCTGCTGATGGCTCCCGTGGGACCCCGCCGGGGCACAGCCAGCCCCGGAGCCCGTCAGCGTGGCACCACCGGGGCACCCTCTCCATCCCCACTCCTGGCACCAGGAGGCTCCACCAGGATCACTCGGAGCCCCCTCCCGGCTCGGCACGGCTGCTGGCAGCCCTCCCTGGCCACACGGCAAAGCAAATTTTCGGGGTCTCGTTTCTGGCACGGAGGTGCTCACGGTGCCGCTTTGTGCTGAAGGCATTGAGGCTTCCCCTGCTCTGCCCACGGCCAGGCACCCGGTGCCAGCATCCTTGCGGGCCTGAGGGTGGCCGCACATCCATCCGCAGGGAATGGATGTGGGCAGGGGCCCCTCGGGCCAACTTGTCCCCCTGTGCACCCACCTTACCGTGGTGCAGTGGTGCCAATGGGTGGCAGCTCTGCATCCGGCTCCAGCCCCGTGGCTGTGCACCAGCCGGGCACGGCGGGGCCAGGGGATCAGGGCACCACGCGCTGGCATCGTGCTGCTGGCAGGCACTGGCTGGCTTCCCGCAGCCGGAGCTTCCCTCGGTGGCTGCTCCCGGAGGGCCGTGGGCACGGGGGACCCACCCACAGGGCCAGGAAAACCCAGTCCCTGCCCAGGCGCCCGGGGGTGCCCGCGGCAGCGTGGCGAGGTGCGGGGATGCCGTGAGCGGAGGCGGGGGATCCCGTGGGAGCCGGCCCTGCTTTGCAGGGGAGCCACGCACGCACGGCAGGCTCTATTTTTATCCCCGCTCCTGCCTGACTGAGCAGCTCCCTCTGCACGGTGACATCTAATTTAGCAGCTTCCCCGCACCCCGCTGACTCCGCACGTGAGGGGGAAGCACAATGCGACGGCTATTTTTAAACGCCCATAAATATTAATCCCTCTCGGTGATGCAGCAGCAGCAGCAGCCTCTCTCTCGTTGCCAGTGGGAGCGCAGTGAGGGCACCCGCTCCTCGGGCTCCCCAGCCCGGATTCACCCACCCAGGGAACCCCCAGAATTTGGGGGCAAGGGGTCCCAGGGGAGGAGGATTCGTCCCCCCACCCGCAGCCCGGGCGGGCAGCTCCCTAAGTGCAGGGGGGGGGCTGCTCCTGCGTGGTTTCCCCGTTCACCCCCATGTTGGGGGCCACGCTCTCCTCCCGTTTGGCCGGCCGTGGTCCCACTGCCGGCTCGGTACCGGCTATATTTAGCAGCACATTGGCAGCGGGGAGCTGGTGCTGCCTATTTTTAGCCAGCCGGTGCCGGCTGCGGCAGGGAAGGGTCTGCGCAGGGTCGCGCTGCACTGCAGGCTCTGGGTTTTCAGGCTCCATGGGGTGGGGAAGGGCCCGGTGTCCCCCAACCCCTGGGCTGAGCTTGGGCAGCCCCCCGTGGCCACCATCAGCTGGGGCTCGCCAAAAGCTCCGGCAGCCCCAGCATCGGTCTGGATGTGTCCGTGATTCCCTCCAGCCCCGCTCCCGCAGCTGGTGGCTGCCTCGCCTGGCGCTGCTGCAGCTCCAGCTCCGGTCCTGCTGCGGGCACGGCACCCGGCAGCACCGGCACCGATGCTGGGGAGGTCGGGGCTGCTCCTCTCCCCCGGCAAACAGTGGGGAGATGCGAGGCGAGGAGCCTGAGGGCAGGTGGAGGCTCCCTGCCTGCCGCCCGCCAGCCTTTGAGGATGTCCCAGTATGGGTTTGGCTGCGATCCCAGCCCCAGCGATGGAGACCGGTGGCGGGAGCGTGGGCCCCGCCAGAGCCTGGCAGCCCCGGGGCAGCTTTCGGGGGGAACGTGGGGGTCCCCGGGGAGCGCCTGGCTCCAGTCCTCCCGTCAGCTTCGCTTGTCCTAATGGAGCCAGATGCAGGCCAGGCGTCTCGTAAACCGGTTATCCGCCGGAGCAGCAGCAGGGTGGCAACGTGTGGCCTCTCCAAGGAGAACGGGCACCGGGAAGCGGGGGTCACCGGCATCCTTGCTCACAAGGTCTCATCCCCTCGTCCCCGGTGCCCGGTATCCCGAGGGGGCAGGCGGGGCGAGCTGTCGGCTGCGTGGAGCGGCCCCAGCCGGGAACGGGGCACCGGGAACGGGCCGGGCCCGGTAACGGCGGCCGCTCTCCATGGTCCTGAGCGCAGCCCGGAGAGCCCCGGTCCGGGCAGCTCGGGGCTGGGCTGGGGGCCCGCTCCGCCTCCCAACCCCCCCCCGGTCTGCGGCCGCCTCGCTGCCCGCCGCGGCTCGGGTTTCCCCGGGTAAGCGATGCCGGTGCCCGCGGGAGGCGGCGGCCGGGAGGGGTCGCGCTCCGTGGCGGGGGAGGGGGAACGGAGGCGGGGGGGTTTGGGGGGATTCCCCGTGTCCCCGGGGCTGGGCCGTGGGCAGCCCCGAGGCGGGGGCAGCGGCGGGGGGCACAGCCCAGCTCCGGGCATCGCCCTCCGTGGGGGGCAGCGCCGTTCCCACGCAGGGACCCGAGGGGCCCGGCGCTCCCCCGGTGGCTCCGTTCGCTGCGGCTGCCCCGGGCTGGGGGCTCGGGGATCCCCCCGGTGCGTTCCCCCCACCTCCCCGCCCCATCCCACCCTCCCGGGGCGGGGGTCCCGCGAGGCGCAGCCTCTCCCGGGGCCGGCAGAGGAGAGAAACCGGGAGCGAGGCGGGGGTGCCCGGAGCCGTGCAGCCCCCCCGGCGGGGCGGGCCGGGGGCGGGGAGCCCCGGGGAGGCCCGGGCGGTGGATCCCGCCCACCGGCCCCGCCGCCGCCGCCGCCG
>CM021757.1:4606693-4674126 GCA_011075105.1 Heteronetta atricapilla
GCGGGGGGCGCACGGCAGGTGAGTCCGGTCCGGGACCCCCCCGTTCCCGGTGCTCCCCGGTGCTTCCCGGTGCTTCCCGGTGCTTCCCGGTGCTCCCCGGTGCTCCTCGGCTCCGGGAGGGGCAGGGCGGGAGGCGGCGGGCGTAGGGGCGGGGGGTGCGGGGGGCGTGGGTGGTCCCCCGGGGAATTACCGGGGCTTCCCTCGCCCGCAACGCGCCCCCCCCCGGTGCCGAGCGGAGCCGGCGCTGGAGCGGGGCTGGGGGGTAACCCCGGGCATCCCCGGCTATCCCGGGCGCACCGAGGGTCACGGTGCCCGCACGGCCCCGCCGCCGCCAGCCCCGGCTGCCCCCCGGCACCTCGGTGGCATCCCCGGGGTTGGCGGCGACCCCCGGGGGTCGGGCCGGGGACCCCGCGCGCTGGCAGGGCGCTGCACCGGGCTGGCTGCGCCCGCGCTCGGTACCGTGCGTGGTCCGGGGCACCGTGGCCGCAGCCATCCGAGCCCCCTGTGGGGCCCTGGAGAGCCGCATCCCACCCGAGGGGGGGTCCAGGGATGGAACGAGGCTCCCCCTTTCCTGGGTCACCGGTCCCGGCTCGTTTGGGTCCGTTTGCAGCCGTGCCCGGCCCTGGGCTCGCTCCCCCCGGGTTACTTCTGGCAGACTTGGGGGGGCTGGTCCCCCGGCCAGGCGGAGGTGCCGGTGTGGGGCTGGGTTTCCCGGTGCCCTTCAGCTGCTCCAAGCCCCGCTCCCTGCTTGGGGGGTGTCAGGAGTGGGGTGCTCACATCCGGCTCTGCACTGGCGCGACCTTGGAGTGTTTCGGTGCAGTCGAGCTGAGTTACGGTGCTGAGCAGTGAGCGGAGAAAGCCCCGTCCTTGCCCCATCCCAGGCCTTGCAGCCTCCCCCTAGAGCCCCAGCAGCCCCCAGGATGGCCCTGGGGGGAGCTTGGGCCCCCCACCAGTGGGGAGCTGCCTCCCCAGGGAAACCCAGCCCCAAGGAGCTGCAGTCCCTCATCCGCAGGCGGGGAGGAGGACGTGGGACCCCTGCACCCCAGGGTGCTGCGGGGACTGCAGGGGACAGCCCCAAGGCTGCTGCGGGCAGGCTACCAAGGAGACACCCGGGGCAGCACAGCCTGGGGCTGTCCACAGCACAGCTCTGCTCAACCTGCGCCATGGGGAGCCCCTTTCACGCCGGTGTCTTCAGTCACGGGATGCTGGGAGAGGAGAGCTCCTGCATCCTGCGCCGCCGCCGCGGCCCCTCGGTGGGACGGGACCTGTGGCTGGGAAAGCTGGGCAGCACGCTCGCCGCTCTCGGACGTGGCCTTATCTGCTGCCACCACCCTGGGAACTTGCTAAACGCTCAGCCCCTGTGAATTTCCTTTTTCTGTTTTTGTTTCTTTCCTGCTGACGTTTTTCCCCTCCGGAATAAAGGGCTGGATGGGGACCATGGTTACAGGGTGGTGTGGGCAGCCCGGCCCTGGGGCTGGCGTGGCACCGGGCAGGGGACAGCGCAGCCCGGCCACCCGCCCGCTCCAGTCCCCTCCAAAGCAAACACCCCACACAGAAAGCGTGGTGCGTGCCTGCGTCCCCGGGGTGGGCAGCGCTGGAAGCGGAGCTGGTGAGCAAGATCCCTGCCTGCCAGCCCCGCACCGCTCGGGGATCCTGCGCTGCTCCTGCCTGCGCCTTGCTTCCATCACTCTCCCCAGGGGCCCTGCCTGCAGAGGCTGCTCAGCTGGAGCCAGGGCTCGCCGGCCGCCTCTGCAGGATGCGTTGGCCTTCAGGCAGCGATCGCACTGCCGGTGACCTTGGCGGGGATCTCACCCCCGCCTCTGGCTCAGCCCGCGCCGTGTCCGTTTGTTACAGCCCAGCTGCTGCACGCAGGAGACGTGTGGTCGCTCGGCCCCACGGGGCCTAATCCTGCTGCGCCGGAACACTGAGCACAGCCGCTGATGGCAGGGGGACGAGTGAGCCGTGCCGGCTGTCCCCGTCCCCGTTCCCATCCCGCGGCCGGGTGTGCCGGGGCGGGAGTGATGCTCACCGCCGGCACAGCAGCGCCTGTGGCCCGCGGCACCTCTGCCTGATGCTGTGCCCTTGCTGTCTCCATCCCAGATGCACCGACTCCAGCCCAAACCACCGCAGGCAAGAGCCGAGGGGCCGGTGGTCGTGTGAGCAAGCCGGCACGGTGCCATGCCTCCGGTGGAGCCGATCCTCCTGCGCTCCGCGACCATGTGGCTGCTCCTGCAGAGCGTCCTCCTCCTGGCCTCCTGCCTCCGCTCGGCCGCCGCTTTCCCCAAGGGCTGCTACCCCTCGGAGGAGGAGGGGCTGAAGACCTTCCGCTGCAGCAACGCTCGGCTGACCGAGGTCCCCAGAGACATCCCCAACGACACCAACAAGCTCTACCTGGACTCCAACCGAATCCCCTTCCTGCCCCGCGACGCCTTTCGGGACCTGCCGCTGCTGCTGGAGCTGGACCTGTCCCACAACGCCATCGCCGGCGTCGAGAGCGGGGCTTTCCGCGGCCTGGGCGACCACCTGCACTCCCTGGACTTGTCTTCCAACAGGCTGGTGTCGGTCAGCAAGGACGCCTTCAGCAACCTGAAGGCCAAGGTCAACCTCTCCAACAACCCTTGGCTGTGTGACTGCCGGCTGCAGGAGATGATCCGCACGGTGGAGCTGGCGGCCGGCTCCTCGGGCGGCATCGTCTGCGACTCCGCCGTGCAGGAGGAGCACGTCGGCAAAGCCTTCCTGCAGGTGATCGCGGACACGGACTTCTGCAACATGTACAAAAAGACCACGGACATCGCCATGCTGGTCACCATGTTCGGCTGGTTCGCCATGGTGATCTCCTACCTGGTCTACTACGTGCGGCAGAACCAGGAGGACGCCCGGCGGCACCTCGAGTATCTCAAGTCCTTGCCCAGCAAGCAGCGGCGCTCGGAGGAGTCGTCCACCATCAGCACCGTGGTGTGAGGGACCCGTGGGGCCCGGGGCCGGCCGGGGCTGTTCCCGGCTGCTGTCACCGCGCAGAAATCGCCGTGCTTTGTTTTGTTCTGGGGGAATCGGTGTCTGGCTGGGGCAGCCGTGGCCGCCCGCAGCAATGCGAGCGCCGGGGTCAGGCACGGTGAGGGGACGCGGCCGCAGCGGGGAGCGGTTATTGGCAACAAGCACGGGGCGAGCGGGGAGACCCCCGGCGTGCCCCCGCTGCATGGTTGTCGTTTTGACTAACCTGGACATTCGGACTTCATCCCAAACTTTTTTATTTCCTTTGCAGAGATCCCCTGGGGCATTAACGAAATCAGTGTTTTAATCCCTCCGGCTTACCCTCCGCCGCCCGAGGGATGTTCCCGGCGGCACAGGGCGCCTGGCTGCCCGCCCAGGGGGACACGGGCTGGGCTTGGAGCTGCAGCCCGGCGGGACCGATGGACAGGGGACAGGGGGACGCAGCCATGGGGACAAGCGAGGGGTGGGCGCAGGTTCCCCCCAGCTCCTGTTCCTCGCGCTGGGCGCTGCGGCCCCATCTCCCCTCTCTGCCCTCGCTGCTCCCCGGCCCTTCCTGGGTGGAGTGAGGGGTGCGGGGTCCTGCAGCAGGGGATCCCCCGCTCGGAGATGGGTGCTGGGGAGGTCAAACCAGGACCTCCCGCTCTGAGCGCGTGTTTCTGTGAGACGCAAACGGGAAACGAGCTTGCCTTGGGCTGAGCCCCGTGCCGAGGGAGGTGGGTGCTGATGGAAGGGGCCGAGGGCTTAGGGGGAACGGGTTCCCCCTCGGTGCTCCCCGGGGACCACGTGGGTCAGGGCTTCCAGCCCAGTGGCACCACCGCGGCTCCCGCCTCTTACTCAAGGACTCACACGGCTGCGACCGGTCACTGTGACGGCGCTGGGACGGGGACGAGGCGGCTGCTTGTCCGCCTGCTCCCCGCTTCCCGTGCCGCTGGCAGGAGCCTGAATCTCCCCTCACCCCAAAAAGCCCCCCAACGTCCCTTTTTGACATTTCCCTGATTGGGCTGCAGGTTCCTGGTTTCGGTAGGTAGAGATGGGCCAGAAGCACCGCGCCGCCGGGGCTGCGCCGCGTGCGCCCGGCTGCGTTCGGCTCCGCTCCCACCTCGGGGCGCGCAGGGTCCAAGCGGAGCCTCGGAGCAAAGCCAGCCCAGATCCGGACCCTTCTGGCCCCTGAGAGCTGTTTTTTTTTTGCTGGTTTTGCCCTTTTTTAAAACCAACTGAAGCTAAACTGCCTTAACTCACCAAGAGCACCAACCAAAGCTGCTTGAACATCCTCTGGCAGTGCCCGCCCCAGAGCAGCGGGGGCTTTTTATTGCTGGATCCCAGCCCCCGGCTGCGCGGTGCGTCTGGGGGCAGGCAGGGCTCGGGGCCCCCGCTCTGCTCCTGTCCCTCCCGTGGCCGGGGCTGGCGGAGGGAGCGGTGCCCGCGCCCTCCCACAAGTGCCTACATCCCCAGCACAGCCCCGTGATGCACAAACGCCCCCGGCCCAGCCCCAGCCCGTGCGGCCACTGCCCCCTCCCCACGGCGGAGGAAAGGGGCTGGGGGGAACCGGACCGAGCCCCCGCGGGCACCCCCAGGTGGCTGCTTGCACGCCTGGGTGGGGGCACCGCCGGGACCGTCTGACCCAATATGTGTTTTCTTTAAGGGACCTTTCACGTTCTTACTTTATACAATAAATTGGCTTTTACTTTGGAGCCCGTGGCTGGCGTGTGGTGGTTGTGCGTCGCGTCGGTGCGGGGGTTCGTGCCGGGGCCCCCCTGGTGACACCCCTGCCACAAGGAAGGGCCGAGGACACCCGCAGCACCCGGTGTTTGCCCAGAGCTGTGCCCAGCCATGCCTGGCGCTTGCAGAAACCGGACACCCCGGGCCCCCGGTAACCCAACCTACTCCTTGAATTAATGAAGGCGCCGCCGCTCAGTTCCTGCGGCTCAGGTCACCGCCACGTGGCCCGGGCTGTGCCCGTCCCCAGGCTGCATCCGCCAGGGCCCCGCTTTGCTCCCTGCCCTCCTGACCCCACCAGAACGTAGCCATCGTGTGGCACAAGGGACAGCGACCACGGTGGCTGGGGGACACCCGAGCCCTTCCCCATGCCCGCAGCCACCAGGTCCCCGTGCCAGCTCACCGGCAGCTCTCCCTGCGCGGCTCACGCCGAGAATTGGTGCCACGGAGGGTGAAATCCAGGCCCTAACGCGGAGCGACAGCTCCCACTCGCGGGACGGTGACCTTCGCTGTCACTTGGCTGCCTCCAGACACGGCGCAGCCGTGACAGCCCGCAGAGCCTGCAATCCCGAGCAGATGGCGGCCCCCGCTCCCCGGGGAGCCCCCTCCTGTGCCCCACGAGCAGCTGGGCAGGGGGCTGCGGCTCCCCGTGGTCCTGCTGGTGTCCCCCCCCCCTCCCCGCCATGGGTCTGGGTAGCACCAAGCCCCCCGCGGTGTCCCTGAGCCACACTGTGCCTTGAGTCAGCCAGGAGGGGACCGCGGCACCGCAGCGTGCGCACCCCGGCCCCTTCGCATCTCCCGGGCTCGTTCCTGCCCGAGGTGCTGCTAGGAAATACCAGGCTCGTTACAGCTGACACTAATGAGCAGAGGGGGAAGGAGGTGGATCCCGGTGGTAGCACAGCACCGGCAATCCTCCTCCGGTGGGAAATGCCTCCCGCACCCGTGCTATTGATTTTAAAGCTTCATTAAATGCGTTTTGGGTCCTGCCGGCTGCGAGGCTGCAGAAGCAGCGTCCCCTGCACAACCAGGGGAGGGAAGGCAGCGTTCCTCACCCCCACAAGCAGAGAACCTGGAAACGTCACCTGCAGCCGGCTGCAAGGATGGTGACCGGGTCCGAGCGCTGCCTTTGCGGTGTTTCGGGCTCAGCACGGAGCTCGCCCTTCGGTCTCATGGGGCCACCAGGAATCGGGGCTCCTGCTTCTCTGCCCAGCTGCTGGGCATGGGGGGGGAGCCCAGGGGGGCTGCGAGGCCGATTCCTCCCTGCTCACAGGTTGGGGAGCTGTGGACACCCCGCGTGCTGTGCTGGCACAAGGAGCCTCTCCAGCACGGGCAGCCCGAGGCCAGCGCCACACCGCCAGGGAGGAAATTTCCAGGAGGGGCAGGGGGCGAGGAGGTGAGAAGCTGCCAAGGAACCAACGAAAGGGTTTCGTTTTGGTGTTTGTAACCGGCTCAGCACGCGGGGAAGGAGGCTGGGGTGCGGGAGCAGCAGATCAATGGAGCAGCTGCTGGGCTGTGCGGGTGGACAGGGAGAAAAATACATTAAGAAACCTCATAAAAATCTGCAATAAGCATCGGGAAGAGAACTTCTCCTAGGACAGAACGGCACGGAATTTATGCCCCTGGTAGTGCTGGGGATTCACTCGGGTGTTGTAAGGAAGGGGGAGAGAAGAGAAACAGGGCTCAGGGAGGGAGCTAGGAGGTGCCCGTGGCCGAATGGGGCTGGGACGGGTTGGAAAGGGCAAGGACGGGGACTGGGCCCTTCCTCCCCAGCGCTCTGCAAAATACTTGTCTTTTTATCGAGGCGGTAAACCCATCCATTTGAACACCGCGTCTCTGGGTAATTTCTTCCCTGACACGCCGTAGATTTATCTGCTGGGATCAGTAACGAGCGAATTAGCAGCACGACCTCCTTCTGCGCCGTTGCATCGCGCGCTTAAATCTTTGTTATGAACTCCCGGGGCAGCTCGGCCTCTCTCGGGGCTGCCGGGGGCTTTCTGCTCCCAGGGGTGGAGGAGGATCCGTGCCCGTTTCGTTTTGCAGGAGAGACGTTTTAGGAGAACGGTAAAACAATTCTGTTTTGGTCTGTGCGCGAGGTACGTTCGGTGCTCCCGGCCCCAGACCGCATCCTGAACTTTTAAATGATTAGATTTCGAAGAGGGAAGGAAGGATGTCTAATTGTTTAATTTCCACAATTATAAAAATATTTATAAATAATTAGAACTGATGGCAGCAATTACACCGTGATTAAAACTGGCCTACACTTCATCAACGGCCCTTCAGTTATGTAGGCTTATTTATTTATTTTCACCACAAAAAATCCATTTACAGTGGCATTGCTGCCAATAATGAATCATACTTATTCACTGCCTGCAAAGGACTCATTAATCCTGTGATGCTGCTTGTTACAGGACTGGTGCTGTGCATAAAATGTGGTCACTGGACTTCTGCAAGAGGAAATTTAATTTCAGGGGATGGGAGAGCGAAGCAGAGCTAAGGATCACGGCAGCTCTGCCTGTCCGTGCAGGTCGTTGCAGGCTCAGTGCTTCACCCCCCTTGCACTTGCTGCTGCTTTTTCCCCATCCCTCACGCGCTGCCAGGCAGGGGCTGGCGCCAGGCTCTGCTCACTGTGGTTTTGGGGAGGTTTTGGGGGGCTTTGGGGGAGCTTTGGGGAGCTCCGGGGGAGGTTGTGCCTGCGGATGGCAGCGACGGGCAGCTTGGAGCTCTGCAGAGCCATCCCCGTCACCTTCCCAGGCTCACTTCTCCCCGGTGGGACGCGTGGACGCCCGTGCCCACGGGCTGGGGCTGCCCCTCATGTCCGTTTGTCTGTCTCACCCATGGGGCTCCTGCCATCCTTCCCCCAGCCTCGCTCCAGGCCAGGGTTTAGGTGCCAGAAAGCAGCACTGGCTCCTTTTTTTTATTATTATTTTTATTTTTCCTGGTTCCAGTTCAGCAGAGCACTTGAAAATCTGCTTAATTTTCTATAAATGATTGGTCCCGCCGAGGAACTTAAGGGGGCGGCCGTTCCTGAACACACTTTGCATTTCACACCAGCTCCCGGCCGCTGTCTTTGACTCAGCAAATCAAACAGCCCCGCTGGTGTGCTGCACCCCCTGTCCCCCCAGGACCACGGCTGCAGGGGGGCTTCACGCCCCCAACGCGTATCCTCTTGGAGCCCGAAGCTGCAGCCGGGGCTGTCCCCGTGCACTGAGCCCAGCACGCCCACGGGACCAGCTGGGGCTACTGGGGACAGTAGGGACACCTTGGTGCTTTTCCAAGCTGCTTCACAGCAAAGCAGCTCATGGCAGGAGCCCTTTTGCCTCCTCCAGACACTGCCCCCAGTGTTTGCATCCCCTCCCACAAAGCCTCCCTCCCAGATGGGATGCGGTGCAGCACCAGGTGCCCTGGATCAGCACCAGGTGTCCTGGATCAGCACCAGGTGCCCTGGATCAGCACCAGGTGCCCTGGATCAGCCCCATGCCCTCCTGCCCCAGGAGCAGCTTTTTGTTCTCTCCTTATAACCAGGTGAGCAGGGGCTGCTGTTTTCTTGCTGTGTAGGGGTGTGCTGTGAGCCTTGGGCAGTTGCAGCCTCTCCTGCTCCCTTTGCAGCTCTTGTACAGGTTAAGAGAAGCACCTTGGGAGGCAGGAGACCTTCGCGCCGGTGCGGTGATGCTGCTGTCACCCCGGCAGACACGGTCCCAGCTCCGTGCTATAACCCGCTAGCTGGCGCAGCGGCTCTGCAGTGAATGCTCGAGCATGTGTTTGTGAAGTGCTTCTCAAGTGGTTTGTTCCAGGCTGGGAAAATGCGGCTCTGACACCGGAACAACGGGCTGCGGCTTGCAGGCAGCAGGCTGGGTTTTGTCGTTCAGAGGTTTCAAAGCGCTCCCGCGCTGCTGGCGGCTGCTTGGGTGCGAGGCTGAGTTGTTGGAGGTCTGTGCCGAGAAAGGGGGGCAGGAAGTTTTTAGTTCTATTTATTTGCGAGAATTCATCGCCACACTTGACGCGTTCTGTGTCGTCCTTTACGGAAAGCCTCGTGCTTGGGGGCAGGCTGAGGCTCGCGGTGCCTGGGGCAGCCGCTTACCTTGGGGGTGTCTGTGCCAAAAGTGTGTGGGGGAAGGCATACAAAAAAAGGAGCTGGGTGAAAGGAGGGCTTAGTGGTGACCGTGACTGTAATGCTCCTCATGGGTTGCTGTGGCTGGGGACTGTAAAAGTACAGGTGAGGCCAAGGGAGAGCTGGTTACAGTGATTTGTAAAGTTTGAAGTGGGATGGCGATCCTTCAGCTTGGGAGAAGGGCTGGAGCTCCAAGCAATGCTGTGCCAAAAATGAAAGCAGCAGCTGCCTTTTGGGTTGTCTCAGGCAGCAACGGGAGGAGTTCCACTGGATGGGGAGAACTTGTGTCCACAACAGGCCGGAGAGAAGCTGCTTCGCATCCCTCTTTCTTGAAAGTCTGCATGGGATTACTGACAAACCCTTCTGCAATACGATATGGAAATGTTTGACCTATTTTTCCACATTTTAAAAGCCCACTGAAAACCCGAAGCACTACAAGAGCTTTCTGTAACTGCATTTTTTAAGAGAGGGAGGAGGCAGCAAGTGCTCACTTGTGACTCACTAGCCATTACGCTCAGTGCCTACTTACTGCTTTTTTCCCCCATAATAATTTATGTATGTGGCATTCCTCTGTGAGATGCTCTGTTGTGAAATAGGCCAAGGAACACAGGGAACAGTCGCAGAGCCCTTCTGCTTAATCCATATAAGCCTGAGCGGTGCACGCAGTGTCCAGTTGGCGGCTGAGATAATCAGCCTACAGGCAGTTTAAATGCTCGTTACAGTACATTTTATTTGTCAGTATTTAATAAGTAATGATTCTGAAAAGCTCGGAGCATGGTCTGTGCCCATGCCATCTCCTGCTGTGTTGCTGTCAACATGGATAAGTTTAACTGGGTTGAATCTGGTTGATTTTTGGATGAGTACCCACCAAGGAATTTCTAGATGCCATAAGAAGTTGCGGTTACTGAGCGGGAGGTGTTCTTTTGCTTGACTTACTACTACACAGAGCAAAAAGGAGAGGAATTGCTCTGTGGGAAGCTCGACAGGGCTTTCCAGGGCTGGGTGTGTGCATGCACAGGCAGCGGGGTGCAGGGTCCCCTTCAGTCTGGTCCTGGGGGGCTACAACCCCTGTGCACAGGTGGCCTCAAATGAGACCGTGCTGGTTCTTTGGCTGCTCCTGGAGTGAGAGGGGAAGGAGGGAGAGTTTGAGAGGTGAAGGAGGAGGAGTTTTCTTGTGCCCCTTAACAGAGTGACCAAGGAGTCTGGAAGGCAACAGCTCTGGCAGAGAGCAGCTTACGAAGCTTAAAGACAAGTTGTAAAAGCCTGTTCTTGTAACTCTGCTGTGGCTCAGAAGCCAACTGCAGAAGGGATGGGTAGGAAGGCAGCGTTACTCGTGATCTTCTTGAAAGCAGCAAAACACAAAACAGAACCTTTGGTAATGCTGCTTTGTGAGCAAAGTGATCGACTGCTGCAGCTACAGCAGCTAACCTTCAGGAGCAGCTCAGAGTAAGCCTGCTCTGGGAAGAGAGCTTTCCTGTTGTTATCTCAGTGTTTGGCAATTTGTTTCTCGACTTGTTACTGACCTGGTGAACTTGGGAGCTCAAAGCTGCCGTAAGGGAATGGATAATCCTGTCCAACACGCTCCTGGGGCCAGCAGAGCTGTGCCACTTGTGTTTGCTCAGTGGAGGAGAAGATGCAGCAGCAAACAGGCAGAGAAGGCTCAGCAGCCTCCCTGCTTCCCTCCCTGGGATGTGGGCAAGGTGAGCCACAAAAGCAGAGTCCTTGCTTCTGGCTGGGCTGCGGAGACTCGGTGGTAACCCCCCGGTTCGTGGGATTCGGTCTCACTCCACGCTCCCGGTGCAGAGCTCCCACTGGTGGCTGCAGCACGGAAAGCCCCGCGTGGAGCCCTGCCTGCTCCCAGTGCATCGGCTGGGTCTGTGCTGGACAGGCTGCAGCGTTTGGGGCACAAAAGAAACAGCAAAATACAGAGGAAAGAGCATTTATGTTTTTAAATCGCAAAGATTAAATACTTACTACTTCTGAGTAATTTCTCCCAGGTATTATTAACGCAGATTCTGGCACATGTTGCCATGGCTTGTAACCCCACCGCAGCTCTGCCACCTCTCCCTGAGTTGTTTGTAGCTCCTTAATGATCTCTGGGTAAACTGCAGCCAAAAGCTGAGGCTTGTCTGATGTCACTACCAAGAAATGGACTCCTTGCACCCACAGCTGTGTGACGAACTGCCTCTTTTTTTTTTTTTTTTTTAAAAAAAAGTTACTTTAAGTTGCATGAACGCTTCATTTTATACATCACTTTTGTAAGTGTTCCCTGAATACAGAAAATGTCGGGGTGCGTGAATGAGGGAGTTTGTCTATTGTTCAAAAATTAATGTAGGATTCCGGAACTGGTAGCTAAAAATGAAAAGTACATCACAAAAAGCAGTGCCTTCATAGCTTCTCTTCAGTTTTCCAATTTCTGTTGTATGTTTATTCACAAAACTTTGCTCCGTACTTCTTGACGTGAGGCTTGGTACAAATGTGGCAGGTGACTTCGTTGTTAGGACTGTATGTTCCGGGCTCGCAAACCACTGCGAAGAGAACAGAGTTTGTCAGCTCCCCTTTGCCTCATCAGCAGGATCCCGTGGGTGCTGCAGCAGAGCCAGCCCTTCCCCAGCCCCCTGTGCCTCCCCCAGGACCAGCAGTGGTGTGGCTGGCAAAAGATCCCCTAAAGCAACTGAGGGTTTTCTAGCCATCCTACTGTTAAGGTGATTGTTTTTTATTTGCCCGATATGCTGAGTGTTGTCACCGAGCAGTGGCCTGGAAGAAGGAACACTTCACTGCTCCTATTTACTCTGTTTGGAAATAGTTTTGTCTGCTAACATGCTAACAAGCACTGCAAACACTGCCAGCTCGCTCTTCCACATGGCACTTCTAAAAAAGTCTAATGAGAAGTGATGTCTTCCCAAAAGGCGAATGGAAATATCCTGACTTCTGACACTGATGTTTACCAAATACTTTTCAGAGAGGGCTGTGATCAGGGCTAACATGCAAAACGTAAATAAAGTGTTTTTATTTACCACAGCAGCCAGCACAGTTCTGGTGGGTGATATCACTTTTCCCAAAACCTGGTCGACAGCTGTCAACGTGGGTAACTGAGAGGCTGTTGTCCACGTAGTGTATTGTAGGGGCGGTTTGAAACTCATGCTTCAAAGCATATGTCTGCCGACTGAAAAACTCTCCAATCCGATCTCTTGCCTGGAATTCAGAAACATTGGAAGAATAAAGAAAATAGTCAGTCGTGGTTTTCGTTAATAATATCAGTAAATTCCTCAGGGTGTGGGGCCCCCCCCCCCCCCCCAGGCTGTCACCTCATTATATTCCCTTTACTGAGTCATAAATCAAAGATATAATTAAAAGATCTGGAAGTTCAATGTACTAACAAATGTTTACGTTTGATTCCTTATTTTTGAGGTAGTATAATAGGAGCAGTAAGTCTGGCTTTTTTTTTTTTGGTGTGGATCAATTTGACCTTTAAAACAATTTTCCATTCTGAACTTAATTATATGATCTCTATGAATCATCTCTTACAATGATATTAATCCCATAAAATCTGGGGGAAGCTGGATTACTACCAGTCAAATCTGTAGATGCTAAGGCAGGAATTTGTGTTAAACATGCAGAGAAGACAAGGGTGGCTGACACAGAACCTCTTGGACTTTCATGTTTGTTGCATCTTCACAGTCATAAGGAACCTGTTGGCAAACTTCTTCCCATCCAGGTGCAAAAGGATTAACTATTGGTGGGGAAAAAGAGAGAGGCATTCATATCTGTATTTAAGGATGTATTGGTGGACTTACAGCAGCTATCTTCAGGTTCATTTCAGGGAAAACAAAACAAAAACAACAACCAAATTTCTTCACTGAATGCTTTAGCATTTTATGTTTCATCCTCTCTAATTTGTGGAGAATGGTGATTTTTTTTCTTTTCCTGTCACAAACTCTAGTCAAGATAGTGTTTCAGAAAGGTTTTTTTACTTGGTGTACTTGAATTCTGAAAAATGAGTCACCTACAAAAGGGAGGGGGGATGGTCCTGGTGGTTTCTACCAGTTACTTAAATTGTGCTCTTCCAGTAAGAGGCAGAAGTCAGCCAATAAAATAGGGGGGAGGAGGAACATGCTGAGATGTGAGGAGAAAGGAACTAAACTCTCACATAGCACCCTCACTCAGTACAGAGAGGACTTAAGTCACAGGAAAACTTCAAAGCTTTGTCTCCCCACTTTGTTCCGAGCACCCCTGGACTTTGCCAAGGGGAAAGCGGCCACCAAGCTGTTCCATAACTTGTTGGGTGGTTCTGCTTGTCACGTGATGAGAACAGATATAGGAGAAAATACGGTCAAAGCATTATTGAATAATTTCCTTTACTTGGCAATAAAAACATCTAAGTTAGGGCAGCCATCAGGGCTGATTTCACCTCTTTTGCAAGGCAATACAGCCACTTCAGTATTACCATAAGGGAACTGTGAAGCTCTGGCTTTTTACCTCTGTGCAGCTTCCTAGAATCAAGCAAAACCACATAGGTCACAGGTTTATTAAAAAACAAATAATGAGAAACAATAGGCCATTTTCCTTTTGCAATTATATTAGTGAAAAATCGTATCTATTCAATTGCCTCTTTTCGATAACTGTTTCAAACCGAACACCTTGAAAAGGATTGTTTCTTGCTAGGGCTGTAAGTACAGTACTACGCATTCAGCATATGAACTGCATTTTAGCTCCATCTGTGGGCTAGTAAGAAAAAATACAGGGATCGCAAATAAAGGGCAGCGACTTCTGCAGGTATGCTGGATTTCAATACTTTTCAGATGTTTGTAGTACATCCAGGTTATTTATAAATAGAAATGATCACTCCCAAACAAAGGCTGAAATATGTTACCTTGAAAAGTAACAAATAGCTCATGCAGGAGGCCTTGGTTTGGTATCCTGATGGAATGGCATTTGTACGATGACTCTACGATGTGGCATGTCAGATCAGAAATTAGGTTGTCTAAGATTTTCTTCAGTTCCTCAAAGAACTGGGCATTAGCTGCTAGCTCACATCCCTTTGTAGTAAAGCGAACAGATATCTGGTATGCGTGGTCTGCTTCCCTGTATGCTTTTAAGAAAATAGTTTGTGTATGAGTTCAGCAGTGTAATCACTCAATCTTGTACAGTGCTTTATCTTCTATATCAGTGTACTTTGTATCAGAAATACATGCACTTATTCAAAAGTAAACAAGTAAATAGCTTACTCGTTAACCAAAGCAGAACAAACTTATCCTTGTTGTAGCTGACTCAAACAGTAAGAGACATTTTAGTCTGAAATACACAGGAATTTGTGCTTGTGTTACAAGGCTCTGCTCCTACACATTGAAACAAAAAAGGGGCAAATAGATACGCTAGTTCCGTATTTATTTTACTATGAAGCTGTGTAACTGAAATAGATTGGGTTGATGCAAAAACACTATGCAGCTAAGGTGTGGGAGGGAATGTTTTAAAAATGATTGAAAAAGGTTAGTGTTTTTGAGCATTTCGGAGACGTTATTTTGTGGGTGGAGAGGCGATGTTGGTGAGCAGTGGTTACAAAGGGTGGAGGAAGGCTTGAGTGTACTGCTCAAGCTCATTCTGCATCGGCATTAGGCTCAGTATGGTAATCTCTCTTGTAGGAGACAGCGCTCAGACCTGAGCTTTCTTTTCAGATCTTGGGTAACATTGGAATTACCGTAGTTCACTTGTTTCTTGTTGAAGGTAAGGGTTATTTTATTCTTTGAGTTGCTGTATGTTCTTGATAGCAGTCATTTAAACTTTTTCCCAAACTGGAAGGATATTTGACTATTTACATACACATATTTCTCTTCTGGTATAGAATGTTAGCAATCTCTATCAAGCCTTGAAATAAACACGCCTGTTATTAACACACCAAACTGCAAAGGCTATGTGCATTAGCTTACTAGTAAGCAAGTAATCTTACCGTACAACATAAACTTATACGTCTCAAACATGTCTACTTCTTCTTGTGTTGTAGTTTCTATGATTCTGTGAGAAAGAGTGCAAGTGTAGCCTCCAGACATGGACTCCTTAAAATCTATCAGCATCAACTTTCCAGTTTCTGTAAGATTCGCATATATTTGCCCTAGAATAGAAACAGGAAATAGTTGATCACTGGAAATACTTGGTTTCTGATGCTCTGCTCATTTAGAACACTTAAAGATGAGGCTTTTAGTACATAATGACACACTGATTTGTGTTAGTCTGAAACAGTCTAAAATTTGACCTCTTAGACTTGCTGAAAGTTTGCTTTTATCTCAAATATTTTATAGTTTTAGAGGGAGAAAGGAAATGTAGTCTGTCGGAGTTTGTGGAAAAATCTGATAAAGGGCCATGTGACTGTTGGACCCACCACACTACTGCAGGGTAGCATCAACAGAAACAAGGAAAATACGTGATTTCATGCATGGGAACTTATTTAGCCATTTGAGGTCAACTTTTCCCCTTGTAAATAGAAAACTAATTTCTCTATCTCAGCATATTTTCCTGATTTCTGACCCCACCCCCAAGAGGCAGAGGCTGTTTGTAAGTTTGAGTAGAAGTACTGTAAAAAGCCTATTCTATTAGTGACTTGGAAAAAATGGTGAAGGCAGGAAGAGTGGAAATTCTTTGTAGTCAGAAAAAAAAAGTAACTAACCTTCTATATTTTTTCCATCTGGACCAATCCACAAATACTTGGGATCTATTATTTCTTCTTGAGAAAGAGACAAATCCATGCATACCAGAAATGGGCTATTTGTAAATACTTTAACATACACGTTAACTGCAACACAAGAGAATAAGGTAAATGACATGGAATGAAATGACAAAAGTACTTCAAAGCTATACTTAATGTAATGTTAAGCTAATTTTTCCCGTTGGGACTAACGAGAAGGAGGCTGGTCGTGTCTCTGCTTGCTGCTATTAACAGCTGGAACTGTCCACGGGGCGGTGGGTGCTGACTGCGGGTAGCAGAAACCACCAGACCAAGCTGCAGGGTCTTTTTGAGCTTGGGTTTGAGCAGCTGAGCAGGCAACTCTTGTTTAGACGTGACCTCTTCCACGAGTGCACCGCAGGACAAGTGTGTTTCTCAGCCTGCACCGTCTCGCTAATGTATGCCGTCAACTGTATTCCGGAGCCTCCAGCAGTAAGCTTAGAGAAGACTGGTTGCATCACTTCCATGCATAGCATTGTTTACATAAAGATCACTGTACTTAAATGGCATTTCAAAAGTCTAGTAAGACTTAAATGTATTTATAATCTGACAAATTTACCTTCACGTTTGATGTCAGCATAAATATAATTATTTTGAACTAAGCCAACAGAACGTAGCTCTTCTTCAGGTACAGCACTTGCTGTAGGGAAAAGGACTTAGAATATTATACGGAGAAATCTAAATGCATGATTCTTAGCCATTTATTTTGTCCTAGCAAGTTCCTGCTGCTTCCCTTCTTCCCCCTTCCAAAACATGAGTCCCGCTTGTTGCTGGTTTGCCACTTTCTGTTGCTTTAGTGCCCAGGCTGTGAATCTGTTTTGATACAGTGTTTCAGGCTAGCTGAGCCTTTCACTTTACAAAAAACAAAAAAGCTATAAAAATCCAACCAGAAAGCTAAGGCTCTTTGCAACGGCCCCGTGAGAGCCTTGGGAAGCAGGAGGGGTGCAACATGGTGACTGTGGGTGGGCGTTGGGTTTTCAAACATCTCTAAGGCTCTGCTTTTTGGGAAACAGCAGGCAGATGCCTGAGCATGAGGGGTTGTGTGCGAGACCCCCCCAGACCGCTATGCCAGTATTCCTAGCACTCGTCCTGACTGCTGAGGCTCTTTGGGGCAGTGGTGGCATACCAGAACAGCCCTGCTTGACCGCTGCCTGCCTGGAGTCAGGCTGAAATGGCACTGCTGTCCCCCCCCCGCCTTGCCAGCTCATGGCTTTTATCAAGTGCTGAAGGTCGGTCCTGCAGGCCACCACAGCCTGTTCACCCAGCAGCGCTGCGCCCATCCCTCGGTACCACCGGACCCCCCAGCAGCCCCCCTGAGGAGAACCATGCCTGGAGTGGGCCCACCGCTGTGGGCCTTTTGGTACCTCCAGCTAGGGCACCCCAGCCTGCCACCACCACCACTGCCATCCCCAGGAGGCCTCGTGGGGGGGGAGCACGGCCTCCCGCCGCCCCCCCGCCATGCCGCCCCCACACCAACGGCCGCCCCGTGAGGCCAACGGCCGGGGGGTGCCAACGGCCCTTCCCACCTGCCCCCCGCCCTTTCCTTTCTTTGGGGCCTCTGCTTGCTTTTGCAGAGCCCCCTGACAGGGGGGGGGGCCCCCCCCCCCCCCCCCCGCTGCCTCTTTCCTTCCCCCCCCCCCCCCTGGGGTTTTTTTTTTTTTTTTTTTTTTTTTTTTCTGTTTGTCTCACAGGCGCCCCTAAAGCCTGTGGGGTGCTCGGAGGCAAAGGCCAGCGCTGCTCCCTGGGTGCCAGCCGCCCCCCTCCTGGGAGAAGCCACCGCGTCGCCCTTCCACTGCATGCAGCAAAATTTATTTTTGACTCAAGGTGGTGTTTCCAGCTGTGTGGGCTACGATAGGAAACTATGTGGGGGGAACAGGTTCAGGCCTGGCTGTGGTCAGCCCCGTAACCACAGGGGCGCACCGGCTGCCATCTCCCGTTCCACGCACGGTTCCAGCGCTGCCAGCTCCGAGGAGCTAACGGCACGGCTTGCATGCCAGGGCCGCCTTCACCTGCTGGTTTCTGGAGCGAGTCATTGTGGGACGTCTGCTTTCAGCTTAAAAGCAAAAAATATTCCTGCCAGTCGCTGTGAGAAAGACTGAAAATAAGATCTGGGCATATCCTGTTGGCTCGAAAACAGCCGGATGGCATATTATTGAAGTACGTGGTGGTTTTCAGAGTCAGTTACGTGTTTTGTAAGACTTGGTTATGACTTCTAAACTAGAAGTAGAAATACTGAGTTTCTTGAATGCATGTAAAAATATTTGGGAAACAGCCCTGCTAGGGCGAGGAGGGTACCTGCATTAGACCACACTGCACAGTGTGAGATGCTCAAGATCAGGAACTGTGGCCAAGCCTTTGGTAATTAGCTAAATTACACTTGTGGTGCAGCCCCTGATCATGCCAGTGTCTGAAAATGATGTAACAGTATTTGCCTAACAAATAAGGAACCAGCCAGCACAGGAATTATAGCTATTTTTATAGATAGCTGTGAAAGTTTGATTTAACACTTTTGTGTAGAAAAGCATGTAAGTTACAAATTGCATTTATTAAAACATTAAAATGTGAAAAAAGATCTCAAATTATTAATGGAAAATATTTTACTCAAGCCTGGTGTTACTTGAAAATAGCATCCCCTTCACTTTATGTCTAGCAAGGCTCCTTGCCCTACTAAATGCATGCACTGCTTCACCATTTCACTTCTCCCTTTGCAGGGGAGTGACTACGCTTTCTTCTTCATTAGACCGACATATGAACTCTCAGCTGGTTCTTTAAGGTTAAATAACTATGTCAGGGTTTTCATTCTTAATTTCCTTGAGCTGCTGAATAGTTTATAGCTAGGACCACCTCAAAAGATCCAACGTTCCCGTGTGTTGAATGTTCTCAGTTTTACTCAAAGTTAACATTTCACGCTTGTGCTGTATAAGCACAATGATTCAGTTTTTAACGTGTCTGCTATGAGCTAGTCATATTTTAGTCTGAACATCCTCTCTTCCTAAGGATGTTTTTTACCCTACAGTCATGTAACTGTCCTACACAGCCCTTCACTACCTGGCTTGTTAACTATTATAAAGGAGTGTCTTTACAATGAAGAACTTTCTGCATTCTGCAATCTTTATAAACTTAGGCTCCTGGTCTGAATCTTTAGTCAAATGAGTCATTCCTTTCGGGGTCTCATATTTCTAAGTTAGACTGATAAATTGTCATTACAGGTTTGTAAACCTCGGGAAAAACAAAACCAAGTTAGCTTGAAGGACATGGTAATGGTAGGGACAGATTCGATGGGACAGATTGTGAAGTCATGTATCTGTTTCCTGGTATTTGTGCTCATAGTTGCTTCCCCCCCGCCTGGGGGAAGATAATGTTATAAAAGGGGGGAAAATATTTATTGTAAACTTATTCATGGTGTGGATAGGTATCTGATCATTAAAAAGGCAAATACTTTATCCTAGGAAGCATGTAGAGAGATTTCTAGGAGTACAGGGTCATCTGGAGGACCTGTGTGGAGCTCTGGAGAAATGTTTTTCTGAGATGCAGATCACAAATTTTGTCTCTAATCTTTAAGGTGGAAGATCTAAAGGGGGGATAATGCAAAGGAGGGCCATGATGAACATGGTGACGCTTTTGATAGGCTGACATGCCTAGGCTCTTTTGATTTCTGCCCTTGAAACAAAAGCAGAGGGAAGAGGTATAACTGATCCTGTGATTATCAGATGATAAGTGTAGCTGAGGGAAAATAATTTAAATTAGAGGACAAACCTGGCAATAGGAGAAAATATCCATTAATAATTCTGGGCTGGAAAATGAAAAGGTTCCTGATCATCAAAGCAGTAGATTCCAGGGCCTGCATACAACTTAAGGGAGCAAGAAACCTTAAACAGGCATGGCTACTTCTAGAAGGGGAATACAGGGTTGTCTGCAATAGCAGAGAACAGGGCTTGGTTATTCCAGATGGATTTTTTATCATTGTTTTTCCAGACTTTTTTTTTTAGAAGTGGTGGAAGAGCACCAATAAGAAGCAGTCCTAGATGAAATGCAAAGATGTCTCTGCCTAATTATCACACACCAGAGCTATGGTAATTTGCATTCGCACTCGGTTTCTGTATCTTCCAAGCAATCAGGCTGGTTCACCATCTCACTTGCCACTTCATTAACATCTAAATCCTCCAGTTGCATTAGTAATATTTCTGATTTCTGGACGCCTTTGTGGAAAACGTGTGTACTAAGGGAATAAAATGCATTAAGCCTTCATCAGTTTTCTTACCCCCAAACACTCATTTCTCAGCTTTAAAATACAGCTGAGCTGGTGGTTTTTTCTTTTTACAGAAAGCACAATGGTGACAAAGTAAGTAGAAAACTGTAGTAAATAGATGCAGCAATAACTCCAATGGTCCAGAAGTACACCTGCCTTAGTCATACTGAAAGCCATGAGCAAGCCTGTTATCTGCTGTATTTTGAGTTTATTTTCCTTTTTCTCTCTCTGCTGTCTCTTTGGCTCAGAGTTTGAAGCTGCAAACACAAACTGTGTTGATGTCAAAGCATGCCAGGTACTGACTACCTTGCACTGATGTTCTGATTTGCTATCTAGGCCAGCTATTATCTCGAGGCCTTTTCTTGGTAATAACCCCGGGCTTTTGCTGAATCAAAATGCCATGACTATTGCTTAGCTTGCAGTTGAAGTGAACGCTGCATTGGCCTGGCACACCTCAAACTTCCTTGTGCAGAGTGGGCCTCCTTTCAGACTTCGCTATTAGGTGTGCAAGAATGATAACTTTACAATCCCCCGGGTACTTTGAGGGGAATCCATCTTTGCTTTAGTTTATTAAAACAAAACTTTTGTTAGATGTTTTTCTTAATGCAATAGCACTGCTGTTTAAAAGCCAATCAAGCTGCAAAATCATTAATCTTCTCTCATGAGCTAGCTTTAATATATAATCCGAAAAATGCAATCCATTAACAAGTAACGTAAAGAAACCAGTGCTTGTTTAACAGTTTTGAGAGTTCATTACCATGCTTACACAGTGTGTAAACAGAAATAGGCCAAATTACACACAAGGGAAACTACATGGAGAAGAAGTTACTCTTTCATGTGTGTGGGCATCACATAGCTTGCAGTTGCCACACCAGTTCTAATAAAGTCTCAGACTGCTTTGCCCTGCTCTGTGAAATGAGTCAGAAGTCTACCAATGTGAAGTAGCTCCACGTCACCCCATTAAACTCGACATATGAATAACTATTGTCCTTTGAATGACCTAAGACAAATCATCACAAGCAGCTTTCCTGCAGTGTTTTGGGTGTTGGTGCTTGCTGCAGACCGTGAAGACAAAGCTCCCTAAAACCCTAGGCTCCTAGCAGTGCTTTTGACTGCTTTCCACGATGGGTGATGGCTCTGCTGCTCTCGCTGGTGGCCCTTCAGCAGGAGGTGATGTCAAATGGCTTCCCCTGAGGCAGGAGGAAGCAGCATGGCCTTGTTTGATTGATCTGCAGATGGGGATGCGAATTGGAGGCAGATGTTGGGTAGCTTGAGATGGGATGGGTGGGTGGGGAGCTGTGGGAGACTCCAGCTGCCTTGGCTGTGAACACAGGGACACACCTGAGAAGTGTCACCCTCGTTAGGTTGGCATCTTCCTCCTTGGCCCCAATCCTGGCAGTATGCTCCTGCCACAGCTCCATCACCAGGGGAGCCATCTCCAACGGTGGGGAAAAGCGCATCCCTTCCCGAAGCGCAGAGGGACGGATCCCTGCACGGCAGAGCATCGCAGTGCCCCCACACCCCCCAAACCAGGGGGATCCCTGCACACGGAGCCACCCGAGGACACAACCCCAGGGGCACGGGGGGGGGGTGCGCGGCGGCTCCGCTCCCCGCCGCCCGGCGCCGCTCTCGGCCCGCCGAGCCCCGGGGCGGATGTGGCGGTGCCCGCGGGCGGCGGCAGGGGGCGAGGCCGCCGGGGCTGCCTCCCCCCGCCCCATCACACCGGGAGCCGGGAGCGGCGGCGGCCGGAGCATGGAAGGTGAGGAGCGGCCCCGCGGTGCCTCCCGCCGGGGCTGCAGCCTCCGGGGCTCAGTTCTCCCCGCGCCGTGCGATTGCACGGGAAGCGAAGGAGGCTTTTTAATTATTATTTTTATTTATTTGGCTTCTTTCCCCCCCTCTCCCTTGATTTCAGCAAATTTCAGCAGCGAGTGTGGTGATAAAGCAGGTTTTTCGAGCTTTATCGGCTCTTGGTGTTGGAGGTTCTAACGAATCCAATGGCGCGTTGGTTTCTTTTTGCTCGTAAAGCACACGTGTGTAACTTTTCAGGACCAGCAAAAAGCAAGTTGCGAGTTAATCTTGGGCTACAGCGTGGCTCGCTTTTGAAGAGAAGCAAAATATTATTATTATTATTATTAACGGGCAAAAAAGCTTTGCAAAATATCCCTAGATTTCCTAACCCACAGGTGGATGTTCTTACTGTACTAATCCAGCTCCTCGTTTTAAAGGCTTGACTTTAGAGTCCACTGGTGTTCAATAACGTGAGGTTTGGGGTTATTTGAAATTAGTTGCAGTTGTCTATTTACAAGCATATTCTTCTTTGCTGGAGGATTTTAAAACGCTTGTCTGCATTTAAGTAATTTCTGTAGAATCTGACTTAATTGAGGTTAACACTGCTGGAGAGCTGCAGCTAATACCTTGAAAGAAAGGGGCTGCTGGCTGTTCGGCACTCCTCAACGCAGCTTCAGTGCCTTGCTTGGTCAAGTTGGGACCGCTGTGTATGGCTGTGGGAGAGGAAAGCTCTTCAGGTGCGTTGGTAATCTTAGTACAATTAGAAAATGGGCTTGTTTCTTCCACTGCGACTGTAATAATTTAAGAAGTCACTTTCCGTCTCCCTGATTTTGGTACGCTTACAAGTGAATGTGTAAGTAATCCTTTGGTTTTTGGTGCTGCATGTGGGGATTGAGGATCAGTTAATGTCTGCAGTTGTTATGTTCAGGGGCGTAGTTATTGTAAAGATGGCGTTATGCTGTACTACCTCTGGACACAACAACCGCTACGTATCCCTGGTTTTGTGGGTCTTGGGTAAAATCTTAGTTGTTCTGAAGTCAGTGGGAAATTTGTCACCATGGAAAAGGGGCAATGTTTCTTTCCTTGGCTGTCCGTGCTCAGTGAGAGGATGCTCAGTAGGGTCGTTGACTGGCTAACAAGCACTTGCAAGAGTCAGTGTTTGAGACCTGGGTCCTGTAAGCCAAGATCTGCTCTCCTTCCTTGGGTACATCTCTTCACAACTGGTTCATTTTCTCAAAGATAACAAGAACTGACCTTTCGCTGTCGTTTCCATTTGTTGTGCTGGGATGAGCACGTTGAGTTACTAGAAGATGCTATGCTGTTTTCAGAAGGTTAGTGCTATATTATGAGCAAAATATTACCCTTATTTGCACGCTGTTGATTGGCTTTTCTTCCCAAAATAACATGTGCATGTAAGCTACCTCTGTCATTTCAAACAGTGCATGGTGCTTAAGTGCAGAGAAGTATTAGAGGCCCTAGTATTGAGGTGTAAAGTGTTTATTTGGCTCAGATACTTTTTTTTCCAGAAAACTGTTGAGACTGTAAGTGCTGAAGAAGGCCATTCAGTGGCAGGCGTAGATGGGTTTCCTCTCTTTAGTAGTATAACGTAGGCTGAAGGTGAAGAACACAGTGGGGTGGCAGAGGCTTGCTGCTGTCCCCAGCAAAGGCACTGGCTCTGCTGCCAGCTGTGAGGGATTGGGCTGTGAGGGTCTTGAGGCAGTGGTCAAGACTGGTGTGGTTTTATTTTGGCTTGCTTCTGCCTCTTAAGACTCTGCAAAGATGAGGAAACTAGCTGTGTTTGCTCCATATGCTGTGATAGAAGGGCTAATAGCATACAGGATTTAAAAAGATTCCCCCTTTGCACTGCTGTTGGGTTGAAAAACGCAGCTGGCAGTAAAAAGGCGATGGCCTGGTTTTCACTTTGCAGGCACACAGGTAAGGCTGTAATAATTCAAGACATACCTCCAGTTCTGCTGCCTACAGTTCTTTTTGTTTGGTTAAAATACAGGTAGATCGTTTCGTTACTTCTGTAAACTGGTCAAGTACCAGGATAAAACATTAATACAGTTACATATTGAAATGCCATAATGCTTCTTTACCGAGCTATTTGAATATCTGTGCTCACTCTGGCTATTGGCGCAGAACGCAGGATGACTAAGGATTGGTTTCAAAAGCACATGCATTTTACTTCTGCTTTGTACATGAGCATTGTGCATCAGCTGCAACACACACGGGACAAGCATCTCCTTTCCATGCACCCTAGTCAGTGGATCTCTTTGAAGCTTGGGAAGACTAACGTGTTGCGTAAGTGATTTCCCGTGTTGTGCTTTTCTGAGCATTTGGTAGGAATGTGGTCTTTGTACAGAACCAGGGATGGAAGCAACCGAGACCTTATCCTTCTATCACACTTACGGGACACAGTGAAGGATCTGGCTGAAAATATTTTACTCAGGAAAGAGACCTGAGATTAACCATTGAGAGACCACTGGGACTGTGAGAAGCGTCTTAGGACTGGTATCATAAAGCAGCCAGGGTCGAATGAGTGGCTGCTGAGGCTTAAAAGTGATATAAAGACCGGGATGTTTCTCCATGGGAAAGAAATGTTATATAGTATGTGGCTACTCTCTTTGGAAGGATTGTACTGCCCAGCAGGGCAAGAATTTGTACTGTTTTAAATGTAAATAAATACGTAGAGGCAATCTCAGCATGAAACAGATGGGTGTCTGAGCACTGGCTGCATGGGTCCTGCCAGGGGCTCCTCGTAGGGCTCAGGCAGTGCCATTTGCTGGCCCATTATCCTCTGGGGGCAGCTGGGGGCTGGCTGCTAGGGGTGTAACACCGAGCCCCACGTGCAGAGGCTTCTGCTGGTGCAATTCACCCGGCAGGCTGCAGACACGGACGCATCCCTAGTGGAGTGGCTGCATGGTGGGGAGGTGTCCCGGTGAATGCGGTGGTTTTTGAAACAATCTGTTGATACAGGAACAGATGCGGATTTCTCTTCAGTGAAACAGCCTCAGTGGGGCTCTAAGTTTTGGTTTCAAGACCCTCTGCCAGCCCCTGGAAGGCAGAATTGCTGCCGAGTCTTGAAGCACGCCCCCACCCCACCCGTGCAGGGTGCACTCTTTTTGCTAAATCCCGGGGTTTGGGCCAGTTTGGTGCTTTAGCAGCCAAACGGGGCTCCTGCAGATGATTTATGAATGAAATTAAAATCAAGTTCAATTATTACAGAATATTGGGGATTTGATTGTCTTGCCTAAAGGTTTATTATTTGCACAGTTGCAAGAATTTGTTTAATTAAAGTACCTGCATTATTTTGATGTAAGGTTAAAACCAATTCAGGGAGAATTTTGTTTGTGTACTATGTATTTACTGATGTTTCCCCATCTGTATTCACAATATAAGTCGGTCCATTTTCTTCGTTGTTCTTCACTCTTCCTGGTATGATAAAATGAAACAAAGACAAATAAACATACCTAATAACCCCATAGTTACAGCTTTTAAATTCAGACTCAGTAAACATTTGAACTTCTTGTTACTTAATTCCGTGACCTTGCCTATGACACAAGTTAAGGCAACGTTCTCACTAATAAAAGAAACTTAATGAAAAGCTTCCATTCATGCTACATTTGCATGAAGGGACAGGAGCCCTGATTTAATTTTAGGACACATTTCCTAAGTGCTAATAGCTTAACAGCTTGTTTTCAGGCAGGAGTTGTGCCCTGAAGAGCTCAGGCTGCTGCTGGATGGTTTGAATTATTGCTAGGTCCATCCTTCCATGTTTTTTTCCTTTATTTTTTTCTTCTTTTGTTTCCGTTCTTTGGTAAGAACATGCTTAAGGGTAATGTACTACATGCATCGTGGGAGCAGAATACTTGTGTTTAGGAGACAATAAAACTAAACATTAAAAACAAAACAAAACTTTATTTTTTTGATAGATCTCTTTTTGCTTTCTTTCCTTTTTTTTTTCTTTTTCCTCTGAGTTTGCCTTTATTTTGTTGGACACTTCAGTCCATGCTCTGTGCATGCAGTTTTTGGATAGCCCCATCTGATGCTAGATTTCTTTCCTGCAGAGTTAACAGGGCTTTATACTTTGACGTTGTGGAGACCACAAAAATGTTCCATATGTAGTGGTGGTAAAGATAGATAATTACGGGGTAAATGTCACTAGTGGTTAACACCTCACGGCCACTGTATATGCATTTCTCTTATGTAACTGTCAGGAATGAATTTTACGAGTCCTGCAGCTATTACTTTTTTATGTACAAAGATGGTAAAAGATTTTCAGATCTGCAAAAAAAAAAAAGAGGAAAAAGAGAGAGAGGAAAGAAAGGGGGAAGGAAGCAGGTAGCCGTGACACTGTTAAGAAAATGAGCTCCGCTATCAGTGATATCTCAAGACAGCAAGGCATTGAGTACAGACTTATCCGGGCAGGTCAGAGCTGGAGTCGCCACCCTGGAGGAGGGCACTGGAGGGGGGGTCTGCAGCTTACGTCGACTTCAGAGAGGTCTGCTGAGTGCTCAGCACTTCTGGAAACCAGGCCACATCTGCAGTCCTCTTAAAGTTTTTAAAATTCCTGTCGCATGATTCCTACCAGAATTTCCAAGTGGGAATTAGACCCAACTAGATTTTGTAAAGATTTTTGGGTCTTTCCTTTTTTATAGAAAAAGGAATTTAGAAATATCTGGTACTTCATGCTTTATAGAACTTGACTTCGTGTACAGTTACTACCACTATGCTGTGCTCACAGGGTGCAAAATGAGAAGCTAAACTGAACATGTAAATAATTTTCATTATATATATATTTGAAGGTAGAAGATAATACTTAACCCATCTTTAGGACACATGACAGTCAGTGCTCAGGATATAAGGAAGTTGTACAATGGAACATAATTATTTGGTAGTAATTTCTTTGAGAATTTTGCTTTTTCAATTTTGCTTCTAGTCAAGAAACCAGGAATTTGTAAGATTACTAGCTATGTCATGAATGGCTCTACAAATATTAAGCAACTCAGATTGCTTTTCTGTGTCTCTTGCAGATTCACAGGCTGGTATGGACCTAAGTAATGCTCAGGAACAGCCCATGGCTGCAGGTACTGCACTGTTCAAGTTCCATTCTTTTACTCTCTCTTGAAAACTTTCATTTTAAATGGAGAAAAATAATAGATTTGCAGCTTGTTTAGATTCCCAGGACACTGAATGACAGCTATTAAAGGCAAAAAGTAAATTCTAGCATTGAAATAAAATTTCAGGTTCAGTATAATATTGGAAAATGATAATAAAGAAAAAAAAAACACTGTATAGTTGTAAGTTTTGATTAGGGAAGCAAGAATAATTTGATTCTTTTGGTTGACTGCATTTCTGAAAATATGAAAACAAACCTTTTGTGCGAGTTAGACAAGTGTTTTACTTTCCTGCTAATCAAAAAATAAAACTCACTCAGATCCAATGTAATACTTAGCTTGAGAAGCATTGTTTATTTTACTATTCAACTTTTCAAGTTCACAGCAACTGTTTAAATTGCTTGATTTATTAAAAATTCACAGGATTGTTCACAGGAAATGTCAGTTTTTAAAAAATATATATCTGAAATTTAAATAAATATGCATACCATTGAACTAGTCTGTATCGTGTATTTTATGAAAGAGGCTTTATTTGAAAAAAAATCACCCCATTAAATTTTGCTACAGTTAAAAATCCGACTTTCTTCCACAGAAATGAGGCTTGAAGTACTGGCACGTACTGCTGCCACAGTGATTATCAGAAAACTTTCTGATAATGTTGATATTTCAAAAGATATGCGCAATAAGCTGAGAAGTGCAGTTGGATTTGAAGTGGTAATTTCCTGGACTGGAGCCAGAGTGAATAATATTTTGCCCCTGATGAACAAAGTAGAGCTGTAATTCCTCTTGCATGCTCTGAAGAGCTTGTTTGCTTACCTGCCAGCAGCAGTTAGTAGAATAGATACAATATATTGAGTTATCTGGGAAGTCATTGCTGTTTTGTTCATATATGGGACAATATCGAGAATAATTAAATTTGAGAAAAAGCTCAGGACTTAAAGGTGCGTACTCTGTGTGAGAGTTTGTGTATGATTTCCAGCAACAAATCCACTCAGTGAAATTGCAGCAAGCACATCTGTAAGAAGAGAATTGTGAGTACTGGAAACAATATTGGGAGTTTGCAGATACTGAGAGGCAATAACTTGGAAATAATGGAGCATTGATAGTTACTGTTTTTAACAATTTGCTTGTTTCAGAAGGACAGGAAGTTTTGACAGACTGTAATCTGAACAAATCCCAGGAAATGGAAAGTATGGAAAACGTAGAAGATATGAAGGAACTCAATCAGTCTAATGAAGAAGCAGGAGGTAAAGGGGGGACTGAATTATGAATAATAATAATAGTTATGGTTTCTTTTTATTCATCTGATTATGCTCTGAGAGTAATTACAAAGTTTATTCTGGATGATAGCTCTGTTTTGCCTGCATGTCTGTAAAGGAAATAATGGTACAATTAGTCCAGAGCATTTTAACATGCTCTAAAGGAGGAACAACCATCAGGGAACCTCACGTGCATTTTAGAAAGGCCACTTATACAGCATCTATGAAATATGGATAACAAGATTTTTTTTAAAAAAAAAAAAAAAAGCTTGTGCATATGGTGACCTCGTTTAGTGTGTGTTTTAGCACGTGAACTCTTAAAAGTAGTTTGCATATGACAAATGCATGCATTAGGCTAGTGCTTGTAATAAATATTGTTAAGCTACATCACAGCTTTTTTACTTTTTGAAAGAAAGGACAGGTTATCTCAAGTTCACAGGACAGCTCAGCCCTGTCGAATTTAAAACTAGCAGTAATCTCCTGCTTTAAACCGGGGTGAAGAGAAGGTTGGTCAGTTTACCAAGTTAATCATTTAGCTCAAGCAGTAAATACTTCCTTTGCAACTCTGAACGAAGACACAGGTATGAGTAAAATACTAAAACAATATGTGCTATGTCTAATCTAAGAGGTCCTGCGTAAAAGCATGCTTCTGTGTATCTTTAAATACTAGTAGGGCCTCTTCACTTGTTAGATAAACAGCTCCTGGACTTAGGGCGATCTTACAGGCTCTTGGAATCTAGAAATTGTCCGTGTGATGTTGTATATTACATACAGGTAGAGCAAGAGACCTTGAATTTCCTCCTTGATCGAGCAGCTCATAAAATCACAGCATTAATAAACATTCCTGCCAGTGAGCTGAGCATGTTCATTTATGCCAGTTCTCAACCACAAACAGTGAAAAATGCTGCCTGGTAGAGGATGTGGTGTAGATACACTGAGGAAAAGACATGCATTGTTTTACCAGTTTCTTGCTGCCTTTCAAGTACAGCATGTCCATGGCACCACAGCAGTGTCAAGACAAATTATATCTGTGGCTTTGGTTAGTAGTTTTGAGGTAGGGTTCACATATCACATAAATCAAGCAAATCACTAAAGGAGTGTCTCTGCTTTGGTTGCCCAGGTAGCTTGGGTGTTCCCTGTAACATAAATGTGATGACTTTATTTTGGACTGCAGTGAAATGTTCAGGTTTCAAGCTTCCACATTATTAAAGATTAAACGTTTATTTACAAAATAACAAGTACCACACAACATAAAGCACTCAAGGGAGTACTGCACTAGCAAAAGTGGCTGTGCAGAGGGTGAAAATAATCTCACTTAGGTATGTACGGACAGCACCGGTGTCAAAGTGGGCCAGTATCTGGCTTGTCTTGACAGTCGATGGAAAGATCACAGAGGTTTCTGACCAAATCTGTCTGCCTGGCTTAGGATGAAGTGCCTGGTGTCCCCAGAGCAGCTGCTGCTTGTCAGGACTCCACTTAGAGTCAGCAAAAGCTCAGTATAGATGCCTGCATTGTAGAATCTAGCTTGGGCAGGTGAGTTCTGCTCTGCTTACCCTAAAAAGAGAAGTTTAATGTTTTTAGCCACAGAACGTGGAAGGCTTGAGTCTTTTCTACATCCAGAGCATCTCTTTCTGATCCCCTAGCTGATGAAATAATCACACCCATAGTCCATGTATTTTTCTATGCCTTATGTGACTTCATAGATCACACAATATCCCAAGTGGGAAGGGGCCCACAAGGAACAGCGGGTCCAGCTCCTGAATCTGCACAGGACCACCCAAAACCTAGCCGCTGTGTCCAAACGCATTGTCCAAATGTTATTTGAAATCCAGCAGCTCGGTGCCATGACCACTGCAGTGGGGAGCCTGTCCCAGTGCCTGAGCACCCTCTCAAAGATAAGGTTATAAATATCAATGGAATGTCAGGTCACTCTTTGATGCTCCTTTACCTTTAGTGTTCATCACATTATAAAGCCAGTATGAATCTACTTGGTATCACTGTGCTCTCTTTTCTGCAATTCTCAGTAAATGAATGAGGAGATAATTGCTGGGAGAAAACTCCTTTAAATGTCCAAAAAAAGATAGCTACAATATATCAGCATAAAATGGCACAAAACAAAATACTCGTTATGTTTACTTCATTGATTCACGTGCATTTCTCTACAATCATTCTGATACTGAAAGCACAATAAATCTTATTTAAGCGTGCTGCACAAGTGCTGTGGGCAGTGCAAACATCAGTAGGTGCATGTAAACTTCTCCTAAAGCCCAGTGGCAGTCCAGTTGCTGCTGGATACTAAAATTCACTAATAATCTTGGCTTCCATGTCTTGCTGTTGCAGTTTGACAGTAACAGCTATGTTAGTCACCGAGCAGTCCTTGTGGGTCAGTAAGTATCTGTCTGAGTTCCAGATAAGTGAAACCGCACTCTGACAGTGCTGCCCTGGTGGGAGTATTATCTTTCGGGGATCGCTAACCCCGGTAAAAGTGAATATATAGTATTCTCCAGAATCACAGAATAGAAATATTGTCAGTATCCGTGGTGGCTTTTGGGAAACAGATTATGCCCTGCCTAAAAAACACCTCTGACATTTGGCATGTTGCCTGGTGCAAACACTAACGCTCTCATTACATACCAGATTTGAAGAGAAATAACACACAATGTGTGGTTCTCATAAATGTTAATCACGGTGTCCATGATCCCTTCCTTTTGTGAGTGAGCAGTTCCACTTCAGCCTTTACTTTCACAATTCACCATTGATGATGGCCCACAACACAGAAAACTTCTTTTTTCAAGAGATCAAGCATTCAGAAGTCTGCTTTCCACCACCTTAATACGTGGCTATAATGTGTTTTTTTTTCCTTCAGTAAGCATTTTTTTTTCTTTCATTGAGCATTCATAGTAAGTGGTAATCATCCAGTTTCTTAGACTGCACAGTTGTGTTTTTTTTTGTGAAGCCTGTGTTATTAACGGATGACAGTCTTTAAATACATTGTGGGGACTTACTCTGAGACTTCAAACAGGAGATGGAGGCTGGTCAAATCTAGATGTTGACTGTCTCTAATTTGGTGGTGCCTTTTATGTTAGGTCCACAGAAAGTGACGCTGTGATCCTTTAAAAAGGCTACAGAAATTTCCTGAATGCAGTAAGTAAACTCGTGTGTAGGGCTGAAATGTCAGCCCGATCGGTGCTCTTTTTGGTGTAAGAAAATCCGCTTTTGCAGCAAGTAGTTTCATGTTTGTACTTTTCTGAGCACACACAAACAGGCTGGCTGACATGTTCGTGTGTCAGAGCTGCCACAGCGAGGGCCATTCACTGAACACAACGCGACTTGTCTTGCCATACACCCTTTCCAAAAGGCCTTCAGCTGCCATGCCTGCTAAATACAGGGCAAGCAGGCAGAAGGCTACAGTAATATGTTAATTAAAAGCTTGATGGAGAACAAAAAGAAAGGAAAAAAAAAAAAAAGGAAAGAAAAAACCTTTTTTTTTTTTTTTTTTTTTTTTGCCTCAAGGGAATTGAAGCTGCATGCTGTGGTGCACATGGTGCATGCTTGCCCGCAACCATAAAAATACCCCGTTCCCATGGTGCTTCCTGTATCTAGTCAGAAAAGAGACAAGCAGCGAGGCAGATACATGGGGGAAGCATTAATTTCCCTTGTTCCTTTACGCGCCCCGTCACCACTACCTTCGGTGGCCAAAGTTGAAGAGTCCTCAGTTGAAAAATTCCCTTTCTAAGGTACATTCCTTCCTCTGGGAGGCACAGTCAGGCACAAGTGTTTAATTATGTCTTGATTCCCTCCTCTGAGGCAGACAACTTTTCGGCGTTACAAATGCTAGCTAGCTTTCATGGTCGTGAAATGAAAAGAAATAGAAGCC
Source organism: Heteronetta atricapilla (assembly GCA_011075105.1). Taxonomy (NCBI): domain Eukaryota; kingdom Metazoa; phylum Chordata; class Aves; order Anseriformes; family Anatidae; genus Heteronetta; species Heteronetta atricapilla. The sequence continues at coordinate 4,638,520 of CM021757.1, forward strand.
ACACTTGTGGTTTATGGATGCTAATTGCTGCTGCATTTAGGTGTGCGAAGGGGGGCGGTTAAAAGGCTGGAGTGAGACAGGAGAGGATGACAAACCCTCGCCTCGGCGCGCACTGAGGTTCCAGCGGTGCTGCGAGCACACGCACTTATCTGCCTGAAAAGGAAGTGCCGTTTTTTATCAGAATATTACATCTCCCAAGCCCAGATCGAGCCCTGCCGCTCATGGGACTCAAGGGTTATCTCACAACATCAGCGGTGCTCTGCTGCAGAAGTTCACTTAACAGGGGATTTCTGTAAGTGTTAAAACCCGGCAAGGAGGCTGTGCCGCTTAACTGTGTCAGGGCTCTGCCGCCGTGGCTCTGCCTGAACTGAAAGCCACGGCTCGACGTTATCGACAAAAGATCCTCTCGACTTTTGTTGCAGCCCCGTGGTACTGTACGAGCAGCAGCGGGGATGCTGCCGGGCACGTTCGGTGACATCAGCTCGGTGTCACCGCAGCCTGCAGGTGACTGACGTCGGCTCGCGCTGCCCTGCACCCAGGGAGGCGAACTTGGGTAATTCTGACGGCTGCCAAGTGGTCGGAAAAGGGCGGCTATTTCTTATTGTTATTAACCCGTTAGAGTTAGCAGAAAGTAGAATTTGATTTTGAGATGTCTTGGCGAGCAGTGCAAGCTCTCAGATGAGACAGTCCGGAAGGAGTGGTGTTATGGATTCCTTTCCCTGTCTCATTAAAGATCATTTTTCTTCATTTCTTCTCCAGCATGCATCTCCATTTCACACCAAATAATTCCTTGAAATTAAAGGAGGGAGAAATACTTAACTCTTTTGGCATTAAACCAAAATCTAGTCCAGGGTAGGTGGGTTGTGTCTCCCCCCCGCCGCCTCCATGTGTATCAGTAAATAAGCAAGGGCAAGGCAAATGGCTCTAGGAACTCCAATGGCGTTGTAGAAAATAATCTGTTTTTAGAAATATGGTCTGGTGGAAAGGAAATTAATTCATTAAGATGACTCATGTTTTGCCCCCAGACGAGGCTGTTCATTTGGCACAAAAAGTGGGAGTTTAACGGGCAGGTTTACTGCTATTTGTGCTGCTGGAAAAGTATCGGAAAGCAAAAATAAATCCACAAGAGTCAAAACCTGGCAAAAATGCAGCGAGCAGTTCCATGAGCATCGGAACTGATGAAGCTCTGTTTCCAGTGGGTTTGTGTCTTGCTGCTGGCTGACTTTTAGCCAAATTTTGCAGAGTTTGCACCGTGTGCTCAACACCATATTTTACTTCTGGAACCTCAAGCTAGCTTTTCCGTGTTGTCAACACCATCTCCCATCACACCGTGTTCATGGGCTTCAGCTCTGGTTCCTGCTTTGGTTTCTGCTGCTGACCTGCAGGAGCTGTTACGAACTCTTTTTTTTCATTCCAAGCTTGGGTCTAGGCATTCCTGCCAAACGTGTCCGCACTGCCCGCTTCTGCAGGGCTCTGAGCTCCTGGCCCCTGCGACCAACAGGGCCAATTGCCCAAACTCCGTAATTCTGCGAAACTTTCCCCTCTGCCAAACAGGACTGATTTTGAATTGTCCTGAGGGAGCACAGGGATGCACGAGGTTCTGCAGAAGATGAGGCTAAAAGTAAAATCCTAGCATTTACCTGTAGAAATATTGATTTGGAGAGAGAATACTTATGGTCTAAAGCTCAAGTCTTAGAATCCAGGCTATTTACTGCTAGTTTTTTTTTTTTTGTAGTCAAATCAAACCATTACAATTGGTTTTGTGACAATTATGTTGTTTGAGGTTTTTGAGCAACATCTGAAACAGGCTCCTGTCTTCAGTTGATAGGTGTAAAAGTTCTGCTGATATTTATCACAGGTTTCCCTGGTTTTCAAATTATATGATAATTCATATCATTTCATATCATTCATATCATTTTTTCTAGTATCAAACATAAGAGTGTACCACGTTGTAATGAAGACTTCTGGGAGATGAATTCAAAAAGCTAAATAAAAATACGGTTTAAAGATTTGAAGTTCATTTTTGAAGTTCATTTGAAAAAGCAGTTGACCAGAGGTGATCATGCCTGAGTGGTCATATTAGTAATAGGTCCCTTGATATAACTAATGAAGGCGATTATCTGAATTTAACATGTGGCCTTTTTTCAGTCTGACTGTTAGGTCCAGATGTTCTCTGATTAACTGTCTAATTGAAGTCTGATTTAACGGTTGTGATTGTATCTGGGTTTCTGGACTTTAGGAATTGTAATTTTAGAAATGTTTTCTATGAGTGATCTTATCTAACTGTAAGAGAAGAACTCAGTTTCATCTTCTGTGGGTTTTCTGTCTTTTTCAGAGAGAGGCTTTAAATACTCTAAGGTTTGGAAGGATAATGTTAACAGGTGTCATAACGAACTAAAATTCAGCTGAGAGAGACTATGGAAAATCTGGGCACTTGTAGACCCTGGAACATGGGATGCTGTTCCCTCCGATTCAGTGCTCTGTGCTCCTGGGCAGCACTGTGGGCACAACGAATTGAGGAAAAACAGCAAGCTACTGACAGTTACATTAATTAAAAAGAAAAAGAAAAAGGAAAATTAAATCCCCAAATTAAATCCCATGCTAGTTTTAGCATAGTTTTCTACCCCCCAGCCATGTTGCCTCAGGTAATAGCATTCTGCTTCCCCAGATTCTCTTTGTCATATCAGTTAAATGCATTATTTTTCATTTCCTTCCTTAAACCCTGGCCTAATGCTGTGTGGTGCTGCTGGGCTGTTGTCCTGTTTATCTCCAGCTTTGGTAGTAACTGGTTTTGGATTTTTCCTTTATTGGTATTTTTGTTAGTCTATTTTTAACATGTTTCAGGGATCTTTTCAACAGAAGTCCTAAAGAAACACTAGATTATTATTGGGCAAAAAGTTGGTAATAGATGGGAAATAATCAGTTATGAGATTATGGGTATTATAGATTTGTATAGGAAGATAGAGTCTTAGGAAAAATACTAGTATATGTTTGAATAAGATGCTTGAAAAAATAATGATTTAATTCAAGTGTCCTGGCTCACATGAGTTTGGAGATGATGTGCATTGTTTTTTGTTTGTTTTTAATTTTTGTAATTATATAACTACATAAATTATATTATGTTTTGAATATAGGAAGACATTGGTATTAATGAAGTAGAAAATACACATCCAAATGCTTGGGGAATGATGCCTGATTTATTTATTTATTTTTTTCCCCAATTCTCAGTGCTGCATTTCAATTTGATTTGTTTCTATTTTTGTTGCAAGTCACAATAAAAACAAGGAAACTCATTACCATAGCGCGTGCTCTCCACAAAGGGGAATTATGAAAGTTTCTCTCCTATTTTTAGAAGTGAGATTTCCACCAGGTGCATTCTGCACTGGTTCATTTAGGGATCACCCCCTCAAGTATGCTGTATATCTCGACAAAACAGATGCTTGCTTTTTTATTCAAAACGGATGCTGAACAGCAGCACCAAGAAAATCCTGGAGGAGGCAAAGATCAAATCAAAGCTGCTGTGTCCGAGCAATAATTTTTTTGGTGAGTCGAGGAAGTGAATCCTATGGATTTCCAGCGTGCTGTAGAAGTAGTGGGTGCAGTGCCTGGGATTTTGGAGCCTTGGCTGGTAGCGGCAGGAGAAGGGTGCCCTGGCAGCAGAGCCAGGTCGGGCCCCAGTGCCTTGAGCTCCTTTCTGCCCCCCAGAACTGATGTCTGCAATGGTATCAGAAAGACATGGAGGAAAGATGCTTTGCCTCTGACTGTGGTGCCTCTATTAAAAAAAACTAATGGTCTGATGTTCCTATTATGTTTTATAACTCCCCACTGCTCAGTCCCCACATTTTCAATGTGTATGTAATGTATAATTCAAGGATAAAAAACACGCTTAGGTATAGCATTGATGTTCAGCTTATAATTCATTGGATGTACTGCAAACCTCTCTCTATGTTCATTAAGGAATGTGTTTTTTTCTTTTTCTTGATAACGTATCTTCCCCCACATTGCGTTAATTCCATTGTAGAGGTGTTTTTCGTAAATTTGCAGGATTCCGACTTGACTTTGGAAACTCCACTGACCTTTTCAGTTTCACAGTGTATGGCTGTTGTGCTTCAAGCTGCTTTAGGTAAAGGAATCTCACATTCTGGGAGGGGACAGACTCTAGTACGTGTATGTTTGGGTTTTGTGCTGCTATTTCTGGGGACGATTTGTGGAGATAACAGTGATGAATCATTGGTTAATACCTGTCAAATCCAGGTAGTCACAAGAATCCTTCAGTACACTCACATATAGACACCCTTCTTGTTCTTCAGCATCTGAATCCTATTAACAGCTGTCAAAACCTGGTAAACTATTTATATGCTTTCACAATTTGTTTAATTGGATAGTTAGGAAATGGCATACAAGAAAAGCTTTTATTTTTTTCATTTTTTTTCTTTAGTCTGGCTGAACATCTGTAGCATTAGGGGCTCATTATCTCTGAATTGGCATAGCAAATCAGCAGCATCATTAAAATGCCACATTAAGATGATTAAGTTTCTTTGTTATCCAGTTGACTTTTTGCATGTGCCGAGGATTTCATGATTATGACCCCACTCCTTGTAAAACACTTGAGCAACATCACCCTTTTGTGTTGTTGTCTTTAATAGCTTCTGGTTTTTATTCTTCATGCTTTTCATAACACTTCTGGCAAACTTTGCTTAACAACAGTACAAAACTCACTTTTTTTTTTTTCCTATATATTTGATACCAACGTCTTGGATTAAATATGGGGGGGGATTGGCGAGGAGGGGGGTGTCCTTCAGAGACTCCCTCTTAGAACAGCTAAGATAACGCTCTAGCTTCTCTTAATTGTTTGCAGTTACTGACTTTTTTATTATTATTCTTGCGTTTTATAGGACGTATACAAGCACTGCTCATGTGGTGACTCAGTCTGAAGTTGCCACCACAGCTTTATTTTGGATTTTTTCCAGAACCCATTGTTTTTACAGTGTTACAGGTGAAACAAAAATATTACTCTGGAGTATGTCTTTCATCTTGTAATCATCTCCCCAGGAAATGAAACCATGTGCATCAGCCTTAACGCATCACCCTGGTACTTTGTTGTGTAAAACCTACAACTTCTTTTTTTCTGCAGTATGTGTTACCTTCATGAACTGCCTCAAGAAAAATAGTTACCTGTGTTGGACACCACGAATGGTTTTTCCTCTTACAACTGCTTTACCTTCCCAAGCACAGAAGAGATAATATGACTGCTTTTTTTCGACCTGGGGAAGTTTGTTAGGATTGTTAAGGATACTCCTGTTTTTCCTCACTTTGTTATCCTTTTTCTGCTTGATGTCACAGTTGCATTCCTCTTGTTTAAGGAGGACCAGCCTGGAAACTCCCTCATTTCATTCAAATACGTTGATACGATCTTTAAGTGACAGACCCAAACCTTTTCACGCCCCTGTCAGTCTCCTATCTCACACAGTTGCCTCTGCCTGCCGGCGTGCAGAGCAACAGCCAGGGCTGGAAAAGAAATTTGCTTGCTTCAGACCTCTGAAACCACTTGGTTAATTTTGGGCTGACCCGAACTCACCCATCTATTCCTTGGGCTGCTTTGCACCAGTTTTCTTCTGCATGGCTGGCTGCTCCCAGCCTGGCAGGGAAGGCTCTGACCGCTAACGAGTGTCTTAGGATAGAAAAATTCCAACACTTCTAACACTTGCTTGATTATTATTTTTTTTTAATCTTCCTTAGTGGCTTCTGCTGTCTGCTCTCAGTCACCAGAAGGTGAATTTTTCCGTTGAGGTTCTTTAAACGCCTACATGCAAACTGAAACGTGCTCGAGCTTTGGTGGGATATCGCTGACAGCTGGAGCAGCAGCGGTGCTCGCAGGGGGAGGCAGCGGTGGAAAAGCCTTGCTAAGGGCTCAGGTGCACCCTTCCCTGTTACTGTGAGACGACAAATGCATTGCAAGCAGCCAACATGCAGTATGGAAAATGCAGAGGCAGTTATTTTCCGCAGCGGAACCATAGGATGCCCAGTGTGTGGCAGTCAGCAAGCGCTTGCCATGGGGATCGCAGCGCTCGTGCGTCGCGAGCAGGGACGTAACTTGGGTACAAGAGTGAAAAGTTTTGAGCTGTGAACTTGTGGTGAGAAACGGTAGAAAACGGTAGAGAAGTCTGCTCAATAGGAGGTTACAGCTAGTCCTCCACTGCTAAGCCATTGCATTTAATGCAGACGAAAGGTGAGACGTTAAATAGAAAGTGGGAATTGAAATTGTGTCTGAAAGCACCACCAAGGTGCAGCTGCAGCGTGCGCTTCCTTTTACCATTCTGCGCAGGATGTAGCAAATCATTTTGGAGCTGTCTCCTTCTGGGGGGCAGAGATGGGGGTGAAAAAGTCCTTTTTTTTTTTTTTTTTTGGAAAAGCAATTCCATTGAAAGCTGCTTTCAGCAACCAGCAATAGATTTTCCTTGGAGTGATGGAAGTAGATGCTTAAGCTAATTGTGAGAGAGTGGGATCCTCCAACCTCAGGCGTGAACCTGGCGGCAGAGGAAGCCCCATTCCAGAGGAAGGGGGACTTGGGACGTGAAACAGGGCATGAGGTGCAGTGGGACATGGCACACTGGGAGGTGAAGCCTCCATGGGAACCTCAGAACAAGCACCTGGACCTGTGCGAGACCTCCTGGGGCCGGGGCAGTCAGTCCCAACGCAGAACTTCAAAAAACATCTAGGACATGGGGATGAAAACACACGATGTGGGGGGAAAAATCCTCCTGTGGGTGTCACCGTCTGGGGAGGGCACTAAAAGGAGTCTCCTGGAGTTTTCCACCCTTGTGTGGCTTCTTGCATGGGATGAAGCTATGATCACCCACCTGTTTCTCCCCCTTCCATCCACTTCAGCCCAAAGTAAGACAGATCGGCTGGGCTCAGTGCAAGCACCAAGGCTGGAGGAGCGATGTTATCGCCAACATATAGTTGAAAATTTTGATTTTGTGAAAGTATTGGCTGCCAGATTTTTATTTTTCAGTGCTTGCTTTTATGTTGCCACCTCATTTTCGCTGTCACCCATTGTTTGTTCTCGGCATTTGATGTGGTTTATTACTCAGAACCAGAGCTAATACATATTCAGCAGTCCATGTTCTGTACTTTGGAGAAAGGACAAGTGATTAAATGCCATATTTAACTGTCTAACCCTCAGTCTGAGAGAGGAGCAGGTGCCCATGAGAACAATACTTTCAAACAGGAAACAATGTATTTTATCTCTTAATGCTTTTCTTCACTTGGTAGCTTGAGGCATAACTCAAGTTTCAGCCATAACCCAGCTCCTATCTAGATAGAAAAGTCCACTTTAAGCAGGGAAAAAAAAAAGGCTGCCCCATCAATTAGTAAGGATTTTAATGAGCATGCTGGTAATGCTGGAGTTAATAGCAGAGAAGAAATTCAGCAACAGTTAGGAATCATTGCCAGTTTATGTAGTGCGAGCCATTTGCTGTTATTTTTTCATGGGAACATTATTGTTAGTAAATTATTAGCTACTTGCTCCGTTCTTCTCTTGTTGTGAAGTTGCATTAATGTGAGGAAATGCCTTTGATTCCAGAGTTTTCTCTGGACACAGCAGCAGGTTCAGGAACCTACTCAAGGCCGTGGATGTCGGTCTTCAAGAGTCTTTGTGGTCTTTGCTGTGTGCTTGCAATGTGACTTTGGACAAATCTTGTAACATTTCTGCAATATAATTATTTATCAGGCAATCTTTACTACCTTTACTGGTTTTACTTATACAGCAGTTTTTAATACGGGTATCAAGATTATTGAATGCTTCTCGAAACATCTGAGATCTTTTGATAAAAATTGCAAGTGAAGATTCAGATTATTGATTAGGATTAATTGATGAGAATCTTTACCGCGGAACACTGGAGGTCCTACTGGATCAGACTTTTTTTTTAGGTATGCTTGAAAGTTCAGGAAGATACAAGTATCCCTTTTAACATGTCTTTCTGTATTTCCAATTCACAGGAACATCCTGTGGCTCTCATTTCTATAATTTAATTGTCGGTGGTAGAAATAAGTACTTTATTTTGTATTCTGAATAGTCCTTGTAAGTGCAAGAACAGAAGTTTGACCTGTATAATATTTTTGTAATCTGCTGAAGGAAATTATCCATCAAAGGTAATAACAAATAGGTCAGTATTCTTAAAGGTTAACTCATTGTGAGTATCACTAAGCATACATGACCTGTGAAGATTCACATCTTATCTGCATTTCTTTATCTTTGTGAGTTTCCGTAAAACTGTAAGGAAATTATTGATGTAATTTTATGTAATTTCTGGTGATATTTTTTTTAAGATACTTCATGGTATCTGAAATGATCATTTTCTTCACTTTTGTGCTTTGTTTTACCTGCAGATGATGTTAAAGTGAAAGGTGAATACAGTGACAGAGAGGAGAGTGCTTTAAATTCAGAGCCTATGGAAAACCCAGAAGAATCTGAAATACATTACACCTATCCCAGAGAATATAACGAATATGAAAGCATTAAACTGGAAAGACATTCTGGTTCATATGACAACATCAGGCCAGCTAGTGGAAAAATGAATTGTGATATCTGTGGATTAGCCTGCATTAGCCTCAATGTCTTGATGGTTCATAAGCGTAGCCACACTGGTAAATATCCCTATATTATTCTTGCAAGAGTTAAATACTGACAGGATAACAATTTGTAATGTAGACTACTATTTTTAAAAAAGGTTACCAAAATTGGGATTTCCTTGTTCTGTCTCTGACTCCGCGTGTGATCTCTGGCAAGTTAACTCACTTTTCTGTGCCTCACTTCACCCACCTTTTTTCCTATTGGGATTTGGTATTAGTAAACGCAAATTTGTGAGGCATTTTAAGAATTTTGGATGAAAGGCACTATGTTGTTTAATCGTGTCAGCCACAAAACACAAGTTAGATTGGTTTTGTGCTGCCATTTCCAGTCTGTGTGCTGTATTTCTCTTTGTGCTTTATTTTGGCAACAAACCAACGAGCATCTTGGTTTTTGACCTGCAGTGAGATAAGACTTCTTTTTGCAAAAACTGCTAGCTTGTTGGAATCAGCCTCCTCCAGAACACTTATTTCCATGGGAAAGTCTGTACGTTGTTTTCTGTAGTCATACACAGATTGCACAAAGCTCTGACACCAGAGCTGCACGTAACTCCCACTGAAGTCAATGGAAGGGCTGTGTGTGTTTCTGTAGACAAAAAGTGATCAAGTATCTCATTCTTTCCTCTTCCAAAAAGGAAAGGGTATGAGGATAGCGTGATACCCACATAACCATTAAATGTCCTTTTTTGTATGTCATTTTAAGGTGAACGGCCATTCCAGTGTAATCAGTGCGGAGCTTCCTTTACTCAGAAGGGAAACCTCCTCCGCCACATTAAACTACATACAGGGGAAAAACCTTTTAAATGTCATCTTTGCAGTTATGCCTGCCAAAGGAGGGATGCGCTAACAGGTCACTTAAGGACACATTCTGGTAAGTGACTTCAAAGGCACTTCACGTGTTTCAGATGTGTGTCACTGGGACACGAGGCGTGGAAAGCAGAGCAGGCAGTGAGGTCTGCTCAGCCCGCCTAGCTCTGAAGCGTCGCCGAAGGGCAGAGACCCCTCGGCTGTGCTGGTGGAGCCGTCTGGGGAATGGGCTCAGCATCATCAGGTGGGGACAGGGCAGGGGAATCCCGCCGTCACAGCTGTGTGCGGTGAGGAGAGAGCAGCCTCTGAGCAAAATGACTCCCCACTGTTTTCAAATGAGCGAAGCCAGCGAGCTCAGAACCTGAGGAGCAGTGAGAAAATGTTTTGCTGGGGTTTTCTTCCATTCCCATCCTGAGCCATTCAAATGATTTGGAGCGTAATCAAAGAGAAGGTTGCTGCCAGTTAACACCTCGCTGTTGTGTAGTGCCTTTCATCTGAATGTCTTAACGTGCTGAACAAATGCCAGCAATATTTCTCAAGACCGGTAGGGTATTGCATCCATTTCACAGATGGGAGAAATGGAGGCACAGAGCTGAGGTGACTTGAATAACAAGACAGGTATAAACTGATTAACCTTAATTCCTCCAGTTCTTTAGGAGCCTGATCATGGTTGCTCTTTGATTTGTGTATATCCTGTGTCATACCGGGGTATCCTAAATGATAAATATTATCTCAGCACTGCATTTAACAGTAATAAAATAAACCTTACAAAGAATCAAAGTTAAAAACGGGATTACCTGACATGAGGAAATGGGATTCTGATTTGATCAAGAACCCAGCACAGTGGTCATGACCGTGTCCCCCCCAGCACATCAGGGGGTTATTGTGTCTGAAGCTTTTAAGAGCTGGCTTATTAAGCAGCATAAGGAAAATCTCCTTAAGTGAATCACACGAATGAGCGAACAGTTGCATTACCATTAGGGAGAATGGTCTTTTTTGCACAGTACATGATGCAAGGCTACTTGCATTCGCGATGACGTTGTGCCCAAGTGTGTTAGGGAATGTCTGTTGGTGAGGCAGTAATGAAATAATTCAGGGAGTGCCTCCAGTCTTGTATGACGCACTGGGAAAGGCAGTGTGGTTATCTTGAGTTTCAAACAGGCTTGTTTCTGCTTAAATGAATTAGGAGCATAATTTGCCCTACAATAAATGCCTTTGGAAATGAAGTAAACCTGACAAGTGGGTTTGGCTTAACTTGAAATTCATGAAATCCTTAAAAACATCTGTGCAGCCGGGACTGAAATCAGGCAGTTAGGACAATTGTTGTCCCAGACGTAGCACTTTTGGGCTTCCCGAGGGAAGCTGTGCCAAGGGCACAGGGCTCTGGGCTCCCGAGGGCTGTGTCTGACTGCGAGGCCTCTTTTCTGGCACTGAGCTGGGGGGGGCAAGGAGGGCTGTGCAAGTCCTCTGGGTGTCTGGTGGGCTTCACCCCCATATAACCCCAATTTCGTCATAATTACATCGCCCATCAACTTAACAGCAATTTAAAGCATCCTCCATGAGCTGAGGATTGTGTTATCAGTAACCATCCACTGGAATGTCAGGGGGAGTGTGTTTTAGTGGTCCCCTGTGGTTATTTCATACTGCTCTCTGATTTTTCTAGTGGAGAAGCCGTACAAGTGCGAGTTCTGCGGCCGGAGCTACAAGCAGAGGAGCTCGCTGGAGGAGCACAAGGAGCGGTGCCGTACCTACCTGCAGAACGCTGGCATGTGTGAGGCTGGTGAGTTTATCCCATTACAGTGCCCCCCTTCCCCCCCCCCCCCCCTTTTTTTTTGGTGCATTATGGTGCTTAAAAAGGGCATCTGGTAAGCTGTTAATTCACAGCCTGAGAACAGTTTTTACTATGATCATTTTCAGTAACCTGAGGGGCTGTAACATCTTATAAAAGGGTCTGGTTTAACGCATCCCTCAGGCAGCTAGTTAAAGAATGCTTTTATTTTAATCACTTTTTTATTTCACAGTTACTTTGAATAAAACATCTGAAGTACCTTCTACGCAGCATTTCTGTAGGTGACACTCACAGTATGTTAAATTATTCCTACATTAATGCCATTATGTTGCTCGTTGTACTGGATGAGTTGACGCCTGTAGTTGTTGACAGCAGTTGTTCACGTGGTTCTGTTTGATCCTTACTCTAAAGAAAAGGAAGGGCTGTTGATCAGAATTAGTTAGAATTTGCAGAAGCATTAGTGGCGTGATCCCAGGGCACGGAAATGGGGTGGCGTCCTGCAGGTCGCTGACAGATCCGCCTGCAAAGTAGCGAGGGGTAAAGGACTTCCTTACCCATAGGGCTGTCTTTGAAAAAGGATGAAGGTGAAGTGTATCAAACACTTTAAACAAAAAAAATCCCTTTTCACAGTTTCAGTGCTACAGTTCTGAAAATATTTTGATGAAAAATAACTGCCGTAATCTTTGAGCCTTGTTCACCTGAATATTTCCAGTCGGAAAATGAACACGTGCGATTTTAAGTTTCACAGTATACCAGTATGTCAGGAAAGAATTACTTTCCTCAGTCACAGAGGCGCGGAATGGTTGTGATCTCCCAAAAGATTGTACAGCCAATTCACAGCAGAGTTAAGGCTACAGTTTCAGAATTCAGGTTCCCATTTTTTTGCTATCCAGCCTTAAAACAAAACAAAACAAACAAACAAACAAAAAACCTACCCAAACCAACCATTAAAGCATCAGGCTTCCTAGTTTGGGTTGTGACTTTCAAATAGCATTTTCTTTTCAGAGAAAGCATTAAGCTGAGCTTCCAGAGAAGAAAAATGAAGTGTAAAATTGCACTTAGAGAGATGACAATGTTAACAAAGGCCGTTTAATAAGAATTAAAAAATTGTGTTCGGTGATGTGATTATCAAGCAAAAATTATGCAGGCATCGTCTCAAGCCAGGCCCCAAACCCGGTGTGAATACCCAGTGACAAGTGATGATAACTTTGTGTGCACAAGAATCCTCACCCTGGGCAGAGTACGCTGGCGGTCAGACAGTGACACATGCCCCCCCCCCCCCCAAAAACCGCCAAAAAGAAACAATGATTTAGTAGTGTTTCATGGAGTATCTTCTTTTCAGCAAGTGACATGTTTTTTTAGAGCATTAGTAAAAGTTGTGTGAGTGTCAGCAAGTTTTGATTTTCATGAGAACCCATACGTATTGTAACTGTGGTTTTATGTTACAGTACGTGCTCTCATGATGGCAAGCACTTTGAGATGTCCACCATGTGAAGATGGAAAACATGATACCTACTACAGATTTCTGCATTTAAATAATTGTCATCGTTTATATTCCTTTCAGAATAGCAACATTTCAGTTATCCAGAATCTGCAGTATAGTACTTACTAAAGCAGTAGGGTGTGCTTTAAATTGGCCACAGAGGAAATGTAAATTTCCAGTATGACATGATATGGCTGTACTCGATGCCTTTAAGACCTTCACACTTTAAAAAGTATCGTGGTGTTTTTAGTAGTGTAGTAAGTTTTATAAAAAACAGGAACTCCAATCTTGCTGAGGCATTTCCATTCAATTTTCTGGTATCAGCAATACATTAGATCACAGAATCAGAGGGAGGGAAGGCTGGGAAGGACCTCAGGAGGTCATTTAGTGTATTTAATTTGTTGCTTTTTTTTTTTTTTTTTTTCCTTTTCCATTTTTTTTTTCTCTGAAGTGTAGAATTTTGCACTTGTTTTTAGTGAACATTGTTTTGGGATTTCTGACTATTTTCCTAGTTACCTGCATAATTTTCCACTTTGGTCCTCTTCTCTGAAGTCCTTGCAGCCTTCTCACAAGGAGCCATCGTTAAGTGCAAGCGTGCTCAGTGTGCCATCATCCATACCATTAATTAAAGCATTAAACAGCATCAGGGCTGTAGTTACCCTTCTGGTTGCTTTTTAAAGTGAGGTTTGCACGTTCCAAACCTAGCAGTGTGGAAATAGTCGAGAAAGAAAAGTTTTATGTAACAATATTGTTAGAGTGTTGTTCAGTCCCTGATAGCGATCTCTGGTCGCGTTGTTCTCATTGCACAATAACCCACCTCTGTTCCACTCTCCATTATTTAGTGACCACATAGAGATGCTACAGGAAGCAATGCCTCTAATTTGAGCTCCGCTTTTGTACTTTAGGGTTTTGTTAACAATGCCCGCATGTTCTAAAAATTATGCTCACATTTACGGTGTGAGAGAAAAACCACACTATGGAAACAGTGCAGCTCAGGCTGAGTGATGGTGCATTCGTGTTCAGGGCTGGAAGAGAAGTGCCTGCGCCCTGCACATACACAGCGGGGCGTTAGGGCGAGCAGCGCTGCTGGCTGGGGAGCTGGCTTGGCCTCTGGCAATTACAACAAAACACAAGCACTGCTCTGCGATGGATAAGCTACATTTACACCCCAAAAAAATCTTACAAAAGTGTTTTGATAAATGTGCAGGCTCCCGAGGCAGGCAGCAGCTCTTGCGCAGTGCCAAGAGCTCAGGGGGTGAGTGGAGAGCGCCGCAGCCACCGCGGCTGTTGGGGAGCAGGAGATGCTGCCCTGCATCTGGAGTGGGGATTTAATCGGTCTGCAGGATTTCTTTCAGCACCCTTAGCCTTTTTGTGGTTTTCTGGCTGTTCTGTTGAACCATCAGAAGTACGTAGCTCGCAGGGCATCTCAGGATCACAGGCTGAAACCGGCCAAGTGCTTTGGAAGTGTGGATTTGCTTTATGCGTATCCAGTCCTTAGACTAACTTTGAGCAAAGTGCTTGATCATTTCTGTCAGTCCAGCCTGAGATTTATTTTTAGATACATGTTATATAGTTGGATAATTAGTTCTTTAAATTAATGCCACAGTGCACAGTGGAATCATCCAGTGGGTAAGCTAATTGAGGAGGGAAACAGGGCGTGATTATTTCTCTCTTTGTTTGAGAAGACTTTGGAGAATTTTGAGAGAGAGAAAATGTTTCCTCGATGCTAAATATTCTTCTTGGATTGTTTAGTAAGTGACCCAGCAGAAAGAGAGGGGTGAGATTATTAAGTGCGCCTTTGAGAAGGGAGAGAACCTATGGAGCTACCTATGCCTCAATGGGAGCAGAGTCTGTTTCCCCCAGGGCTGTATTATGGACACATTGTAAAGACCTTTTATGGCCCATAAAAAGAGGTTATTTATTTCTTTAGGAAAAAAAAAAAATGGCCATTGGCGTGGAGTAGAAAATCTTGCGGTGAAAGAAAAACCCTCAGCTTTAAAATAAAATGGCAGACAGGCGTCAGGCTGGAAGATTGATGCTTACAGATGTCCCAGAACATATAATGTAGGTCAATAGCTACTGTCTCTTCAGCAATCTCGTCTGAGTAAAGACTATTGTTACCTCTGCAGGAAGCTGCTTGTCTGCCCTTTTGACACTAATTTAATGAAGTTCCCTTGATGGCGCATAAATAACGTTGAAAAGACAAGCAGGCACTGATACGCTACATGTGGCTTCCAGTGTGTTCCCTGGCTGAAGGGGCTCCCAGAAACTTCGCTCTTTGAGTTCTGCCAGAAGAGACAGAAAAAGATTCTGAAAATGTGAAATTTAAGCTTTGGTAGTGCAACAACTCATAAAGATTGAGGAAAAAGAGGAACTAGAAGAAAACAAGAAAAACAAATGAAGACATAGCAAGGACTAGGGAGGTGCTGTTACGGCATGATGAATGGTGCTTTTTTCATATTTTTCTTTTTTGTTTACAATATAAGGTTTTAAATATATGACGTTATCATTACCTTGCTCACGGTTGTTGTGGAATTTCTTAAAAAAAACCCACAACCTATTAATTACTTACAATCCTACTGGGTTAAGGATAGTTCAGCCCTTGAAGTGCAGTTATCTAAAGATAATCTGAAGTGTTCAGAAGGGATATTCCAGTTTTTGGAACATGAGTCCTGAAATTAAAAATACCGTGACGTTATTCGTAAAAGTTTACTTGGGTTTCTGGCCAAAATCCAAAGCGGATGACTATGGTCTGCCTGCCTAACTTTCCCTTACAGTTTCAACTTAATTTGAAGTTTTGTGTAGTTCTGTGTACATGGGTAGGTAGTGGCTTGGTGTTTCAGGCCGGGAGCAGTAGCATTTTAGCCTAAAATGAACTTTGAGATGGCCTCCTTTATGTATTTATGTAAGCTTCTAAACACATTAGAGTAATTTGGAATAAAAATCAGACGAGAAAAACAACATGTTACTATCTTTAAGGCATTTTGTATGCATGCTGTCTGTGAGTCTGGCCATCATGTACATAATAGGGTTACAGCCCGGTGAAACAGGCTTTACGTAGCGCTGAGCCCTATTATCCCAACCATCCTGAGTCATATTTGTAGTTCGTGTGGCATGGAGTATTTATGAAGCACTTTGCATTTGCAAAGTGCTGTACAAACATTAACAAATAGTTCTGCTGAGGTTTGGTGAGTCATGGTTTGTGCTGACTGAAACTCATCTGATATCAATAACAGTCACAATAAACAAGTAAGGAGTGACTTTAAAATTTATAGGGAAATGCTGCACACCAAGCTATGGAAGGATGATATTGCAGATTTATTACTTGTACTTAGAAAACTCAATTTTAAGTCCAGTAGTTAATATAACTGCACTTAGCAGGCCTGAAGTGACACCAAAGTGTTTGCATTGTTTTCCTCTGGCATTATTTGTCTCTTATGTAGATTATACTACATATATATATATATATATATGCATATATATACATATATAAGGTATCTGGGAGCACCAGTACCATAACAACAGCCAGGATTCTACCACCATGAGACCCAACCTTTGATACTGCCTTGGGAAAATCAGTGACCCCTCCTCATCCTCATTTGCCTCTATTTAGATATCTCAAAGGCATGGGCAGTCTCTTAAAACGTGTCTGGTTGTCACCCCAGCGGTCCCCATTGCTGCACCTCTTAGTGCAGCTTTAATATGAGGTACCACTACCGATACTTGCTCTTGAGGCGAGCGCAGGGCTTGTGGGGGGAAGCCACGGCAGCTATATTCATTATTAGTCTGGCAGTAGCGATATGAGGTGGCAGTCCTCCTCGGCGTGGCTGATCCAGCTCAAAACCCGTGCAGCCTCCCTGAGGTCGAGAGCAAGCAGTTATTTCCGTGAAATGATGGGCACTGGGCTAACACAGCTAGAGGAGAGCTCTGGAAAACAGTCAGATCCTTAAAGCAGTGGCCCAGTCGCAAGGGAGCACTTCTAGGGCACGTGCACTTTTCCTAAAATTAGAAATTCTGAAGGTTTGAACGGGCTTTGAAATACCTAATGCTTATAAGGGTGCCAAAGAGCAAAGGTTCTCAATTAGCTTTAGCTGTTAGAATAAAGTGATGCTGACATTTGAGGGGAAAAAAAGGAGTTATAAGTGAATGCTGAAAGGTGATATTACTTTAATGGAACACTGAAGTATTTTATACAAGTTTTTAGTTGCAAAGACATCTCTGTATGACTGATATCTAAAGCAGTGCAGCCAGGGGGCTGCAGGTCCTGTACTGACGTTTTGGAGCACTAGGACAGGACGCTCTGCAGGTGGCACGGTTCTTACTCAGAAAAAGAAAGGCCAGCAGAGGTTCTGTCTCCATCTACATTTTGTAACCAACCCGTCCAGCCTGCTTGTTTTGCACTTCCTTTTGCTAATGAAGGTATTGGTTTTGTATGGTTTGTGATCTCCCTGCATGAGCTCAGGACTGCAAGATCGGTGTCTGTATCTGTGCTTGCTTCCACTGACCGCAGCTGATGCCCAAGACACAGAGAGCAAGAACGACAGAAAAAGCAACAAAACAAGTTTGCATCAGATCTCCAAACTGTTTCCTTCCAGTTAGCGTGGCAAACTCCGGAGATTAGACCATTCATTTCTTCCTTTTTTTTTTTTTTTTTTTTTTTTTTTCCTTTTCACCTACTTTTTTTTTTTCTTTTCACATTTCCAAACTAGCAAACGTGGAGGCAAGGCACATCAAGGCAGAGATGGGGAGTGAAAGAGCCCTTGTGCTGGACAGGCTAGCAAGCAACGTGGCAAAGCGAAAAAGCTCAATGCCTCAGAAATTTATTGGTAAGAACAAAAAAGCTTTTCATGTGCAACAGTTAAATCTGCAAAAGTTGGTAGCTTATGGTACAATGCCTCTGCTTATTTTAAATGTCCTTTTCAAGCTTGCAATCTAATTCAAGAGAATATGAATAAAGTAACTTCGATTTTCTGATGTGCTTTAGTTACTTGTAGATTTTTGATGAAAGGAATGTGTTCTATTAGATGCTTGAGAATGGGATTTAATCTGCTACTGTGCTTTGTATCTATTTTGTAGTCAATTTATAAATATTTCTTACGAGCTTCCGTGTGTTGTTTTCTGTGCCTACGCATTCGCTGGGTTCTTTACAGGAGAACAGGAGCGTGCGGTGCTGTTGAGAGCTGAAAGCCTGTTCTAGTGAGCAGGAGCTGAAGCTGCTTGCAGGATGCGTGTGTGGAATAAGGCCTAAAGACAGAAAAGTATTGGATTGCTGTTAGTCATCTGCTGAATTTGAATATGATTTAAAATATATATATATATCAGATCCTTTCTTGTGGTAACTTAAGCTGCAAGATGTTTCCATAGCATTTTCTTTGCATTTAATTGTATATGATCAGAATTTTGCATACTGGGGATCTAGAGTACAAGTTTGGCAGGTTCTGTGTCTCCATGAGCGCCTGATCCCCTTGGCTGGTCTCATTCCATCAGCTCGCCTTTTAACAAAGTGAAATGCAATTCTCGTGTCCCAAGCAGAGACCTGACTTAGTGCTCATGCTATACAGCTGTTAGTAATGTCTGGTTTGTAGCACCCCATACAGGTGCACCCCGTGCTCAGTGTTTTTCTCGCACCCTAAAATTCCCCCTACGAGCGGGGGCCCCGTGGCTGATGCTGGTGCACGTGAGCAGAGGGGGGGGGATCGGGGCCGAGCATGTAGGCAGGGATCAGCCCCTGCCCAGGGGACCCACGAGGGTCTGAGGATGTCTGGGGTGTCCGGGGCTGAGGTCCCAGCCTAGGGAAAGGTGTGCTGCTAAACCTGTGTGTACGTGCAAGCAATTCCTGCAGGTAACTTTGGCGGTAATCCGTGCTGGATTTGGTGGGTAGCGCTGGGCTTGCTCCATCTGCTAAAACTGGTATTGTTTATTTAGACTTCTTTTTTTTAAAAAAAAAGGTTTTAAATTAAAAGGTCACCTTTTAATAGAAGAGTAAGCGATGCTGCCAGTCCAGCTGAGTTCCTTCAGGTACCTAATACTGAAACTGTTGACTCTGTAACTTGGACCTTGCATGTGTGTTGTGATTCAAAAAGCAATACTAATGCAAGTGTTTTTTGAAAATCTTCAGCTGCCTTTTTTTTTTTTTTTGGTACTGAGTTCAGCTTCACGCTGCCATGTTTTACAATGGCTATCAGTTTGATCTTTGTGTGTTTTATTGAACACATCTGCTGCAGGACGCAACCACTCAGCCTGTGCTCAACAGTCGAGCATAAGCACGGCGCCTGATTTGTTTTACCATACTCATATGGAACAGATCCTTTTTTTGATTTGGGATTGTCCTCAGCAATGCAGTCTGCAGATAGCCGATTTCGGGAACTTACTGTTTTTCTACAACCTCTGTGATTGGCATGTTCTTGTTAGGTAATGTGTGAAAAAATGACTCACCCGGTCCCTTTTATCCCTGGGAAGGGTGTTTGCAAGAGCAGCCTGTCCGACCTTGATTTGACTTCTGTGACTTTCTGAACTGCGTGTGTAGGAGTGCGAATCTGCCAGGACAGCTTCGTGATTTCTTGGGAAACGGCGTTCTTGGAACGGGTGCTGATTTTTCATTTTGTCAGGGAGAAGGGATAGAGATGTATACTAACAAGGCAGCTTTGTGTGGCTCATTTCTGTGAATGAAGGCTATTGAGCGAGTAAAAAAACAACTTTATTATTATTTGGGGTCTCTGCAGAGATTCATACAAGCATGAGGAGTCTTGTCTACTCTGTTTATTCATTTATTTTTATTTTTTTCATCTCTGGTAGCTACCTTGTGCACTGGTCTCAAATAAGGACACAGATCAGCAGACCGTGCACTTGATTCTTAACCCCTGCACTAGGCCCTTCTTCAAAGGCTTCTGCAAAGATTTTGTCCTCAGCCTTTCCACGAGTTATTAGGGAACAAGGATGGGAAAGGAAGTTTATCATTTTGCTTCTCTTATTTTGCTGTGGTTTTCTGTTTCGCGTGTGTGTGGACCAAATGTACAAAGCCTGGCTTTTTGTACTTCCTGGTTTGATTAATTAACAGATACTAAATATATACATATATATATATATATATGTTTAAAAATAAGTCCATCAGAATAGATATCTGTGCTGTATCAAACACTCATGGGGCTGTATCTGAAGTTGATCCAAGCCAAAGCAACTGGTGCAGTCAGTGCATTTCTGCTGGTTTTCACCAGCTGGGCATCCGGCCTGTGGACTTCTATTTTGCCCTTTTTAGAAACAAGTTTTCCCTGAGACCAGTTGTAAAAATAAATTTCTCATAGTGCTAAAAGTGCTGTTCTGACACGTTAGCAAACACCAGTATCCCCCAGCGTGCAAAGTCTAATGAGAAATTGTCTGCTTTGGTTAGCACAGCGACAGGAAACAGGTTCACTCCCTGTTTCCAGTGTCCACACCTCATCAGGCTGCAAAAATAAAAATTGATGTACGTTTTAGAGCAAGTGAAGCATCACTGAGCAGCACATGAGAACGTGTCATACGCTATGGCTCATGTGTGAATTTTGAAGGGGAAAGCTTTTTGCATTGCACTAAGACAAGAAAAAAAAAAAGAGGAAAGATGTTCAGCTAACTGGTGGCTGCTTTGTAAGTGAACAGTAGAGAACCCTGTAAATTTAATTTTTAATTTAGTATTTTGCAGTAATTTTGTGGTACAGATAGCAACTTAACTCAGAATAATTACTAAATTGTCCTGCCAGCTACAAAAATAAAACATCACAGCTGTAGGCAGAGTCTGTCTTGCTCATCCCCCAGTCGCCCCATGCTCTTTTCCCTTTTTCTGAATCTTTGATCCCAAATTCCTCCGGCCCCAGTGCCATTGTTTCTGACCGCTGCACCGATCCGGCTTTTTGTCCAAGGTTCCCTCTATTTGATGGAGGGGAGGTGGTGGTGGCGAATCGAGAGCGGTCCCCCCATCTGTGGGCTTGCAAATCCCTGCTGTAGTTTGGATTATTCTGGATAAATGCTTGCTGTGGGGTGCCTGCTGAGACAGGGAGCCCCCTTCTCACGTGCCGTGTAGAGGCCTTCAGAAAGTGTACAGCAACGTGACATTACTGCCTGCCAAAACAGCGTCTGGGTACTTGTGCTCTGTTTGAGATAACTGGGAATTTCTACAGCCCAAAGAGGCTACGGGGGGGATTTTAAAATGCTACAAGAGCAGTGGAGTAACAAGAGTGTAAGAGCCTCAGGGATCATACCTTGCCTTTTTTTTTCTTAAGTCAGTGACTCCTAGCCCCAGATTTATAGGGAGTCCTGTATATTTTTGCTTTTGTTACCTTTTTTTTTTTTTTTTTAATTTCAAATTTGTTCACAGTTCTCACTTGCTTGGAGCTGGTTGTATGAGTCACACCGATGTGCTATATCATTTTGTTTCCTTCTGTGTAAAGATGGATCACAAGTTTTGTTGAGGCTTGGAAGCAGTTACACTCTTGTGGTTCACTAACCTTTTTGAGTGTTTTATACGAGAAACGTGAGCTCCTGGTTTTCTGCCTCTGCAGTGAAACCTGAAGAGTTTCATATACATTGAGTCATAGTGTTGACAGGTGACTGATAAACATCTGCACTACTCCAGTTACCGTAACTAAAAGATTTAGTGGATCTGATGGCTGCAAGTCACTTGCACATGAAACATTCGGTCTGGTCCTTTTTCTTAAAAGCTATGAGCGATTTTGTTTTATATAACCACAGAATTCAGTTACTTCTAGCTATTCATGAAAAAGTGACTCTAGCTCTTTTGGGGTGCAGCTTTATTTCCTCCTTGCACCTGGCACGGAGAAAACTCGTGCCAGTGTGCTGCCCACACCACCCTCCCGTGCCTTACCCCTTTTTTGGGAAGACATGGGCAGAAATTCAGACATGTGCTCTTAGCTCTCCTCCCACTCGGTCTAATCGAGAGCTTGCAAAGCCCCAGCACACCCAGAGAGGATCTCGTTTTGCTCCTCCTTTGCTAGCCCCATATAAGAGACCCTAAATGTGCAGTTTTGTGCGCACATGCAGAGCTGCCCTTGGTAGACTGCCTGAAGACCTGTACAGAGTTCAAACAAAACCGGTGCAGAGGAAGCTGTAATTGTCATGAGGTAGCGAGGGGAATTGGTTGCAGGGTAGAAGGACATGTAAAAGACTCTGTCAGGTGGGGATAAAGTAATGAAAACCGCATCAAATCTCAGCCGGTGTTTGTTTCTATCGGAGAGGAGGGTGCTTCTCATGGGACAAACCAGGAACGAGAGGTTGCAGTCTTGGTACAAAAAATGGGGTATTTTGGTTCATTATCAATTAGCTCTTTTGCGAGTACTTTCATTAATGATTGCTTACCTTTTTTTCTAGAAAAAGATGAGAGTAGTTAATCTCTGGAATCTTTTCTTGATGTTATTCTTTCCCTTAAATCCCAGAATAATTTCAAAAATTTGGTGATGTTTGTTGATGGTTTGTTCAGTAACCATCTTCACCACCTCCTCTGTTAGATTTTTGCTTCCAAGCCTGGTCTTAAAAAAAAATAAATAAATGTATACGAATGTCTCTTTCCTGCAGACAATATTTCATTCCTCTTTGCTGTCCAGAGACTCCTGCAATTTGGAAGAGCATCACAGAGCTTAAATGCTGCTTTGACCTCCCTGGTAACTTACCGCATCTCCTCTCTTGCAGGTGAGAAGCGACATAGTTTTGATGTCAATTACAATTCAAGTTTCATGTATGACAAGGAAAGCGACATAATGCAGGGACGCATGATGGACCAGGCTATAAACAACGCCATCACCTACCTCGGGGCCGAAGCCCTGCGCCCTCTCGTGCAGACGCCGCCGGCCCCCACTTCCGAGATGGTCCCCGTCATCAGCAGCCTGTATCCCATACCGCTGACCCGCGCCGACGTGCCCAACGGCACCCCGCAGGACGCCGAGAAGAGCCATGCCCACCTCAGGGACAAAAGCCTGTCTTCCGACAGAGGCCTTTCCCCGAACAACAGCGGCCAAGACTCCACAGACACTGACAGCAACCACGAGGAGCGGCAGAACCCCACCTTCCATCAAAGCCAGCTCCCTGCCCAGGCCCGCAACGGCCTGCAGTCCCTGAAGGATTTCCCCAGGCCCTACGACATAATCAAGCCCCCTGCCATCTGCCCCCGCGATGCCTTTAAGGTCATCAACAAGGAAGGGGAAGCCATCGGGGTCTACCGGTGCGACCACTGCCGCGTCCTCTTTCTGGACTATGTGATGTTCACCATCCACATGGGCTGCCACGGATTCCGCGACCCCTTCGAGTGCAACGTCTGCGGGTACAGGAGCCACGACCGATACGAATTCTCCTCGCATATAGCGCGAGGAGAGCACAGGGTAGTACTCAAATAAACGGACTGATTTTGCAGGGTCAAAGGTTTTCTTCTAGATCTCAGGGGAGGCTCATTTGGTTGGTTTTTAATTAGTATAAAGAAGCGTCTTGAATATTTTTCTATGCCAGTTTTTAAATGAGTGTCAGAGCGAGGAGACACCTTCATTTTTCTATTTTTTATTATTTTTTACAAATTACTCAGTGTTCTGTAGCATCTGTGTCTAGCTGCTGTGGTGAGTGGTACTGTATAAATACCAGGAGCAGAGACCGATTTTTATATGAACTTTATTTTTGTGAAAATTAAGAGCAGTTTTAAGGTGTTTTTATTTTGTAATGTGCATTTGTTTTTATATTGTATGCTTTTAACAGTGCAAAAGGTTTTTGTTCCCTACTGGCAGTTTCTCTGCTTGGTCAGATGTATAGGTAGAAGCATATAGGAGCAGCTTTTTCTTGCTGTTACAATCCCAATGGTCTTCAAATAATTAATCCATGTAACCTGGAAAACATGCATCTGGGAGGGGTTGTTAATTCACGTTTGAAGGTTTTTCCCCCCAGATCTTAAGAGCACACGGTCCCATCACACTTGCATTTTTCTTACCCTTCTCTTCACTTTCTTTGAAGTCACTCCCCACATGCATCTTACTCACTGATAGCAAAATAAGAAACAAGACCTATTTGGGGCTGGGTTTTTTTAACAATATGCGTTTTTTGGGATACCCAGTGAGATCATCGGCTGGCTCCTCCGCACGGTCTGGGGGAAGTCCCGATTTTCACTGATGGAAAGTCCTCTCGTCTGATGGGTGCCAAGACCGAGGACGAAACCCCGCTGTGGCTTCTGCCCCTGCCTTGCTCCTGCCTGGCCCCGGTGGCCGAAGTCGTGGCCGTGCTGCTGGCCCCGGCCAGCCCTGGCTGCTGGAAGGCACCGGGCTCGGGGACGGAGTCACCCGGCCCCGGCAGCAGCTACCGTGAGAATCTGCATACACGAACGTGTGGGAGCTGACAGCTCAATCGCATTGTCTGGTTTTACGTGGGGATATCCCTCGGCGCGAAATGTGCTGTTTTGCAAAATGAGTATTTACAATTACTTTGAAGCTGGTTTTTAAAATAGTTCTTTTAATCTAATCATTGCTCTGCAGCTGTATTATTAGTCACTGTGCTGGAGATATGAGTTTGATAACAGTTTTGCTGAGTGCATGTTTATTCCTTGCAAAGTATTTTTGTATAATGTAGGGTTAGGTGTGTTCTGATGGACTCTTTTCAGCCATCGTGTGTTTTGATACCAACGTTGCTTTTGTACTTTTTCTGATGTTGCTGTGCCAGCCAATATCCGCAACGATCCATCCCTTTCCACGTGGGAAGGCTGGGGCGGAGAGACCTGCGTGGGTGCGAAGGGTCAAGAAATGCTGAATTTCCTTCCTGCCCTTGACCTAGGCTTGCTCTTTTACCTTGGCTCAAGGACTTTCCCTAATCTTTAAGGTACAAAAATGGAAATCACATTCATTTTTCCCAGTAAGGCTAAGTCTGAAAAAGGATAAATTAGTTTGCTTGGGGAGTGCATTGGGTATCTAAATTACTGTAGGAGTGCTAGACCCTGCTCATCTTTGGGGGTAAGGAAAGAGAGTGATTTTGCTACCCTGTTTGACGCTGTGTGTGTCATGGCTATAAAATAGGTTTAGGATCATTTCCAATAACCAGATTCCCATCAGAAGGCATGGACCATTGGGCGCTGGACGTTGGTTCTTCCCCCAGTGAACACCCCTCGTCGTGGCACAACAATCCTGGAGACTGAACGAGGCTGCGGTTTCACAAGGGGCTTACCCTGATCACCCGAGGACGGCATTTGGGCAGCGGCCGGGGCTTGGGAAGGCTTAGGCCAATGTCCAGCTTCAGCGTGAATTGTTCCATAACTCCATCCCTCGTGCTGCCATTTCACGGGGGAGGCGAGCGCTGCACGTACGCCACGGCTGGTGAAAACGCTCCTCACGGTTCAGCAGAAATGAATAATGTCACACATAGCAAAACGTAATTCGTCGTTTGCACAGGAAGCTCCCCAGATTGCTGAATGTATGTCATGCAGCACCGCCGGTTTCTGTCTCACGTCGCTACCGAATCCTTGAAAACACTCTTCAGATTACTCCTGCTCTTCAGTTACCACTAGGCAGGGCTCCTGCCGCCTCCCCCTGCTTCCCCGACGAGGTGAGCAAGCGACCACGGAGCCTCCGAGAAGCTCGGCAAGGAGCGATGCTGCCAGGTTGTCTGAAGGGAAGGACGGAGCTTGTGGCAGCAGCGGGCCCAGCAGGCGCCGCTTCCCCACCACTACTCAGGCAGCGTGGTGTGTTAAAGGGAGGGAACTTGTCTGGGTTCAGCCCGTGCACTCTGCAGTTAACGAGCGGTAACCTCGTTACAGCTTTGCTGTTGAACGATGGCATGTTGTGGAATTTCAGCCCAGTCATCTATTAAAAAATAAGTATTTGTATGCATTTATCTGCCGTGTGTTGCTCGCTAAGCGCTTCCCAAGCGTGTCCCTGCGGCTCCCCGCAGCGGGGCCGAAGCCCACCCTGTGCCGGGGCAGCAGGGCCAGGCACCGGCGGCAGGGAGCCCCCTTCCACAGCCCGGCCCCGGCTCGGTCTCTGAGCACAGAGGAAGGGCTTTGCAAATCACCTGACGCATGAGAACAGGAAAACAAAAAACAAAAAACACTTTGGTGTGCTGTGAGCTTGATTAATTCCCCTCCTTGTCTGGTGATTTCGCTGTGAAACCAAGTTCTGTTTGGACCAGTCTCTTGCAGCATGCTCCAGCAGCTGTTTCTTCTGTCTCAGTTTCTTTATTTGCTGATAGCTTATTCCTAACCACCAGGCAGCAGGGAGGAGGCTCAGGAAACTGGATTTTAGCAGTAAGAACTTGAGTCTTTGGTGCTTAAAACCTTAGGGAAATGTTTTGAACTTGGATAAACTCTCTCATGTACCTAATAGTTAAAGGGACCTGAGCTGCTGCACCATGCTTCAGTGCTCTCCCCTGGCCAAAGCTCGTTCCTTACAGCAGTGAAAGCGGAGGCAGTAACAGCGCTCAGATCTAGGTCATAAATGGCAAATTCTGCTAAATTAATGGGAATGGTCCAGAGGAGCAGTCCCTGAGTGCCAGGGGGAGTCTGTCGCCCTGTGGATCTGCAAATCAAAGAGCTGTATGAAAGCTGCACCCAGCGCATAGCTGTGGTGCCTCTGCGTGGAGCTGCCAGGCTGACCGCGGTGGCTGTGGTTAGCGGAGTGCCAGCTGGCTTTGCAGAGGAGTGCCGAAATGCTCCGAGGTGCAGAGATAACGTGGGCTGCTCCTCCAGCTGCTGAGAATGGGCATCATCACCCTGCTGGTTAGTTGGGACTGACGTGGGCAGAGGAAAGCTGCCCTTCCCCGACACAGGGCGTGCGCTCCTCGTGTCCCCAGCCAGCGCAGGACAAGTATCCGGGGAGCGTCGGGGGGACAATTCCAGTTTGCCCAGGTAGAGAGGGGGGTCTGTTCCCGCAGGATTCCCCAGGAGCTGCGTGAGCATGCCCGTGGCATCAGGCTCAGACCCTGGGACTCGCTCAGCACCGCGTGGAGGAAGCGGCGCCCTCCTCGCCCCGCTGCTGAGTGCAGCGATAGCGAAACCAGGCTCCGGCACGGCCCTGCAGCAGCTGGGGGCTGAGCTGCAGCCGTGGAAAATACTCGGTGCTGGGTTTGTGCCTGCGATCCCGAGCGTCTGCAGGTGATGCCCAGCATGCCCAAGGGTGCTGCAGGCACGTGGGTCTCCCCCCAGAGGTGTGGGGAAGGGGCATGCGCCCCTCGGCTCCATCCTGCCTGGCTCCGTCCTCTGGGAATTGATGGTTTGCCCTGTAAAATGCAGGGGGATGCCCCCGTGAATAATGGAGGGAATGCAACAGGCCCAGGGCGGCTGGACCTGCCCTGGGACATGCGGCTGCTCCAGCTGTCGGTGGGCTTGGGCTTTCCGGGGGGGCACCAGACAGAAACAGGCCGGGGGCTCCCTCCAGCCTCCTGCAGCCCTTCCTTAGCCCCTGCCCTAGCAGGTTGGTGGCATTGGTGGCGTTCATGCTTAGCTCATGCTCTCCTGACAGCTACCACGAGCAGGGCACGCTTGAAACAAAGGGGAAGGAACAAAAGGCAGTCGGAGGATCCATCCTGTCCTCAACCTTCACTTCCTCCCTAGCCTCGGTGAGACGCAAGCAGCTGGAGTGGTTTGCCCCTCGCTGTTGCGCAGGCAGGTTGCTCTCTGAAGGATGGGGTGAAACCTTTCCAGCACCGACAGCCCCATGCCAGCCAAGGGGCTCAGAAGCAGGGACCTGTGGCCTTGAACCCCACTGCCTGGTGCATCCCTGGCTGTTCCCTGAATAAGGGCAATTTTGACACCAAAAAAACCTCAGTGCCCAGACCCAAACCCCCTCTAAAGCACCAGTATTATACAAGAGTTCAGTTGGTGTTATGACAGAGAGATCCTTATCGTCTGATATGCTGTAATTATGATAAGGCAGAGAGGAACTTGTTTGCCCCGTCGTGTCGAAACACGCTGCACAACGCATGAAAAATCCCGTCAAACCCTGCGCCGCGCTGAGCCGCATCCCGAGCATCGCGGCCGCGCTCCGGCTCCCCCCGGGGGAGCTCCAGGAGGTGAGGGCGAGCGGTGCCCCTGCCACCCCCACCACCTTTTTGTCCCAAATCTGGGTCAGGCTGCTCCACACCATCCCACCCGGCACCTCCCCAGGGTTCGAGGTGCCCCCCAAAAGCTGCAGAGTGCACGGGGGGGCCACCTCTGCGCCTTCCCTTGGGGCGGATGGAGAGGGGGCACCTCGGGGCCACGTGCCCGGCACCGGCACCACCGAGGGGCCTGGTGCAGTGGCTGCAACCGGTGCGGCGGGGGCAGCGGGTTCACGTCACGCCTGAACCCCCCTCGTACCCCGGCAGGGAAGCGGTGCCCCCCCCGGGAGCCGCGTGCCGCGCCGCCGCGCCGTCCCCTCGGCGGGGTTATATCTGGCGCCGCATTTGCATGGCAGCGAGCCGGCGCACCTGGGCGGCCAGCGAAATCCTCGGGGGAGCGAGAGTGCGGGGGGCAGCTGGCAGCCGTCACACGCGGGGAAAGGAAAGTCCCGGCAGACGATTGTTTATAGCAGAGCCTGCTTCCCTCTCCGGGGCAGAGCCCTCCACCCTGCACCCGTGGTGGCTGGGGCGGGATGGGGACGATGCTCGGCCGCCGGGCCACGGCTCCTTGGCCACTGTTGGTGCCCCTGAGCCAGCCCGCACCAGCTCTAGATTTGGCCTCTTGCTGCTCTGCCGCCCCTTCCCACATCCAGCTGGAAATGAGACTGGGCATGAACTTGGGGGGGGGGGCACCCAAGGCCTGTGGACGCCCCCCAGCTCCACTGCGAGGGCGGTTGGGGCCGATCCTGCACCCCGTCCTTGGGAGCTGCCCCACTGCTGCATCCTTGGGGCTGGGGGCATCCCGCGGGTCCTGGCCTCCCTCTGCCCCATTCCCCGTGGCTCTGTGCTGCCGAGCTGCAGCCGGGAGCCCCCCCCCTTTTGCTTCTCCCTGGGGCCGAGTGTGGCCCCCCCCGTCCCTGCCCCCCGGAGCGGAGAAAGTTAGTCAAATCTGCAGAAACCGCAGCAAGGGGGAGGCTGCGTCTCCGTCGCCGGCTTTGATGTCACCCCTGCACGTCCCGCAGGTGCTGCGCCGTTGCCATAACCACGGGGGGGGGCCGTTGTCCCCACGGCCACTTTGTCATTAACTTGTGCGAGAGGTGTGTGTGACGGGGGGGGGGGAATCATGAAAAATAATAATAATAATAATTAAAAACACATTTCCCCCTCCATCCTGTCCCCAAAGCGCCTGGAACCATCCGGACTTGGGGGGACACGTGCGTGGCATGGGCCAGAGCCAGGTGCCCGGTGCTGAAGCTGCTGCCGGCCCCACGGGGCTGCTGATGGTTGGGGGCTTTGGGGAGGGGGCTGTCCCCATGCCCCCCCCCCCCCACGTGTGTCCCTGCGCCATCCTGCACGGCTCCACTGCGGCCACGCCGGGAAGCGCGGTGGGAGCCAGGAAGGCTTCTGAGAAGTGCGCGGCGCTGAACCATGCCGGGGCCTCCCTGCGGTTTCCCCCTGCGCTCACCTCCCGGGCGCAGTCACGCCAGGCGCCCACACGCCAGCGCCCCGCGCCCAGCCGGGGGGGGGGGGGGGGGCCCCCGTTGTTTTGCCCCCCCCCCCCCCCATACCATATCCACCCCCCTCCCCTTCCCCGCTGCCCCAGCACCCACCCTGCACCCGCAGCTGCTCTGCAGCAGCCCCTGCGCCGTGCACCCACCCTGCACCCCGTGCACCCCGTGCACCCCGTGCACCCAGCTCCCGTCCCTGCAGCAGCTCCTGCACCCTCTGCACCCAGCAGCCGACCCGGCAGCATGGTGCCCAAACCGTGTGTGTCCCCCCACCCCGTCCCCCTCCTGATGTCCCAATGCTGTGGGGCTCGGCACAGGATGGCACGGGGGGGGTGAGGGGGGGCAAGCACCCCCATCTTGTGGGACCCTTGCAGCAATTCCAACCCCACAGCAGAGGATGGGGAGGGGGGAGGTCACAGCCTTCACTGATGGCTGAAGGAGCCTGGTGGGGTGGGGGCGTCGTGGCACTGCGTGCCCAAGGGTGTAGGGGCTGGGCAGGGGGAGCCCGGTGCCCCCTGGGGAAGGGGGGAGGTGGCGAGGTGAGGATGGGGGCACGGGGGGGGGCAGCTGCCAGCCCTTCCCAGCCCCGTCACGGCCGCTGCACTCTCGGAGGAAGCCGCTGCGCTTTTTCACCCGGCGCTGGTTAAAAATACCACTCCCGATTTTAATACGGCCGCCGTGGGTGCTATTTCGGGCCGGGAGCAGGAAGTGAAACCGCGCGGGTCCTGGCTCCGCTTGCCCCTCGCCACCGAGCAGCGCGGGGCGCCCCCCCCCCCCTTTTTCCCCGACACCTCCCGGACCACCCCTCGGGGGCCGCGGGCGCTACTTGAAGCCCAGCAGCCGGGCGCCCGCCTGCACCTTCTGGGCCTTCCAGCGCAGCAGGCGGATGGCGCGGAGGCCGAGCCGCAGCATCGCGTCGTACTTGAAGACCAGCTTGTAGAAGGCGTCGGTCATCAGGGCGCCGCTGGGGTCAGCGTGCTTCAGCGCGGCCATCGGCGTGTACGCCGCGTTGGTCTGGTGCCGGAAGGGCGGCCGGGCCACCTCGATCACCCGCAGCGTGTGCTGCACGCGGGGACGTTACTGTCCCCGGCCTGACCCCATCACCTCCTTGTCCCCATCCTCGTTTCAATCCCAAATCCCAGCACCAGCCTCTCCTCAGCCCCAGCCCATCATCTCCATTCCCATCCACACCCTCATCCTCATTCCCATCCCATTCCCATCCTCATCTCCATCCCCATCCCCATCTCATCCCCATCCTGTTCCCATCCCCATCTCCATCCCCATTCCCATCCCATCCCCATCCCCATCCCATCCCCATCCCAACCCCATCTCCATCCCCATCCCAACCCCATCTCCATCCCCATCCTATCCCCATTCCCATCCCGTCCCCATCCCCTGCTGTCAGGATCCTGGGGACCTCCATGGGGAAGGAGCCAGCCCGGGAGGGTGCCCGCTGTGATCGCTGCTCCTCGTTAGCGCTAATTGAGCTCTCATGGCCAGCCCAGCCCACCCGGGCAGGTGCACCCATCACCTCCGCGATGTCCTCGGGGCTCTGCCCCAGGCTGGTGAAGACGTCCTTGGAGTTCCTCAGGTAGAGCTTGGTGAAGATCTCGGCGGTCTCGGGGTCGGTCTGCGAGTAGTCTGCGCGCTCGGCCTCCTCGTACACCTTGGCCTCGAACTCCGTCGTCACCGGCCCCGGCTCCACCAGGCTGATGCTGCCAGGGGAGGGGGGCGCTGGGGACGCTGGTGGCTGAGCCCCCCCCCGCCCCCCAAGCCCCTCCGCCCACCCCGGGGCACTCACGCCACGTTGAAGCGCAGCGCCTGCACCACCAGGCTCTCGCAGAAACCCTCCACGGCGAACTTGGAGGCCGCATAGACGTCGTTGAAGACGATGCCTGGGTGAGGAGGGGGTTTGGTGGGGCCGTGCCGGGGGGCAGGACCCCCCCGGGCATCCCATCCCCCCCGTACCCTGCAGGCCCATGACGCTGCTGATGACCACGATGTGGCCGCTGCGGCGCCGCTTCATGTCGGGCAGCACCTCCTTCACCAGGCGGACGAGGCCGAAGAAATTGGTGTCCATGAGGCCCTCCATGGCGGCCAGGCTCTGGCACTCCAGGGGCCCGATCATCCCCACGCCGGCGTTGCTGACTGTGGGCAGCAGGGGCATCAGGACCGGGCAGGGGTCCCCAGTGCCCGGGGGGTGCCCAGCGTGGTGTCCCCATGGCGCAGGGTGTCCGCATTGTGCAGGGTGTCCCCTAGGTGCAGGGTGTCCTTGGCACAAAGGGACCCTGGTGCGGGGTGTCCCTAGCGTGGAGGGTCCCCAGCACATGGGGTACCCCTGGCCCGAAGGTGCCTGCTGTGTGCGGTGTGCGGTGTCCCTGGCACAGAGGGTCCCCAGCACCAGGAGCATGGAAGGTCCCTGGAGCATGGAGGGTCCCCAGCGCATGGGGTAACCACCCCGCGGGGTGCTGCTGGTGCATGCGGTGGCCCCAGCACCGAGGGTCCCTCGTGCACGGCACATCCCCAAGACCGGGGTCCCTGCTGCAGGGTGCCGGTGGGACACGAGGGGTCGGGGGCCCGGGGCTCACCCAGGACATCGACGTGGCGCCCGGGGATGCTGTCGAGGCAGGCGCGGATGGAGCCCTCGTCGCGCACGTCCAGCTGCTTGATCTCCAGCGTCCGGCCCAGCGCCGGCCCCGCCGCCGCCACCAGAGCCCCGCTCCGAGACACGTTCCTCACCGTGGCGATGACTGGGGGCACAGGGGGCTCAGCCCTGGCACGGGACCCCTCCCCACCCCGGTGCAGGTCCCCCCCCGCTCACCTCGGAAGCGGCGCTGCTTGTCCCGTGCCAGCCGCACGGCCAGCGCCAGCCCGATGCCGGAGGAGCAGCCGGTGATCAGCACCGTCCTGGGAGCCATGGCGGGGCCCTGGCCTCACTCGCCAGCCCCGTGGCTTTAATAGCAGCTGGCCCAGCCCCGGCCCCCCCAAATCCCGGCCTTTAATCCCCCCTATTAATCCCCCCCCCGAAAGCCTGGGGATTTGCAGGGCCACGTGGCTGAGCCGCACGTGGTGCCCAGGGCGCACAGAGGGGTCTTTGTGCGGGGACGTGGGGCACTGCGGGGACACAACGGGTACAGGGATGCTGCCAGCCACGCGCCTGGCCATGGAGGGGGCGGTAGGGACAGACCCCCCCCCCAAAAAAATAACCACCCCCCGGGTGTGCACGGCTTCTGATTTGTTTGACTTTGGAGAGGGAGAAACGGGAGCTCTGAAAAAATAACCTTTATTCTCACTGGTACAAAACACATCACAGTTCGACTGGCCTTGTGGGGACGTGGGAGAAGTGGTGGGGACCCCCCCTCCAGCCCCAAACCCTGCTTTTTTTTGGGGGGGGGGCTGCAGACCCCTGAGCCCGCTGAGCCTCGGGGGGTCTGCGGCCAGGGGTCCCATGGGGACGGAGGGGCCCGGCACCGGGAGGGGGGAGAAAGTGCATGAGTGTGGGGGCACCGGGGTGCAGGGGGGGCTGGAGGAGCCCCCTCACCCCTGCGCTCACTGCTCCGAGCTGTGCCCTCGTGTGCCGGCTGTGCCGTGCCGGCTGCGCCGAACCACCGGCAGCACCATGGGGTGCTGAGCCATGGGGTGCTGAGCCATGGGGTGCTGAGCCATGGGGTGCTGAGCCATGGGGTGCCGAGCTGTGCCGGCAGCACCGTGCCGTGCCGTGCCGTGCCGTGCCGTGCCGGCGGTGCCGGGCTCAGAGCGCCACGCAGGTGCAGTAGTGCCGCAGCTTGCAGGGCAGGATGCCGCGGTTGATCTGGTGGAACTCCACGAGCTGGATGAGGTCGGCGAAGCGGGTCTGCCCGTCGTCCATGGTGAAGTAGAGCCGTCCCTCCTCCTCGCTCTGCCGGGCAGGCGCAGCTCAGGCATGGTCGGTGTGTGTGTGTGTGTCCCCCTCCCCAAAGCCCCCCCCTTCCAGCCACGGCACTCACCGGCAGGATGAGATAGTGCTTGACTTTCTGCAGGTGGCACAGGGACAGGACGAAGCCCTTGGGGTTGCGCTGGCTCTCCCGCACCAGGAACACGCTGCGAGCCCCGGAGCGGTGTCACCCCACGGCCCTGGGGCTCCCTGTGACACCCCCAGGGTTCCCATTCCCCCCCCCCCCCTCCAACACCCTCTAGGGTTCTGTCCCCCCACCCCCGTGCTCCCAGACCCCCCCCTAACTCCCTGCAAGCCCTATATGAGCTGTGGGACCCGGTAACCCTCGTGGGCTGTGTGTGCCCCAGGGGTCCCGTACCCCCTGAGACCCCCGGGGCCCCCCCCAGTCCGTACCCATCCACCAGCCCCTGGCGGCCGATGAGCTGCTGGGTGTCCTCCCGCGAGATGCGCCCGTGGAACCAGGGCTGGGTGCGGTGGATGGCTGCGGGGACAGGAGAAGGGGGTCAGGTGGGACCCCCCCCACACACACCCCGCCAGGCAGGGACCCCCATCGGGGGGTCTCCGTGCCCCCAGCCCCCATTCCGAGGCCCGTGGCGGGTGCTGCTCACCGGCGCTGAGCGGGGAGGTCTGGCAGGCAGCCGGCAGGCTGTACCGGTGCGTCGTCTTCTTCTGGCCGTGCAAAGCAAAGAGCGGGTGTGAGCACACGCCGATGGGGGCGGGGGGGGGTCCCCCACGCTCCCCCCGCGCCCCCCACTCACCCTCCAGGCCTGTGCCTCCTCCAGCGCCGCCGTCAGCACCTCGCTGGGGTTCTCGATCACCCGCCCCGTGCACCCCGAGAAATCCATGGCCACCAGCGCGTTGTCCGACACGCTCCGCTGCGGGGACGGTGAGAGCGGGCTGGTGGCAGCGGGGGGGGCCGGGGGGAGCCCCCCACGGCACGGGGGGTGTGCTGGGGGCCGGGGGGGGCACTCACCAGGGCCGTGGGGCCGATCCAGGGGGGCTGGCTCAGCCGGGCCTGCGCTTGCTGGTAGTTACGGTAGAGCTGCATGCCGTACTGGGGGGGCGGCGCCGTGAGTGGGGTGTCCCGTGGGACGGGGGGGAGAGCGACCCCCCCCCCAAAGCAGGAACGGGGGCACCCACCCTGTGACCCTCTGTCTGTGCTGGCTCAGAGGGTGGGGGGCATCCCACTGCCAACCCCTCATCATGGGGGTATCAGCATCCCCCAGCATCCCCCGGCATCCCCCAGTACCCCCCAGTACTCTCCAGCACCCCTCAGCACCCCACTGCATCCTCCAGCACCCCTCCAGCACCCCCCCAGCACCCCATTACGCTCCACACCCCCACTCCAGGGACCCCAAGCACCCTGCGGCGGGGGCCGGGGCTCACCTTGAAGAGGCGGAAAGCCGCCATCCAGCACGTCCTGCTCTGCTCGTCCTCGCTGCAGAGCAGCTTCAGGCCCTTCGTGCCACTGCGCACCTTGTAGGGCTGCGGGGAGAGGACAGAACCGTCACAGGGCAGCCCCCTCCAGTCCCTCCCCGCCTCCCCCCCCGTGTCCCTGTCACCACTTGGGGGTCAGAGACCCTTTGTCAGAGCTGGCTGGGTCGCCCAGAAGGGCCGCACCTTGATGCAGAAGCCGAACTCGGTGGGCGTCCCGTAGTGCTTCTTGCCCTGCGTCACGTAGTAGATGTTGGACTCGGTGAGGTCGGCGAAGTACTGCAGGTGCCGGGGGTCCTGGGGCCGGGGAGGGGGCGTCAGGGGCCAGCCCCCCCCGGCTGCCCCCAGGGTCAGGGCACCCTGACCCACCCCTCACCTTGGACGTGCCCTTGGTGGAGTAGTAGAGCCCCGAGCGGCGCAGGGAGAAGTAGAACCGCTTCCAGACCTTGCGGCCGGCCTCACGCAGCTGCAGGAAGCCCTGGACCTCGGGGCAGCTCCCGGAGTTCAGGAAGTTCTGGGGGGAGGCCAGGGCTGAGGGGTGGCCGGGCACAGTGGGGGTCCCCAAGACACGGTTGGGTCCCCATGGCACTGTTGGGACCCCATAGCATAGTTGGGACCCCATGGCACAGCTGGGTCCTCATGGCATGGTTGGGTCCCCATGGCACAGTTAGGTCCCCACAGCATGGTTGGGGTCCCCATAGCATAGTTGGGACCCCATGGCATGGTTGGGACCCCATGGCACGGCTGGGACCCCATGGCATGGTTAGGTCCCCACAGCATGGTTGGGGTCCCCATGGCACAGTTGGGTCCCCACAGCACGGTTGGGGTCCCCATGGCACGGTTGGGTCCCCACAGTACAGTTGGGGTCCCCATGGCACCAGTGGGTCCCCACAGCATGATTGGGGTCCCCATGGCACCGTTGGGTCCCCACAGTACAGTTGGGGTCCCCATGGCACTATTGGGGCCCCCATGGCACCGTTGG